>CM063599.1:2031139-2586325 GCA_032356905.1 Salix exigua
GGATAAAGTATACATGGAGGTAGGAGATTAAGATGAAACAATGGAAAATAAAATGATAAGATTATTTTATTTTATAAGATTATATTATTACATAAAATTTAGGAAAAGCAAAAAAAAAAAAAAAAAAAAAACGGGCACTATAAATACCCCTCTTTTCAGCCATGTTGAGTTGAAACCAAGTAGAGAGGAGAAGGAATTTCGAAAATTCATGCTATACAAATCAAGAGCAAACACCCCAAAATTTGTAAACCCATACAAGCCTTGGATTTCTAAAGTGAAAGAGCACAATTTGGTGAAGAAATAACAAGAGAAAGTGAAGAAATTGGAGAAGAAAGGAGGACGAGTGGCTGAATATTTTGAAGAAGAAGAAGGCTAGGATCTTTCCAAAATTGTTAGATCCCATCCAAGTAAGGAGTTCTAACTTCAATTTCTAAGAAATTAACTTCAATTTAGAAGTTCTTGATTGATTTTGAATTGGGAATTAGGGTTTCTAGCACAAAATGTTAGAAAAATGCATAAATGAGTAGTATTTCATGATTCAAGGAAAGACATGGCTGTTATTGAAGAGAAATCAACGATTGAAGATGAATTGGAGATATTTTCTTTTCCTCAAAAGCAGGACAGTTTCGTCACCCTATTTCTTAGGGATATTTGGACCTGAAAAACACCTAATTAGCGTATGATCCCTTCATAGAAGTTGTAGATGGGAGTGTTAGCTTTCCAGAAAATCAAACCTCATCTAATTTGGAGTTCTGGAACTCCAGATATGAAGTAAAACACTGAGGAGAGGTCAAGCTGTCACATATGTTGACAATTTCGGCCAAGTTGAGAAAATATCAAAGATTTAGCCATGTTAAGGACAGAAAAAATTGTCCCTTTTCCTTCATAAAGTGTGTATTGATTTTCTGAAAAAAATAATAAAAGAAGAAATCAAAGGGTGATAAGAAATTGAATTCATGATGTTCTATTGGGAATACAAATGAGCTGAAAAATTAAAGGATGATAATGAGGAAAATAAGTGAGAAAGAGAAGAATTGGTAAAAGGAAAATGAATAATATTACCATTTTTATTGTTTTTATGGGTGATATAGGGAGTAATATAAATGATTAAATAAATGGTGGGTAATTGTGGTTTCAGGAAGAACCGCGGGTGACGGGCAACAACAACAACAGGGTAACGCAAGTCGAACATTCACAGCAGGTGGGTACTCGATACCTAAATTCTCATTATATAATATTACTTACCTTGTCGGGTATTGAAAAGTAAGATATAATTTTGGTGCTTATTGGGAGGAAAAAGGAACGAGTAAAGGAAAGCTAGCGGATGGAAAGACATATCTATTTATATTTTCATATATATGTGTGTTTGGGTTGTTGTGTGTATATAAAGGAAACAAATTAATTTATAAACTTGATTAACTATTCAATTTTGGAATAGTTAATGATATCGGCAGGTGACGTCGATATCGGCATAATGTATAAACTTGATTAACTATTCAATTGTGGAATAGTTAATGATATCGGCAGGTGACGTCGATATCGGCATGATATGTATAAACTTGATTAACTATTCAATTGTGGAATAGTTAATGATATCGGCAGGTGACGTCGATATCGGCATGATATGTATAAACTTGATTAACTATTTAGTTGTGGAATAGTTAATGATATCGGCAGGTGACGTCGATATCGGCATTATATGTATAAACTTGATTAACTATTCAATTTTGGAATAGTTAATGATATCGGCAGGTGACGTCGATATCGGCATGATATTTATAAACTTGATTAACTATTCAATTTTGGAATAGTTAATGATGTCGGCAGGTGACGTCGATATCGGCATGATATATATAAATTTGATTAACTATTCGATTTGAGCGATTAATGATATCGGCAGTGATGTCGATATCGGCATGATGTATTAATTTGATTACTTTGGTTTTATTTTAAAATATATATAGTATTTATATATAATGATAACCATGGCTAGGTTTATGTTAAGATTTTCATGAAATTGATGAGTTGATTCCAGGACGTATAACTAAAGACACTATTAGAGGTCACTAGTGTCGGCTATGGTCTCTTTGAAGTGAAAAAAAATGTATAGTAGACAAAAAGAAATAAATCTTCTTTTGTTAAGACCTTAAAAGAGTGCACATAATGGTGTTTCGAATCTCACGTGATTTAAGCAAATTGATGGATAGATTACTCAAATTCTTCCGAAACTATCGGTATTTACTAAATTGTTTCACTCATATGAAAAATTTATATGTTGCGAGTTCTTCTCACCCTCAGTCAAGAATAGATTTTAAGTCTTATTTCCTTTTGTAAGATAGAAACTTAGAAAGTGATGGTGACTTGTTGTAAATTGTATGGAATAGTATAATTGTGAATTTTGTTTCAGTAATATTAAATTGTGTTATGTTCGATGTATATGTATATGTGTGTTATAGGTGAAACTTTCATGTATGAATTGATTGTTTTTCAATTTTTATCTTTTATGTGTGATGTAAGATGGAGTTCAAAATGAATATGGATTTGAGCATATTCCGAGATGAATCATGTTGTTGATTGTGTTGAAATGTTTGTGAATAATTTGGAAATCTTCCAAGTATAGGGAGACTATGCCGAAATTCTTTTAGAATTGCAAAAAAAAAAAAAAAATTCATGCTTTATCCACTCTGTTTAGAGGGAAAATTGTTAGGTTGTTACTGATTGGTATCAGAGCATTTGGTTGCAATTTGAGGATTGAAATGCTAATGTGATTTTGAAAAAAAATAATGTTGCAGGATGGTTCGTTCACGTGAACTGCAAGGGTTGTTTCACCCCCTGTGCAAGAAAGAGAGGATGACTCATTTTCTAGAAATGAAACCGAAAGGGATCCATTAATGGATACTACCTCTCGTCAATCTGTGGCATCGGCCCATACCGAGGAAGGAAATTCAGGGGAGCATCATAATGAACCTTTTACTTCTCGGGCAGATGTGTCACCGGCTAAAACACCGAGTGGTCAAGGATTGGAGGATAGGCCACCGCTAATGACATCAACGGCCGTTCCAAATCCTTATTCAGACCCCATGTTTGTTGAGCAATTGGTCAAGGCAGTAGTATCAGGGATGGCTGCAGGAACATCCCATGCCACTCCCCGGGTAGAAAGAGTAGTCACCCTGGTTCAATGGGTGAAAGACATGCGCGAAATGGGTTGCACGACCTATTCAGGGGAAGAAGATGCCGAAGTAGCGAGGCATTGGCTGAGGAAGGTAGAAAGGGTTATAGATCGATTGTGCATACCAGAGGAAACCAGGTGGATTGTGTGACTCGATTGTTAACGAGAGTGCTCATTCTTGGTGGGAGACCATAAGAGAAAGAAGAGCAGGTGAAATATTAAAGTGGATAAACTTTAGTGAAGAATTTGAAGACCGATATTACTCCTGGCAACACCGAAAAGAGAAAGAGCAGGAGTTTTTAGATTTGAAACAGGGAATATGATCGTCTGGAGTATGAGAAGAGGTTCCAGGATTTATCTATCTTTGCAACCACTCATCTCCTCACCGAGCATCATCGAGTGGAACGGTTTCGGGATGGACTCGAGCAGGAGTTAAAACTAATTTTGGTGGCTATGCCATTTCGCATGATTCGAGAGCTAGTGCGTGCTGCTCAAGGGATAGAGAGGGTAATGAACGATACACCCAGGGCATCAAGTGAGCAGAGTCAGATAACGGGATTCAAGAGAAGGGAGTTCACACCCCCAACAGGGAGGAATCTTCCTCTGAAAAAGGGAAAGAGTGGGTCATCATTCAACCCATTACCGAGAAAAGGGGGGAGTTTTGTTCAGGGTGGAAGTTCAGGAGGACTTCGACGGTTTAATCCTGGGGATCTGCAGGCGATCGAGGCGCGTCCGAGGGCAAGTGTTACGAGAGGGTCCCTGGAACAAAGAGGATTTGTATACCCGATATGTATGAGGTGTAATCAAAAACACCCAGGGATTGTTCAATTGCATCCGGAAGATGTTATATCTGCAGAGGGGAAGGGCACCGATGGAAGGATTGTCAGTACTTGGGGAGAGGTTGTTTCCATTGTGGGGAAATGGGTCATAGAAAAAGGGAATGTCCACAAAGAGTTACTGAAGGAGTACAAAGACAGGGGATGGCTACTCAAAGCCAACAACAGTCAGTAACAGTTGATCGACCTATACGACCCACTCACTCAAGCACAAGTGCCAATAGAGGCCGACCCAGATCGCAAGAGGAAAGGACTCGGGGTAGAGTATACCACATGACCCAGGAAGATGTGGGGACAATGCCGGATGTTGTAGCAGGTATACTACAATTGAGTTTAATACAAGTTCATGCTTTAATTGATCCTGGGGCTAGTCATTCTTTTGTGGCCCACCGAATTACTAAAAATTTAAATGTGTTACCAAGTAGATTAGATGTGGGGATGGTGGTTAGTACACCTTTGGGAAAAAATATAAACATTGATGAGGTATACAAGGGAGTGATACTAAACATTGAGGGGGTAGAGCTAACGGCGGATCTCATGCCTTTAGCATTGGATGATTTTGACTTAATACTGGGAATGGATTGGTTGAGTAGATATAGGGCACAAGTGGATTGTTTTACAAAGATTGTAAATCTCCAAGATGCGAGTGGGAAAAAGGTAGTATTCAAGGGAGAGAGGAAGTTGATTCCAAATTCTATAATTTCGGTCATGACAGCCGGAAAATTGATTAGAAAGGGATGTCCTGCCTGGTTGTCTCATGTGAGAGAATTAAAGAAGGGGAGCATGGAATTAACAAATATTCCTATTGTAAAAGAGTTTCCAGACGTGTTTCCAACAGAATTACCGGGACTGCCTCCAATTAGAGAAGTTGAGGTTTCCATTGAGACTCTTCCAGTTGTCAATCCTATAGCACAATCTCCTTATAGGATGGCCCATATAGAACTAGCTGAATTGAAGACTCAACTTCGGGAGTTGTTGGATAAAGGATTCATACTGGCCGAGCAATTCGCCTTGGGAGCCCAGTGTTGTTTGTAAAGAAGAAGGATGGTACATTCAGGTTATGTATTGATTACCGCCAATCGAACAAAGTGACAGTAAAGAACAAGTATCCGTTGCCACGGATAGATGACTTGTTTGATCAGTTGAAGGGTGCAACAGTTTTCTCGAAGATAGATCTGAGATCGGGGTACCACCAATTAAGAATCAGAGAACAGGACATACAGAAGACTGCTTTTAGAACTCGCTATGGCCATTATGAATTCTTAGTAATGCCCTTTGGGTTAACTAATGCCCTACGAGTATTCATGGATCTAATGAATCTAGTGTTTCGATTATATTTGGATAAATGTGTGGTCGTGTTTATTGACGATATATTGGTATATTCGAGCTCCTATGAGGAGCACGAGAAGCACTTGAGGAAGGTGTTAGAAATATTGAGAGAAAATAAATTGTATGCAAAGCTGGATAAATGTGAGTTACGGCTTAAAGAGGTGATATTTTTGGGACATGTTATCTCGACTAGGGGAATATGTGTGGATCCAGGAAAGGTAGAGGCGATTCTAAAGTGGGAGAAGCCTACAAATGTGACTGAAATTAAGTTTCTTGGGCCTTGCGAGATATTATAGGAGGTTCATTGAAGGATTTTCCACAATCGCATCGCTTTGACCAAGTTGACTCGGAAAGAAGTGAGGTTTAATTGGTCAAAGGAATGTGAGAGAGTTTTCAGGAGTTGAAAAGAAGGCTTACATCGACTCCTGTCTTGGCTCTTCCTTCCGGAACGAAAGGTTCATTGTGTATAGTGATGCCTCAGCGAGGGTTTGGGATGTGTGTTAATGCAAGCATGGAAAAGTGATCGCATATGCTTCCAGACGATTAAAGCCACATGAAGTGAATTATCCGGTCCATGATCCGGAACTTGCAGCGATGGTATTTGCCTTGCGAGTATGGAGACATTACTTGTATGGAACACAAGTACAAATTTTTACCGACCATAAAAGTTTAAAGTATCTAATGTCGCAAAAGAATTAAATATGCGGCAGAGGAGGTGGGTGGAATTGATAAAGGACTATGATTGCATAATTGATTACCATCCGAGCAAAGCCAATGTCGTGGCGGATGCATTAAGTCGAAAAGGGAAAGTAGGGACGGGTGATCCAGGAATTTCGAAACAAACAAATGTGATGGAATTAAAAAGGATGGGAATTCAACTTAATATGGGTCCTGAAGGGTCATTACTAGCTCATATGAAGATCAGATCAGTGTTGCGAGATAAAGTTCTAGAAGCTCAGTTAGCAGATGAAGGTTTAGAGAAAATTAAGGAAAAGATAAAGCAAGGCAAGGAGTTGTCTCTACAAATACTGCCAGGAGGGTTGGTTGTGATGGGAAAACGGGTTTATGTGCCTGAGAATAAGACCTTAAAGGGAGAGATATTGAGAGAAGCTCATGAATCTCGGTTTACCACCCATCCTGGGAGTACCAAGATGTATAGAGATCTTAGAGAATACTACTGGTGGCCAAATATGAAGAAGGAGATAGCAGAATATGTGTCAAGATGTGGGATATGTCAGCAGGTGAAGATAGAACATCAAAGGCCGGCAGGAGAATTACAGCCACTACCAATTCCAGAATGGAAATGGGAAAATATAGCCATGGATTTTGTAACCGGATTGCCAAAGGGAAAAAGGGGAAATGATGCTATATGGGTAGTGGTAGATCGACTGACAAAGTCGGTTTTGTTCTTACCCATCAAAATGACAGACCCCATAGACAAGTTGGCCAAATTATACGTTAATGAAGTGATTAGACTGCATGGAGTTCCCATCTCAATGGTATCTGATCGAGACCCGAGATTTACTTCAAGGTTATGGCCATGCTTACAGTGAGCTTTGGGAACCGAGGTGAATCTGAGCACTCGCATTCCACCCCAGCATGGATGGCCAATCTGAAAGAACCATCCAAACACTTGAAGACCTTTTGAGGTCATGTGTATTAGAGTTTGGGGGAAACTGGGAAGACTTACTACCACTGGTAGAATTCACGTATAATAATAGTTACCAAGCTTCTATTGGGATGGCTCCATATGAAGCCCTTTATGGGAGAAAATGTCGCACTCCGATATGTTGGGATGAAGTTGGAGAAAGGAAACTTCTGGGTCCTGAACTCGTACAAATGACAACGGATAAGGTAAGGGTAATCAGGCAAAGAATGAAGGAAGCTCAAGATAGACAGAAGAGTTATGCAGATAAACGAAGGAGACCCTTGGAATTCCAAATAGGGGATAGAGTCTTCTTAAAGGTAGCACCATGGAAGGGCATCATTCGGTTTGGAATGAAAGGAAAGCTTGCTCCGAGGTATATTGGGCCATTTGAGGTGATAGCTAAGGTAGGACCCGTGGCTTATCGCTTGAGTTTACCAGCACACCTAGAGAAGATTCACAATGTATTCCATGTATCACTATTACGGAAAGCAGAAGTGGATCCTTCCCGAGTGTTACCTGCAGTTCCTATTGAAGTAAGAGAAGACTTGACACTCGAGACTAGGCCAGTCAAAATCATGGATCGTAGTGAAAAAACATTGAGAAATAAAAAGGTATCACTTGTCAGAGTATTGTGGAGAAACTCGCAAATCGAGGAAGAAACGTGGGAGAGAGAGTCAGAAATTAAGGAAAAATACCCCTATCTATTCCTTGAGTCAGGTATGTAATGTTAAATTTCGGGGACGAAATTTTTATTAGGAAGGTAGAATTTGAAATCCGAGGATAAAGTATACATGGAGGTAGGAGATTAAGATGAAACAAAGGAAAATAAAATGATAAGATGATATTATTATATAAGATGATATTATTACATAAAATTTAGGAAAAGCAAAAAAAAAAAAAAAACGGGCACTATAAATACCCCTCTTTTCAGCCATGTTGAGCTGAAACCAAGTAGAGAGGAGAAGGGAATTTCGAAAATTCATGCTATACAAATCAAGAGCAAACACCCCAAAATTTGTAAACCCATACAAGCCTTGGATTTCTAAAGTGAAAGAGCACAATTTGGTGAAGAAATAACAAGAGAAAGTGAAGAAATTGGAGAAGAAAGGAGGAAGAGTGGCTGGATATTTTGAAGAAGAAGAAGGCTAGGATCTTTCCAAAAATTGTTAGATCCCATCCAAGTAAGGAGTTCTAACTTCAATTTCTAAGAAATTAACTTCAATTTAGAAGTTCTTGATTGTTTTTGAATTGGGAATTAGGGTTTCTAGCACAAAATGTTAGAAAAATGCATAAATGAGTAGTATTTCATGATTCAAGGAAAGACATGGCTGTTATTGATGAGAAATCAAAGATTGAAGATGAATTGGAGATATTTTCTTTTCCTCAAAAACAGGACAGTTTCGTCACCCTATTTCTTAGGGATATTTGGACCTGAAAAACACCTAATTAGCGTATGATCCCTTCATAGAAGTTGTAGATGGGAGTGTTAGCTTTCCAGCAAATCAAACCTCATCTAATTTGGAGTTCTGGAACTCCAGATATGAGTAAAACACTGAGGAGAGGTCAAGCTGTCACATATGTTGACAATTTCGGCCAAGTTGAGAAAATATCAAAGATTTAGCCATGTTAAGGACAGAAAAAAATTGTCCCTTTTCCTTCATAAAGTGTGTATTGATTTTCTGAAAAAAATAATAAAAGAAGAAATCAAAGGGTGATAAGAAATTGAATTCATGATGTTCTATTGGGAATACAAATGAGCTGAAAAATTAAAGGATGATAATGAGGAAAATAAGTGAGAAAGAGAAGAATTGGTAAAAGGAAAATGAATAATATTACCATTTTTATTGATTATGTGGGTGATATAGGGAGTAATATAAATGATTAAATAAATGGTGGGTAATTGTGGTTTCGGGAAGAACCGCGGGTGACTGGCAACAACAACAACAGGGTAACGTAAGTCTAACATTCACAGCAGTGGGTACTCGATACCTAAATTCTCATTATATAATATTACTTACCTTGTCGGGTATTGAAAAGTAAGATATAATTTTGGTGCTTATTGGGAGGAAAAAGGAACGAGTAAAGGAAAGCTAGCGGATGGAAAGACATATCTATTTATATTTTCATATATATGTGTGTTTGGGTTGTTGTGTGTATATAAAGGAAACAAATTAATTTATAAACTTGATTAACTATTCAATTTTGGAATAGTTAATGATATCGGCAGGTGACGTCGATATCGGCATAATGTATAAACTTGATTAACTATTCAATTGTGGAATAGTTAATGATATCGGCAGGTGACGTCGATATCGGCATGATATGTATAAACTTGATTAACTATTTAGTTGTGGAATAGTTAATGATATCGGCAGGTGACGTCGATATCGGCATTATATTTATAAACTTGATTAACTATTTAGTTGTGGAATAGTTAATGATATCGGCAGGTGACGTCGATATCGGCATTATATTTATAAACTTGATTAACTATTCAATTTTGGAATAGTTAATGATATCGGCAGGTGACGTCGATATCGGCATGATATTTATAAACTTGATTAACTATTCAATTTTGGAATAGTTAATGATGTCGGCAGGTGACGTCGATATCGGCATGATATATATAAATTTGATTAACTATTCGATTTGAGCAGCTTAATGATATCGGCAGTGATGTCGATATCGGCATGATGTATTAATTTGATTACTTTGGTTTTATTTTAAAATGTATATAGTATTTATATATAATGATAACCATGGCTAGGTTTATGTTAAGATTTTCATGAAATTGATGAGTTGATTCCAGGACGTATAACTAAAGACACTATTAGAGGTCACTAGTGTCGGCTATGGTCTCTTTGAAGTGAAAAAAATATATAGTAGTCAAAAGAAATAAATCTTCTTTTGTTAAGACCTTAAAAGAGTGCACATAATGGTGTTTCGAATCTCACGTGATTTAAGCAAATTGATGGATAGATTACTCAAATTCTTCGAAACTCATTGGTATTTACTAAATTGTTTCACTCATATGAAAAATTTATATGTTGCGAGTTCTTCTCACCCTCGTCAAGAATAGATTTTAAGTCTTATTTCCTTTTGTAAGATAGAAACTTAGAAAGTGATGGTGACTTGTTGTAAATTGTATGAAATAGTATAATTGTGAATTTTGTTTCTGTAATATTAAATTGTGTTATGTTCGATGTATATGTATATGTGTGTTATAGGTGAAACTTTCATGTATGAATTGATTGTTTTTCAATTTTTATCTTTTATGTGTGATGTAAGATGGAGTTCTGAAATGAATATGGATTTGAGCATATTCTGAGATGAATCATGTTGTTGATTGTGTTGAAATGTTTGTGAATAATTTGGAAATCTTCCGGTATAGGGGAGACTATGCCGAAATTCTTTTAGAATTGCAGAAAAAAAAAAAAAATTTCAGGCTTTATCCACTCTGTTTAGAGGGGAAAATTGTTGGGTTGTTACATAGAAATCACGACTTTTCATTTCTTTCACTTTCAAAGTACCCTAAAGGCCTATACTAAGGATTTAGGTATTCAATGTATTCATATAAAAACTGACACGTAAATTGTTGTGATTCAATTTATACTTACAAATAATACAAAGTTTGCAAAAAAAAGTTTGACCTACGATCTAAAGATTTCTATAACTAAACAAATTAAATTTATTAGGCATGGGGCTAATTAAATTTATTGGGTTTGAACTCAAATTAAATTAAAAACCCAAATAAAAATATATTTTATAGTTTTTACTTTAATATCCTTTAAGTTAAGGGTATTTTAAATAGTTTTTATATCCATTTTTCTAAAATATTCTGTAAGTAAATAATACATGAGATAAATTGCACTTGACTTGCTATAAATGGAAAACAATGCCACCATATCAAGAAAAAAAAGGAAGAGAAGGAGGGAAAAAAAAGAAAAAAAGCATGCATACAAGTCCATAACAAGTAGAAGAAGCAAGAGAAAGACAACAAGCCAAGAGTAAATACCAAACATAAATACTTAGGAGTTTTCTTAAAAATATTCAAGTCTATTAGGACAAAGAAGAGGATGAAAAATCTTTTTTTTCATTAAATCAAGCCAAAGAAATAAAGTTGTGGAGTATGTTCCTTCATCAAATAAAATCAAGTTAAGATAACACATCATTACAGTTTTTGAGTATGTGTGAACAATCTTAATCAAGTCAAATCAAGTTAATATTTTACACGCTTAAAACTTTCAGGCTCGTGTAGATATTTTCTCATCCAAAAAAATATCTAGCTGTATCTGACCATTAGTTAGAGGATTTGTGCAACACTTCAAAAGAGTTTTCACTTTTCATGTGGTTAAATTTATTATTGTGATCTTGATATTATTTTTTACCGTATTTATTTACTATGCGAGAATTGTGTGTGTCAAAATATGGTTTGAGAAAAAAAACCAAAATTCTAGATTAAATCGATAGTTAGATTATGCTTAAGTTTTGTCAAAAAAATTAAGGCACAGATTAAGAAAATATTTTTAATTTGTTTTACCATTTATCATTATAAATTTTTTACCATTTTCTTTTATGCTCTTGCAGAGTTTTCTTAATTTTTAACTTTTCAAGTTTTTTTTTTCAACCTCTCCTCGATGATCATATCTATATCTATATCTATCTATTTATATCTATATATGTATTTTCAACATAAATTCTTAGCCCCAATTAATAGTTGTCATCTTTTAAGAAAGGCACCTTTTTCTCAATTCAGCGAATGGAGCTCAACAGGAAAGGATGAAAGGACAATCGTTTCTTCACCATCTGGTCAACTGGCTAAGAATATTTGGAAGTGTAGTTGAATTTTTTTTTATATAATTTTATTTAGAAATATATTAAAATTATATATTTTTTATTTTTTAAAAATTATTTTTGATATTAATATAAAAATAATTTAAAAACATATTTTTTTTTAATTTAATATAAAAAAAATATTTTTTTTCAAAAATATTTTTTTAAAACGTAGTATTAAACAACATCAACAGGATAGGTGAAAAAGTGACTTCAAAGTCTCAATCTACCGTGTATAATTTCCATGCATTGGATTTTTCGAGTTTGACAAGGATCGTTAACATTCTCCAAAGTCTCCATCCTACAATTATGCACGAATTTAATGTTCGATCTTCATGGACAGACAAACAAGAAGTCCAAGACAAGGTCATATCATCCAACTTTAAAAATTGACATAAAGCAATCGTGAGCTGTGGTTGACTAGATCAGTACTTGGACAAGTTTGATGATCTAGCTAGCCTATCCAAAAGTTAGTGACACTCGTAAATGAGCATAGTAAAAATTGACATGATTGGATGCTATATTTGTTTTTTATTTTGACCACATCTAGTCTGGTTTTAAATCCATATTGATGGGTTCATTCGGTCTCCTGGGTTGTTATTCTTTGTGCTCTTTATTTTTTTTTGTGTGTGTTTTTGATCCATTTTGTTCAAGTTTTGTTCTAACTTTTGTGTTTATAGCAAGTTTAATCCATTTTTCTTCGCTGGTTTTGTTTTAGGGTTGTTTTTTAGGTTCGGTTTATAGTTGAACCATATATTTCAGGTTAACTCGATCCATTCAACCTAACAGAGCAACTCAAATGAATCAACTCGGTCGAGTGGTCAAGTAAAAAAACCGGTTCATGGAATTTATGTCATGTTCGGTTTGCCATGCTTTATTAAATTGTTTTTTTTTGGCTTAAATGTGTGTTTGACAAATATCATTTAGGTTATTTTTAGATCGTTTCTTTTAGGAAAAAAATGATTTTTTTGTACTGAACTAAGCCTAAAATAGTATAAAAAAATGAAAATAAATTATTTTTTGCATATGTCCATAAAATGTAAAATTTATTTGAGCATGTTTTCAGAAAAAAAATTATAAAATATTTTGGAAGGTTTTAAAAAATATATTGCAAGAATTTTACAAAAAACTGTAAAATCCCAAGAAATTTTGGTCTATATTTGAAAATATTGAAAAATCATTTTAAGGAGCAAAAAAAATATTATTCACGTTTAATTTAAGAATGAAAAGCCTAAAAGAAGATAATATCTAAAATATTATTATAGTTAATAATTTTATTACTCACTATATAAGGATAAAAAAGCCTACCTGGAGTTAATATCCAAATATTATCTTGAACAATACAACTCATTCACATCTAATATAAAGATAAAACAACAATTTTTTTTTTGAAATGATAATTAACGATATTAACCTCTCTAAACCATATTGTTTATTTAGAAAACCAGGATTTGTTCCTCGTAGCAAACCCGCCAACTTGGGTAAGATGTATTAAGGGTATTAATACATTTCATAATACAACTAATCTCTTACCTTTTGAATCGCTGATAAAACCAAACTAGAACGTGAGCCGAGTTAGTAATATTATTTTTCTTCCAAATATAAATAAAAGCCTAATTTACCATGGATGGATTTTAAGAAATCAAAACAAGCAACTTTCATGTGATTCTACCATATAATATATGCACTACCGGCCTTAAAAGATTTGTTTTTTGGCCTATGCTATCCCACAATACAAACCTTTCTCACTCGTGCGCCTCCATTGAAAGCTGCAAAGCACTATTTTTCTCTAATGCTTCTCAGCATCACATTACACCTTAGCAACATCTTTTTTTTTTCTAGGGCTAAAAAAATATGATATTGCTTGCCCACTGTGATTGCAATATTATTACTTATCCTCCTCCACAAGTCTATGGCAGGCAGATTGCGCAATCTGCCTCTAATTTGCCTGTTTGGGATAAGATTGTATATTCCGTTTTGGTTGATATTTTTTTTAATTGGAATAGTATATTTTGATTTTAAAACGTTTTAGAATGTTGTTTTGAAGTTATACTGTATATGTATATTTATATTTAATTAAATATATTAATTTCAAAATTTTTTAGTTTAAATCCAAAAATAAAATTATTTAGAATTATGCAATTTAATCTAAAAAATACAATAAAATGATTTTTCTGAACAAAATTATGAACATGTATAATATTACGAGAATATCATTATCAATCTCGCAAGGTCATTAAATTCTCTGATTGCTCTAAAATTTTAAAATAATATATATAAATATGTCAAGAGACTCATTGTAAAATTTTATCTTATTATAACGGTCGGATTAAGATATATAATTGATAGTGTAACACTATTCATTTAAAAAAATATATTATTTGGCTGAAACAAAACAAGTGGAACGCAATCAGAATATTTCTGTTGAAATTTAGGCAGAATTTCCGGAATGGACCAAAATTTTAAGCGTGATAAAAACTGCGCTGTTAAAAATATTTTTGATATCAATACATGAAAATAAAAATAATATAAAAACATCAAAAAATTTAATTTACCATAAAAACTAAAACAAAAACTATTTTTTTTTCAAAAATATTTTTGAAATATAATGATAAACAACCTGATATATTATTTAGTTACATTACTTTACATGGAAAAAAGAAACACGTAATTGCTGCACTGAGTCACCTGGCGCAGCAAATAAATAGCGAAATCTTAAGAATCAAGCACAGCAAGAGGATCAGGAAAAAAAGGTTCTCATTTATGTATTAATTTAGATTATTATCTAGTACTCTAAGAGAGATTTATCTTCATATTAATTAAAGAAAAAAACCTTTTATAAAATTACTTTGCAACGGATTTGTTATTGCAGAATTGTAACGGAATATTTCCGTTGCAAATTCCATTTCTAATATTTATTAGCAATGAATTTCCCTGATTCGTTGCAAACAACCTCTTTTTCCTGTAGTGTCGAGTATCCGAGATAACATATAAAATAACAAAAATCAATTGCCAACTAACCAATTGTTGAGCTGTGTATATGATTTTTTTTTTATCTCTTGTCCGTTCACTCTCATCTCTACTTGTTTCAACTTTAATTTTGGTCCGTCAAGCCTTATTTTGTAAACTTAACTTTATGCCAAGATTTTTCGGTGCTCATCCAATGTAGTCCTTGATGCCAAAAATATATAGCTGAGCACTTAGCCACGTGTTTGTCATCTCCTAGAACTAATTGACATTGACCAGACATTCATCTTTGATTAATTTAATCTGAAACCATGTTGTTGGCCATAGCCTTCACCATACGTCTGATTCTTCTTATAGCTCGTGCAGAATTTATTATCAATGGCCATTTTCAAGAATCCCTATCTAAGATTTAGTGTGCTCAACATGGTCACAAGTAAAATGGTGCAAGCTAGTTATCTTTGCACAGGGAATATATTCTTCATCCCGGCACGATATTGCACCTTAAAAAGAGCTTGTTCAAGTTGCATGGATGGCCGATTTCAACAAATGGTGATTGAAATTGTCATCCAAACGTTTAAGAATTGAACTATTTACTGTCCAGAAATAGGACAGTACTGGTGGGATGGTTTGTTTATGTGGTTAGGAAGCACTATTCAATTTTTAATTTTAAAAAAATGATTTTACGTATGTTTTTTAATCGTTTTGATGTGCTGATTGTTAGAGAATAATATAAATTAAATAATGAGATTTCGTCTAATACTTAAGTTTTTAGGGGAGATGGTTTCTTGACTTGATATCAGAGTTTTGTTAACCTAACAGTCACAGATTTGAATCTTATCATTTTTATTCTATTTGTTAAAAATAAGCATAAAGTAGTGTTGTCTTGTATGCAAGAGAAAATCATTTTCAAGCCTAAATGATTTTCACTCGAAGGGGTGTATAAATTATATTTTGATATCTCACCTGATAATTTAAACTGTTAGATGAGATAGTTCCTTGACACTATTATTAAAAATAAATTTTTAAAAATTAAAAAAAAATGATCATCAAAAAATATTTTAAAAATTAACTTTTACGGGTTTAATTCACTGAAGTACAACTAGATAAGAACATTCAAGTACCGGAACCATGAGAAAGTAAAGGCATCAGAAACCCCAATGTTGGAGGATATAGAATTTTAATGAATTGTTGGAGGCCAAGACAGAATAAAAATGGACGACAGCCAAAAGGGTGCTGAGATCACCATCATAGCAAAATAGTGTATCCATTTATGATCATATAAAATAAAAAATTTTGCTTGATAGGAGGATGACTTTTTTTTATTTTTTATAATGGGATGTTCGAGTCAGCATATATGCACCATAACTAATCGATTCATGAATATCTTGTAACTTAGTAAGTATATAACCGTGAATGAGATATGCATGTTGGGACTTGAACCCTGGTGCAAAGAAAAAAAACAAGTATCTTCAACCACTAGTACTAATACTCCAATTGCAGAGGATGGCTTCTTTTCATCTATTCATTCCACGCTGAATATTAAAGATAAAGATCACTGGCCAGCATTGTTTAAGGGCAGCTTCAGACGAATAATATTTTTTTTTTAGAATTAAAATAAATTTAATTTGATTTATACTGAAAGCAACCACTAAAAATACATTTCGCTAAGAAACAAATTCATGGTTCGATGCCAATTAGATTTCTTCTCTTGTTCTAAGAACCATTGCTATAAGAGTATTGGAATAAAATAGCTTTTATTATTCCTGGCAGAAGATATTGTGCATGCAGAACATTTTTTTAAAAAAATCTTGGGTCTTGCAAGTTCATGATATTCTCTATGAATTGATGTGGGAGGAGCCCTATCAGACATGGCTAAACTATTTTTAAGATCCAATGTTTATAGATAAACAACAAGCTAATTCTTCTACTTAAAATACTTAAAAGACTATTACTTAAAATACTTAAAAGACTATGTGATGATGTTCTTATTAGATAATAATATAAATTATATTCTAGAATTTTATTTAGTAACTTAAGTTTTTAGGTGAGATTATATTTTGAGTCACGAATTTGAATCTCATCTTTCTCATTGTATTTGATAAAAAATAATCATATGTTAGTGTTGATCAATATGTAAGTTTCAAGCCCAAATGATTTTTACTTGAAATGACTTTTACTTGAGAGAACATGTTAAAAAATAATATAAATCATACACTGAGATCTTATATAATAATTTAAATTATTAGATAAAATATTTACTTATGAGAAAAAAAAGAAAAAGAATATATAGAGATTGAATGAAAATGGCTTGAGTAAAAAATCTTGGAAGCATGTTTTTTATTTTCCTAAGCCGTAGATTGTCTCTCACAGAAGAGAAAGAGAATAATCACATAAAATGATCTACACATCACAATTTATGGGAAAAAAATATATTTATTTTTCAATTAAAAAAATACAAAAAACATCATCAGTGACACGAATGACACAAACCAGTGTTAAGGAGCCATTTCACCTAAAAGTTTAAACTTTTAAGTGAGATCCCATAATATGATTTATATTATTCTCTAATACACCCCTTCAAGTGAAAGCCTTTTGAGCTTGAAACTTACCACATAACCTTATACTTGGTTTTTATCAAATAGAATGAGGATGATGAGATTCGAACTCATGACCGCTGCGTTAACAAGACTCTGATACCATGTTAAAGAACCATTTCACCTACAACCTTAAGCTTCTAAATGAGATCCCATAATATGATTTATATTATCCTGTAACAATCAGAAATTTTAAATGGGATACCTAACAAAAAGACGATGCACTCTAACACACATCACATGTATACTAATGAGGCAAGGAAAACTCCTAACTTTTTTTTTTTCATGGGAGTAAACCCTTCTTCAAGAAAATTTATTTTATGGGCATAAATAAATAGTAAAACCACGATTGTCCAAAGCTCTAACAAAGAATATATACTCTATATTCTATATTCTGATTCGAACTCAAGAACTTAACTATTGTGCAAATTGTAATTCTTTAATCATTACACCACCACCATATTCTCAAAAACCAACCTGATTTTATGAGTTACAGAAAAAATCAATATTAGGCAAGCTATGTCCATCCACGGATTAGATAAAGCAGTCCACAGGTTTATTGAAACGTCGACAGCACTTCTAATCCTTTCAATTTTCTAACATTCTCTTTTACAAGGCACCCCCTATTTATATCCCCAGATTTTTAAACAGTTTACATGAAATACTTAGCTAGTAGAAGAGAGAGTCTACTTGTTGGGACCGTTCTTTCAACTCCAGAACATCATTGCAGAGAGAGGAACATGGGAGATACGCTGCGCCTAGCCGTAGGAATCATGGGTATAGCACTCTTCTCTGTGGTTTTTGTATCAGCTTTCTAGCATGAAATATAAATATTCTACTCAGGTGAACTAATATATCAAATCTTCATGATTTTATTGCAGGCAATGCAGCTTCCCTGCTACTTTTCTCAGCGCCCATGTAATGCCACGACTCTATATATATATGATAGTTTATCATTTTAAAACATTTGACAATGGAACTCCATGTCTTATTTTTATTTTATTTTTCCAGATTAACTTTCTATAGGGTCATAAGGAAGAAAAGCACTGAAGAGTTCTCCTGTGTTCCTTACATCATTGCACTGCTAAACTGTCTCCTTTACACCTGGTATGGGCTGCCTGTCGTAAGCTACAGATGGGAAAACTTCCCTGTGGTCACTATCAATGGCTTAGGGATTCTTTTAGAGTTTTCCTTCATTATCATATATTTCTGGTTCACTTCATCCAGAGGAAAGGCAAGTAATTTGAACTTTATCTGACAAACTTTTGCAGAAATGTTTTTCCTTGCATGCTTGAATTATCAGTGCTAGCAGGCACACAGTAGACTAAACTCAAGTTTACAGATAAAAATCCATGAACGTATGGATATGGATAGCTATGTAATTACAATTAATAGCCATTGATGTGCAGATAAAGGTTGCAATCACAGTGGTACCTGTTATCTTAGTTTTCTGCATCACAGCAACTATCTCAGCTTTTGCTTTACATGATCACCACCATCGCAAGATATTTGTTGGGAGTGTTGCTCTTGCGGCCTCTGTGGCAATGTATGGCTCTCCGCTAGTGGTTGTGGTGAGCCATCTTCATCTTTTTTTTTTTGATTCGAGAAACTTGACCCTAAAAATATATTTTGTGGGCTCAAATGAACAAATAAAATTCTGGTTATTCCAAACTATTACGAGAGATGCAAATCTCAATTTTTTTGTTATCACAGGGACTTCATCTGTTTTTAACTCACCATATACAGCCAAAGCTGAAAGCTAAAGAACCGTTATAAATTTAGCATCCTGGCATGTCTAGCATAACACAAACACACATACAATATATCTAAGTTCTCTGTGTTCCTCAGAGCTTTCGGTACTGAAGCAACTACTTGCTCAAGCTTTCCTTCTGATAAATTATCTAAATAAATATTGCAGAAAAAGGTGATAAAGACAAAGAGCGTAGAATTCATGCCATTCTACCTATCGTTTTTCTCCTTCCTTGCAAGTTCTATTTGGATGGCCTATGGACTACTGAGCCATGATCTCTTTCTTGCGGTTTGTACAATTATTCAATCTTTACCTGGTTATAACAAGAGCAACCCTGCGGTTCATGCATGCACTCTTGGATTCTCTTCAACTTAAATTCTTGAATTTTGGCAGTCCCCAAATCTTGTCGGTAGCCCCTTGGGAATTGTTCAGCTAGTACTGTACTGCAAGTACAGAAAAACAGGGATCATGGAAGCACCAGATAAATGGGATCTAGAAAAGAATGAAGAGAAATCCAAAAAGTTGCAGCTAGTGATTAACGACAGTAATAATGACAGGAGTTAGCAAAATCACGTAAGAGAAAGACATTTGTTTTCAGTACATATCCTCTGTTAAATCTCTATAATCAATTTGCATTCCTAACAAAGTATGATCTCTACGCAAATCCTTAAATGTTTTCTTGTTTGTGACAGGGTAAACTATATTTCATTGTGAAAAGTTTTCCTGAACTTCAGAGAGGCAGTAAGCAACTGAAGTTTCAAAGATGAGCTCTGGTAGTCACGGATGTTTATGATTACACAAAATTAACTGATTAACGCTGTCAAATCAATAAAATATTCCCTGAAGGATTGTAGCTTCTCATTTCAAGCCTAAATGTATCGGGTCTACCGCTCTAATCAACATTTATTTTCCCCAAATGAGTGCAAATACAGGAGCGACATTATCAATGAGATTATCAAGAAAATAGCGCCTGCACATGCAACAGGCTAGTTTGATTCGTAATTTTAGATGCTGTGGAAAATCCCAACTGAGTAAATGACACTTCTTTGTTCATTTATAATCAGCACAGCCAGCTACTATACTTGCTGGTTTATGTCATGATATCATCATCACTGGCAATGATGATCATGCAGTAAATTAGGTTGTTCACAAGCTTGCGCACAGATTCTCCTTAAATGATCTAGGGTCACTAACGTATTTTCTTGGGGTAGAAATTCAACCTCATCCTCATGGGCCGATCCTATCCCAACACTGGTACATTCAAAATTTGTTGCATCATACAAAAATGAGCAGCTCACGACCTGTAGACACTCCCATGACAGCTGGTCCTCCTCCCACCCTTGCAATGGGTTCCTTACTGTCACATCCATCAGAATACAGAGCTACGGTTGGCAGCCCTTCAATACCTTGCACTTATCCGTCCAGACCTCTCCTTTGCTGTGAATAAACTAGCATAATTCATGCATCAACCAACTGATATTCACTGGAAACTTGTCAAAAGACTACTGAGGTATCTTTCTGGAACAAGCTCCGACGGTCTCCTTCTGCATCATCAATACCCTGCACATTTACATGCTTATTCCGATGCAGATTGGGGGGAAATAGAGATGATTTTTCCTCTACAAGTGCCTACATTTTATATCTTGGCCGCAATCTTGTCTCATGGTCCTTCAAAAAGAAAAGAACAATTGCTTGATCGTCCACAGAGGCTGAATATCGCTCTGTGGCTGATACGGCCTCTGAAATAAGTTGGGTCTGCTCATTACTGAATGAACTTCAACAACCATTATCTCATACCCCTGTCATTTACTGCGACAATATTGGTGCAACACAGTTAAGCTCAAATCCCGTGTTCCATTCAAGAATGAAACATGTCTCAATTGATTTTCACTTCATAAGGGTTCAATCTGGCATTCTCAGGGTGTGTCATGTTTCTTCCACTGATCAACTCGCTGATGCACTAACCAAACCACTCTCACGTCATAGATTCGAAAGTCTGAAATACAAGATTGGACTCACGAAAGGCCGTCCATCTTGAGGGGGGATATTGGAGAGACAAATGGTGGACAGAGTACAAGTTGTCCTCCGCAAGATCGGTAGGATTGTGTGAGGACTCGTTATCTATTTGAATTTGAATCTATTTGAATTATCTCTATCTTGTAAATAGAAATCTATCTTATGTAATCTTTCTGTTATGTAAATTTGTAAAGATCTATAAGGACAGATTGTAACACTGAAGATGATAACAAAAACAAGATACTTTCACAAAATTAACTAATTAATGCTGTCAAATCAATAAAATATTACCTGAAAAACTTAGAATGAAGGATTGTAGCTTCTCATTTCAAGCCTAAATGTATCTGATCTACCGCTATAATCAACATTTATTTTCCCCAAATGAGTGCAAATACAGGAGCGACATCATCAATGAGACGATCAAGAAAATAGCGCCTGCACATGCAACAGGCTAGTTTGATTCGTAATTTTAGATGCTGTGGAAAATCCCACCTGAGTATATTTAATCAGCTTCCTGCATCTGCAAGAATTCCAATGCACACCTCGAGGATAAAGGAAACGGTAGTAAAAATAATGTAGATTTGTGTTCATGTCCTCGCTAGGTCAACTTAGACTCAGATTTAATAGGCTATAAATAAAATGTATGCTGAAGAAAAAAGAGACATCAGCCTTGAAACATCTATAAAACAGAGAGCCATGCTTGTGAGACCCGTTCCGAGGTCTGACACGAAGAAGGGTAAGTGTCATTTGATCACGGGTCTGTTTGTCGGGTTACCAGCCTTTGGGTCTGGTTTAATTCGTTCAAATCAGGGTTGAACTGCCTGCAGCAGTTAAAAATACGAGACAAAACAGTGTTGTTTTTACCTCAGTCATCCATTTAGGATCTTTCAGACAAATACCGGTCCAAATGTTCCTGGTTCGTTCTGCCCATTCTGTTTTGGTTAAATAGTTAATTTTACAATATCACTATATCTGATTAAAATACTCAGATACTGTGTATCATCTGAATGCACACACATACATATATATCTATATATATATATGTGTGTCAAGATAACACTGAAATTTATCTAAATATATATATATATTTCAAAAAAATACAGAAAACAGCAGCAGTGACAGGAATGACACAAACCAGATCTTTTAAATGGGGATGAACGAATATCCTTTCATGATGCGCTCTAACACACATCACAGGTATGCTGATGAGGCATGGAAAACTCCTCGATTATTGGTGGTCTCTTCACAAGCTTTCCATCTTTTCTCATCTGAGCTCAGCCTGTTTTGGTTTTCTGCACAAGACGAACGTTAATATTTATATTCCTTTACTTTCGAAAATGCTGCCAGGCACAAAGAAATATAAAATAAAAGAACGTACCGTATGTTAATTGATTAGCCAAACATCACGCAAGAAATTTCTATCATCAAGTGGAAGTGCCACTTGCAACAGGAAACGTCAGAGGATACCTTGTCTTTGTTCCTCTAATCTGAATTATTCTCGTAACTTTTTTTTTCCAAGTAAAATCTTGATTGTCCAAAGACCTGTTGTGCAAATCATCGTAATTTTTTTGTTATTACACCACCACCGTATTCTCAAAAACCAACCTGATTTTATGACAATTTCCCATTAAAGATTACAGAAAAAAATCAATATTTGGCAAGCTATGTCCATCCACGGATTAGATAAAGCAGTCAACAGGTTTATTGAAACGTCGACCGCACTTCTAATCCTTTCAATTTTCTAATATTCTCTTTTACAAGGCACCCCCTATTTATATCCCCAGGTTGTTAAACAGTTTACATGAAATACTTAGCTAGTAGTAGAGAGAGTCTACTTGTTGGGACCGTTCTTTCAACTTAAGAACATCATTGCAGAGAGAGGAACATGGGAGATACGCTGCGCCTAGCCGTAGGAATCATGGGTATAGCACTCTTCTCTGTGGTTTTTGTATCAGCTTTCTAGCATCAAATATAAATATTCTACTCAGGTGAACTAATATATCAAATCTTCATGATTTTATTGCAGGCAATGCAGCTTCCCTGCTGCTTTACTCAGCGCCCATGTAATGCCAAGACTCTATATATGATCAGTTTATCATTTTAAAACATTTGAAAATGGAACTCAAAGTCTTATTATTTATTTTATTTTTCCAGATTAACTTTCTATAGGGTCATAAGGAAGAAAAGCACTGAAGAGTTCTCCTGTGTTCCTTACATCATTGCACTGCTAAACTGTCTCCTTTACACCTGGTATGGGCTGCCTGTCGTAAGCAACAGATGGGAAAACTTCCCTGTGGTCACTATCAATGGTTTAGGGATTCTTTTAGAGTTTTCCTTCATTCTCATATATTTCTGGTTCACTTCATCCAGAGGAAAGGCAAGTAATTTTAACTTTATCTGACAAACTTTTGCAGAAATGTTTTTCCTTGCATGCTTGCGTTAACAGTGCTAGCACGCACACAGTAGACTAAACTCAAGTTTACAGATAAAAATCCATGAACGTATGGATATGGATAGCTATGTAATTACAATTAATAGCCATTGATGTGCAGATAAAGGTTGCAATCACAGTGGTACCTGTTATCTTAGTTTTCTGCATCACAGCAACTATCTCAGCTTTTGCTTTACATGATCACCACCATCGCAAGATATTTGTTGGGAGTGTTGCTCTTGCGGCCTCTGTGGCAATGTATGGCTCTCCGCTAGTGGTTGTGGTGAGCCATCTTCATCTCTTTTTTTCTTTTCTTTTTTATTCGAGAAACCCTGGAAAATATATTTTGTGAGCTCAAGTGAGTGAATAAAATTCTAGATATTCCAGACTCTTACAAGAGGTGCAGATCTCCAACCCTTTGTCATTACGTCACACCACCGCTTGGGGACTTCATCTCTTTTTAATTCACCATATACAGCCAAAGCTGAAAGCTAAAGAACCGTTATAAATTTAGCATCCTGGCATGTCTAGCATAGCATAAACACATTCAATATATCTAAGTTCTGTGTTCCTTAGAGCTTTCGGTACTGAAGCAACTACTTGCTCAAGCTTTCCTTCTGATAAATTATCAAAATAAATATTGCAGAAAAAGGTGATAAAGACAAAGAGCGTAGAATTCATGCCATTCTACCTATCGTTTTTCTCCTTCCTTGCAAGTTCTATTTGGATGGCCTATGGACTACTGAGCCATGATCTCTTTCTTGCGGTTTGTACAATTATTCAATCTTTACCTGGTTATAACAAGAGCAACCCTGCGGTTCATGCATGCACTCTTGGATTTTCTTCAACTTAAATTCTTGAATTTTGGCAGTCCCCAAATCTTGTCGGTAGCCCCTTGGGAATTGTTCAGCTAGTACTGTACTGCAAGTACAGAAAAACAGGTATCATGGAAGCACCAGGTAAATGGGATCTAGAAAAGAATGAAGAGAAATCCAAAAAGTTGCAGCTAGTGATTAACGACAGTAATAATAACAGGAGTTAACAAAATCACGTAAGAGAAAGACATTTGTTTTCAGTACATATCCTCTGTTAAATCTCTATATAATTAATTTGCATTCCTAACAATGTATGATCTCTACGCAAACACGCGCGCGCAGAATCCTTACATATTTTCTTGTTTGTGACAGGGTAAACTATATTTCATTGTGAAAAGTTTTCCTGAACTTCAGAGAGGCAGTAAGCAACTGAAGTTTCAAAGATGAGCTCTGGTAGTCACGGACGTTTATGATTATTCAAAATTAACTGATTAATGCTGTCAAATCAATAAAATATTCCCTGAAGGATTGTAGCTTCTCATTTCATGCCTAAATGTATCTGATCTACCGCTATAATCAACATTTATTTTCCCCAAATGAGTGCAAATACAGGAGCGACATTATCAATGAGATGATCAAGAAAATAGCGCCTGCACATGCAACAGGCTAGTTTGATTCATAATGTTAGATGCTGAGGAAAATCCCAACTGAGTATATCTTATCAGCTTCCTGCATCTGCAAGAATTCCAATGCACACCTCGAGGATAAGGGAAACGGTAGTAAAAATTATGTAGATTTGTGTTCATGTCCTCGCTAGGTCAACTTAGACTCAGATTTAATAGGCTATAAATAAAATTGTATGCTGAAGAAAAAAGAGACATCAGCCTTGAAACATCTATAAAACAGAGAGCCATGCTTGTGAGACCCGTTCCGAGGTCTGACACGAAGAAGGGTAAGTGTCATTGGATCACGGGTCTGTTTGTCGGGTTATCAGCCTTTGGGTCTGGTTTAATTCGTTCACATCAGGGTGAACAGCTTGAGCCAGTTAAAAATACGAGACAAAACGGTATCGTTTTTGTTGGAAGTTAAGTTGCATACCAGTCTTCTTAATCTTCTTAATGCTCACGTGCAGAAGAAGAGTTATGTAGCATGTAAAGAGTGTGTTGCATTCAGTTTAGTCGCATGTAAAGAGTGTGTTGCATTCTGTTAAGTAACATGTAAAGAGTGTGTTTAACACTCTGGTAGTTGTAAGTAATTGTAAAGCTAAACAGAGAAGATGTAACTCATGCATAAAGTGTTTGTGTGTTCTGCCTCAAGGTGTATAAGAGGCATAACATCAAACAATTTGTAAGCAATCAATATATACGAATTACCTTCTTCTGCATAATTCTCTCTTCTCTCAATTCTCTGGAAAATATCTTCCCCTGTTTCCCCAAAATCCAGCAAACGTAACCTGCACAATACTACAACAACAACAAGCACAAATCAAGAAATTCAACAGTTTTTACCTCGGTTACCCATTCTGGATTTTTTAGATAAATATCGGCCAAAATATTCCTGGTTCGTTCTGCCCGTTTTGTTTTGGTTAAATAATGTTTTTTTTTGAATAATTTTACAATATCAATGTCTCTTAATTTGACGTTATATTGAGATAAAATTTTGTGAGGAGTCTCTTGACATTTATCTATCTATATATATATAGTGTTAAAAATTAACAGCAATCAGAGAATATAATGAACTTGCGAGATTAATGATGACATTCTCGTAATATTACACATGTTCATAATTTTGTTCAGAAAAATCGTTTTATTATATAATTTTATTTGTTCATAATTAAATCGTTTTATTTTAGATTTGAAATATATATATATATATATATATATATATATATATATATATATATATAAACAGTATAATTTTGAAACGGTTCGCTAAAACACTCTAAAACCGAAAAATTTGATTTCAATCGAAAATACCGAAATTGAATTGACAAAATTGGCTCAAAAACGTCATCAGTCAATCCAACAGGTCATCCTGATTTGACTAGGGCAATATCAAAACTAGTTTAAATTAAAATTTAGTCAGAATCAGACTTTAGGTCACAACCTCACAGGTTTGCTAAATCAACAGGGGGTCTCATAGAACTGCTCTTAAATCTCTCTAAATAGGTCATCTATCAATTTCTGAAAATGAAAAGGTGACAGTTAATCAATAACACTGTTATGATCGTCATCACCACTCTAATGTGCATGAAGCGTTGTCCTGACACAGGATATATTCTGAGAATCCACAAGCTTGAGAAGTGCCAGCCAGCTTTCATTGTCCAAAATCCTGACGAATCAGAACCATAAAAAAGAAGACAGAAATTCAATGCTGAGATTTGGAACAATAACATTCGTGATGCGAAGCCAACCATTGAAAAGATTCTGAAAAGTGACTACTCAGGTGGAACAACTACAGCAACAGATGCAGCAGATCACCCTCGAAGACATAAACGTGGTTATGGAAACGAAAAACGCAGCATCTGAAGTGCATCCAAATTCTCCATTAAAGCACACAATATAGCAGACTACATGACAGTGCGTGCGTTAGCGAAAGTAAGTAAAGTAGCTAATTCAACTTGCCCCATTGTTAAATTCACGGCGTTTCATGAAACTATAGCTCGTTCGAGATAAGATAGTGGTGGGGTTTTGGTGTTTGGTAATGGGTGTCGCGTGATTCTACTTCCATTGCCTATCGTTGCAAATTCAAAGCTCTATTCGTGTCTCTAACTCTGAAAAAGAGTTGATTACAAACAGGTTCTATAGTCTAATAAGAACTATCTGTCAGCTCTTTTTTTCAGAAACCATATATTCAGCCCCTTTTCAAATTCTTTTTCATTTTTATGTTTATCTCTAGAAATATAAAAATTAAAAGATAATAACAAGGAAAGAATGCATTTCTGAAACAAAAAAAAGGGAGACCAGACCATATGAATCACAGTATCACAATGTTGATTGATTGAATCTTAACGAATGTTGTCAATTCCTTTTCGGTTGGTGGTTTGTTTTTTTCAATTTGAACGAAATGTTTTGATTTCAGAGCGTTTCAGTGCACCTAGGGTGTACTATTTATGTATGGGTATATATAATTAAATATATTAATTCAAAATAAAATTTAGTTCAAATCCAAAAATAAAATTATTTAGAATTGTACATTTCAATCTAAAAAAATACACAATAAAATGATTTTTCTAAAAAAATATAAACATTCATAATATTACGAGAACGTTATCATTAATCTCGCAATGTCATTACATTCTCTAATTGCTCTAAATGTTTAACATAATATATATAAATATGTTAAGAGACTCCTCATAAAATTTCATCTCAATCTAACAGTCGGATTAAAAGATATGATTGATTTTTAAAATTATTCATTATTTTTTTAAAAAAAACACTATTGGGCAAAAACAGAATGGCCGGAACGAAACCAGGACATTTCACTAGTATTTGACCGAAAAATCTAGAATATACCTGAATTTACAACATCGTTTTATCATATTTTTTAAAATGATATAAAATGTTTGAGCCGAAACGGAATGAAATTGATATCCTGGTCTTAACTACTTAGCCATTCTGTAGGCTTGAGATAGCTGATTACATTGACGCGAAACAGGAATTCTTGTTTGTTCAAGGAGTCATGTTCTACTAGCAACATCGAAAGCGGTGAGATCATCCATCTGGTGAAAACATTACATAATCCATTGACGAACAAAGCATTAACAGCCACACCTGGACCATAAAATTTCCCGTTGATTTTCTCCCCCTAGACTCCTGTGATCAACTCAGGTTCTCTGTGGCTACATAAACAAACCAGAACTTCTCGTTAGAAACTTAGCAGCGTATAAGAAACAACAAGCAAACCAATGATGTAGGCGGTGCTGAAATGTCAAATACAGGAGAGCATAATTCAGATACATCCATGAAGAGAAGGTCAACTTTTGCTTTAGAAACAGATCAAAGAAGAGCAACGATTGGGAAGACTATTCAGAAAGAAACAACATCAGCCACCGTACATGGACGTAAGGGTTCATGTTTCATGTAGTTCTTGTTATAGGTGTCAGTTTTGAAAAGTCAAATACAGGAGAGCATAATTCAGATACATCCATGAAGAGAAGGTCAACTTTTGCTTTAGAAAACAGATCAAAGAAAACAGAAAGAAACAACATCAGCCACCGTACATGGACGCAAGGGTTCATGTTTCATGTAGTTCTTGTTATAGGTGTCAGTTTTGAAATGTCAAATACAGGAGAGCATAATTCAGATACATCCATGAAGAGAAGGTCAACTTTTGCTTTAGAAAACAGATCAAAGAAGAGCACCGATTGGGAAGTCTATTCAGAAAGAAACAACATCAGCCACCGTACATGGACGCAAGGGTTCATGTTTCATGTAGTTCTTGTTATAGGTGGTGTCAGTTTCGTTTTGTTTTGGCCGAAACATTTTGTACAAGTTAATAAACATGATAAAACAATGTCGTTTGTATCTCGGTTTAAATTTCGGTCCGGATTTTTCACCCAAATACTGGACGAAACGTTCCGGTTTCATTTCGCCCATTTCGTTTAAGCCAAATAGTGTTTTTATTAAATAATAAATAATTTTACAGTATCAAATTTCAAACGTACAGCTAAAATCAAATTTACAAGAATTAGAGAAAGAGACCTTATTCTGTATCTCTGAGTTCGCAATCAGACTAAGCAGATGCTTCCTCTGTGGTTCTGTGTGTAGGAGAGAGAGAAACCAGGTCCTCACATTGCACACCTGTTCTTTCAAAGCTTTAAGAATACCAATGCCCTGCCCTTGGATAGAATTTTCTTACTACATAAGCAGCAAATTTTGCATAACTTAGCTCATTCACCAATGCAAGCATGTTGGAACTACCAACAGTCTGTTAAAACCAATAGTGCGAAAAATTCCTCAGTTATCTGCCCTGTAGTTCAGCAGTTGACGTCAGTTTGAACATAAAATCCTACAGTATGCTCCTCTTGCTGCTTCAAAGAGCATTTCCATGTCACTTAACAGTGACATCCAAACCAAGATATAGAGAGCACCTGCTAAGTGAACTTTAACCTCTTTAACAACTCCATAAATTACTGGGAGCATCTGCAATCAGTGCCTTTGAATAATCAAATACCACTTCATCCATTACTATATGAAGCCTAATGAATGGATCTCTATGTAGCATTTTCCATTAACAATCTATCGAGAGCACCAGTCCCACAATCCAGATTACCAACAATCTTGTGCAAGAAGAGATCCCAAGAATCAGCATCTACTTCTCTGCTTGCCATGGCCATAGACACAACCTTATCCACATCTCCTTCCATTCCCAATTCCTGTAACCCCTCAATCAATAATGTGTACGTTGACTTGTTAGGCAAGCACCCATTACCCAGCATCTCTTCCAAAATCCTAATTCCCTCCTTCACATTCCCAGCCTTCGTGAAACCCTTAATCATATATGTAAAAGCATTGGGCCTGCGACGCTTCTCCACCATATCATCCCACAATCTGCCTGCCTCGTTCAACTCCCCTCTCTCACACATCCCTGCAATGAGAGTATTATATGTCATGAGACTCGGAATCGTACTTCGCTCAAACTCATCAAACAATTTCCTGGCTTCCCACACTTTCCCCTCCTTACAAAGCCAATGTATAAGTGTGCTCATTATTGCATTATCTGGCAAACAATTCTTATCTAACATCCTCTTCCACAAATGACAAGCATTCTCCACCTTCCCATCCTCACACAACACATCAATAACCTTACAACAAAGGGTCGAACTTGGCAAAAACTTCTTATCAAGCATATCATCAATCAAGTTGCGAGCTTCACCAGACCTCTTCTCTTTACAATAAGCATCAATCATGACCCCATAAGTAATCTCATTCGGCTCCATCCCGTTATACTCCATATTATCCATTACCTTAATAGCATCACTCAACCTCCCTTGTTTACAATACCCAACCATCAAAACTGTGTAAGTAATCGCATCCGGCAACCACCCTTTATCAAAAATCTCACTAAAAACCTTCTCAGCATTAACTAAATCGCCCCGTGAAACAAACCCACCTAAAATTGTCGTATAAGTCACCAGGTTTGGAATCATTCCCATCGTGGGCATTTCATCAAACACCTTAAGAGCATTTTCTACGTCATTCTTTTTACAGAGAGCCTTAATCAAAATATTAAAACTAAACACATTAGGCAAAACACCATATTTATCTTTACAATTTTTCAACGTAGAACCCACTAAATTATACCTTTTATTCTGCACAAAAACATTCAATAAAGTATTCAATAATTTCACTGAAGGCTGCATGCTGAATTCTCCTTTGATTCGCGTAAATGTTTTGAGGGCTAATCTAGGCCTACCTGCAAGGCCATAATTTCGAATCACAGAGATAAAAACATCGTCGCCGCATTTGATGTGAGAGGAGCTACGTGACAGTTGAGAGAGTAGAGATTCTACCGCATCAAAGGCGCGAGCACGAGAGAGCTTGTCGATGATGGAGTGGTAAGTGGCGTGAGTATGGGAGAAACCAGGGTGATATTTTCCCGCGTAATCGAAGACTTGGAAGGCGAGGTCGAGATTATCTTGGTGGGTAATCATGGATATTAGGCGTTTTGGGTAGAGACGTTGAGGCCAGGGTTTTATTGGAGGTGTTACTGTGTAGGAGGTAGATTCTTGGAGGAGTGGTATCTCAGGATAGGTGGCGGCACCGACGGTGGTTAGAGTACGGAGGATAGTAGTGGTTAGTGTGATGTTGGGGCGGCGGAGAAGAGATCGAGCGTGGCAGAACATTGGTGGAGGTGAGGAAAAGCTCACGGTTACACTGATTGTGTGAGGGTATAGGTTATTTTTTAAATATTTTTTTATTTTTTTGCTTATGATTTTTTTATTAATTTGATTTTTCTTTTTATTTAAACTTAGTTTTTCATTTTCTTGATTTTTTTTTCAATTCTTTTGTTAATTTAATTTTGTCATTTAATTCAAAATTTAAGATTGTTCTTTCATTTTTCAAGAGCCAATTCAAAAGTTAATCCAAGATACTTTCAAAACATCACAAAACAAAAAGGGTGTTTTTGTTTTTTCATAAATTTGTGCATAGTGAAACTCCACAAATATCCTCAGAAAAGACTAAAACGAAGCCCTGGAGAGAGGGTATTGTGGTACTTTTCTCCTTGATTTTTTTTACTATCGCCGGGTCCAGGGGTGTATAGGTAATTTAATATTTTTTATTATTGACAATAATGTGTTTCCACCGCACGCTCCTTTCAAGCAGCGCGTGCAACTTTGTTTGGCAGTGTAAGTTGTTTGTTAGTTGTTTCACCTGGTGCGTCACCATATCCTCTATATCCCGGTGCGGCTCATGTCGAATTACGGTGGACGGTGAATGATTTTTAAATTTTTTTTCTCCCTTTTCTCTCTTCTGCCACTAGAAAATATATTTAAGTCCTGTCCTTAATGTTTGTGATTGTTTTATTTTAGTTCTTGATCTTTTGATTTTGGTTTTATTTCTGATTTCTACAATGAAAATTTTGATTTTTTTCTATTATGCCCTTCAATTGAAATTGATTATATATGTTGATTTTGATTTCAGTCCTTATTCTTTTGATTTTTTTCCTGTAATTTTTTTGGTATGCAGGTTTTAATTTTTTTTAATCTTGTCCTCCAATTAAAATTGGTCATATATGCTACTTTTCATTTTGGTCCTTATCCTTTTAATTTTCTAACAAAATTACACTGTATTTTTTTTAAAAAAAAATACCTTGATTTGTTTCGATCCCAAAGTTTTTATTTCTTTCAATTTTTTCATTTGATTGAATTTTTTATTTGATATTGATTCTTTTGGTTTTTTGTTCCTTCTCAGACAATGTTTATTTTTTTATTCGTATTTATGCATCTAAACTTTTTGTTTTTGTTTTTAATTTTATTTTTTATTGGGGTTTTATTTTTATCCGGTCCAGTCCTGAAATTTTAATTTATGTTGGTGATCATTTTAAAATTAATATTTTTCCCCTTTTCCCTTTGCTCTTTTTTGTGTTTTCTATTATTTTTATCTATTTTTCGGATTAGATGATTTTATGATTTTATTGTTTGCGCAATAATAATGATAATTTTATTGATTATTTTTTATTATTTTTTGTAAAAATGTTTTGCTTTTTTTTTATTCTTTGGTACAATTTAATAATTTTAATTGTTATAGTCATGAATCATGATAATGACGGTAATGTAGGGATGAATTTTTAATGATGTTTTCTTCTTTATGTATATATAAAATTAACTAATTATTCTTGTTATTTGATCATTGCAGGTGCTTTCATAATTTATATTTTGTTTGTCGTGTTTACTTTAAATTGAATTATAAAATGAACTAATTCTAATATAATAAATTTAATAATTCAATTATCCGAACCTTCTTGTTTTATCTTGCTGATTTCGTTGAAACCTACTAAACAAATAAATTATATCAATTCAAAATTCATATATTTTATAGAAAACTTACGCTTCAAAAGATTTATATATAAATTTATTATTTTGTCCAAATTTATATTATAATAAAAAATATCATATAATTAATATTTTTATATTAAAAAAATATACTTCTAAGCTCGAAAAAAATACAGGTAAGTGGCGTCTGTGTGTATTGGAGGTGTTACTGTGTAGGAGGTAGATTCTTGGAGGAGTGGTATCTCAGGATAGGTGGCGGCACCGACAGTGGTTAGAGTACGGAGGATAGTAGTGGTTAGTGTGATGTTGGGGCGGCGGAGAAGAGATCGAGCGTGGCAGAACATTGGTGGAGGTGAGGAAAAGCTCACGGTTACACTGATTATGCGAGGGTATAGGTTATTTTTAAAATATTTTTTATTTTTTTGTTTATGATTTTTTTTATTAATTTGATTTTTCTTTTTTTTCAAACTTAGTTTTTCATTTTCTCGATTTTTTTTTCATTTCTTTTGTTAATTTAATTTTGTTATTTAATTCAAAATTTAAGATTGTTCTTTCATTTTTCAAGAGTCACTTCAAAAGTTACTCCAAGATACTTTCAAAACAACACAGAACAAAAAGGGTGTTTTTGTTTGTTTTTGTTTTTTCATAAATTTGTGTATAGTGAAACTACACAAATATCATCAGAAAAGACTAAAACAAAGCCCTGAAGATGGGGTATTATGGTACTTTTCTCCTTGGTTTTTTTTTACTATCGCCGTGTCCAGGGGTGTATAGGTAATTTGATATTTTTTATTATTGTCAACAATGTTTCCACCGCACGCCCTTTTCAAGCAGTGCGTGTGGCTTTGTTTGGTAGTGTAAGTTGTCCGTTAGTCGTTTCACCTGGCGTGTCACCATGTCCTCTGTATCCCGGTGCGGCGCATGTCGACTTACGGTGGTGGGTGAATTGTCGGTGGATGATTTTTTGTTTTTTCTCCCTTTTCTCTCTTTTGCCACTGGAAAATACATTTAAGTCCTTAATGTTTGTGATTGTTTTATTTTAGTTCTTGATCTTTTGATTTTGGTTTTATTTATGATTTCTACAATGGAAATTTTGTTTTTTTTTTCTATTATGCCCTACAATTGAAATTGATTATATATGTTGGTTTTGATTTCAGTCCTTATTCTTTTGATTTTTTGTTCCTTTAATTTTTTTGGTATGCAGATTTTAATTTTTTGTAATCTTGTCCTCCAATTAAAATTGGTCATATACGCTACTTTTCATTTCGGTCTTTATTCTTTTAATTTTCTAACAAAATTACACTATTTGTTTTTTAAAAAATACCTTGATTTGTTTCGATCCCAAGGTTTTTATTTCTTTCAATTTTGTCCTTTGATTGAATTTTTTTTTGTCCTTATTCTTTGAATTTTTTATTTGATATTGATTCTTTTGGTTTTTTGGTCCTTCTCGGACAATGTTTATTTTTTTATTCGTATTTATGCATCTAAACTTTTTATTTTTGTCATTTTATTTTTTATTGGGGTTTTATTTTTATCCGGTTCAATCCTGAAATTTTAGTTTATGTTGGTGATCATTTTAAAATTAATATTTCTCCCTTTTTCCCTTTGCTCTTTTTTTGTGTTTTCTATTATTTTTATCTATTTTTCGGATAAGATGATTTTATGATTTTATTGTTTGCGCAATAATAATGATAATTTTATTGATTATTTTTTATTATTTTTTGTAGAAATGTCTTGCTTTTTTTTTTATTCTTTGGCACAATTTAATAATTTTAACTGTTATAGTCATGAATCATGATAATGACGGTAATGTAGGGATGAATTTTTAATCATGTTTTCTTCTTTTTGTATATATAAAATTAACTAATTATTTTTGTTATTTGATTATTGCAGGTGCTTTCATAATTTATATTTTGTTTGTCGTGTTTATTTTAAATTGAATTATAAAATGAACTAATTCTAATACAATGAATTCAATTATTCAATTATCCGAACCTTCTTGTTTTTTAATGGTAATGATGATAATTTTATCTTGTTGATTTCATTAAAGCCTACTAAACAAATAAATCTATATCAATTCAATCTTCATATATTTTATAGAAAACTTTCACTTCAAAAGAATTATATATAAATTTATATTATAATAAAAAATATCACATAATTAATATTTTTTATATTAAAAAATATGGTTCCAACCTCTATAAAATACAATTAAGTGGCGTCTGTGTGTATGAAATGGAGAGAGAGATTGCATATTTTCTCCGGTACTCCTTGACGAGGTCCATGCTTCAAACCCTAATGAAAATCAATCAAGCCGGACAGTCAGAGAAGATGAAAGAAGGATATTTGGAACGAAGACTGATCATATTACGGCTGCCCACTAACACCGTGTGATTTGGATGGAGAGGTAAATCTAGAATATAATGCTGTGTGCAGATCCTTAGAATTTGAATGGGTCATAACGTATGTTTCGGAACTTCATATGATTACACTTGTTTTTTAAGGTTTTTTATTTAACAATATATTTAAATAATACACCAACATATAAAAAATAATTTAAAAATATTAGTTTTTATTTTAAAAAATAAAATATGGAGTCTAACCAATCCTCCTAGAGACAGACAGAGACAGGTTCGTGGAGATCATCATGAGCCCTGGCAAAACTTTCTCTGACTCGCCTTCACGGAAATTCTTTCGATTGGGAATGATCATGACTTTCATGGAAAAATTGATTGAAGTTGTTGATGAGTTGAGAGTATAACGTAATGGGGATGGGCTAGTTTGACTTGTTCTCCATTAAGACCAGATTTTTCTTTTAAGGATTTCCTCTATTTTATCGATGGAAAGTGACTTCACATTATTAATCTTACCTATTTATTAAGGTATATTTGGTATTGTTTTTGATTTTTTGATTAAGGTTTTTAAAAAAATAGTTTCATGATTAAGATTTAAAAAAAATAATTTTATGAAAAATATTTTTAGTTACGATTTATAATTGAAATTAAAATGTTTAGTTAAAACTAGTGGTTGAGTTTGAGTTTGAGGTTGAAAAAAAAAAGTTTCGTGTGTTTGGTTATCATTGCTGTCAACTTTAAAAATTACTTTAAAAAACATATATATATATATATATATATATATATATATATATATATATATATAAAATGAACAATGGGAAAAGGTATATGAAAAACAATAATCGTCAACAATTGCCCCTGCTAAAACGAGACTTTTTCATGCCAACAATGATCCTGGTTTGGGCAGCTTTGGCAATTGACCATGCTAGTTAATTAGCATGAGCAACTGTAACATAAAGCTAATGAGGTAATGAGCTGCACTATTTCAGACCACAGTGAATTTAGTGTGGAAAAACAGTGCAATCATGACTTAATTTAGTTTTTTTCTATAATTTGGTCCCTCGAGCCCTAATTACTTTAAATCACAAAAATAGTTTTATTTGACAAATCAAATATCAATCATTCACCAAATTTTTTTGTTGATATTGCTAGATTGTTATATGAAAACAACTAAAATAAACTGTAAAATTAATTTCAAACAAAAAAAATCTAGAAGGATCAAATAAAAAAAATATTAGTAACTAAAAAACCCTGAATTTCCTCTATCTTGGCAACTTAGTCCCTAATAGAAAAAAAATATAGGAGTTTAGTATTTGTCAAAGCTTAAAACTCGTTTACCAAAACTTTAATTTCTCTAAACTAATAAAATTAAATTTTATTTTGCTAAGACAATCATCAGTCAAATAAAAAAATATTTTTCACATCTCCATTAATGCAATATCATATTATTAAAATTAAAAGAAAAAAAAACTAAAGAGCAAAAACGTAAAATATCAAGAAAAGAGAGAGAGAGAGATGACTATGGTTTATAAAGTAATTTGAAGATAAATTATTTTTTAAAATTTAATTATCAGTGTTCATGTCATAATGACACTTCTACCCTCACATATTGTAAATGTCAAGCAAACGTAAGCTAAAAATGGAACCTAAACGTCACGTTCACGCCATCATCTTCTACGGTTCTACCCGATGAAGCATGTTGGAAGATTCCCGTTCCCTCTTTGACTTTCAAAGCATCCTTAATCTAATATTAATCACATATCATTACTTAATTGATTACTTTCCCCCCCCTTAATTATACTACATTCATGTTACAAAAACTATTTAATATTAATAACAAAGTGTTTGATATCTGTATAGTAGGTCTCGAATTCAAGTTATATCTTTTATAAAAATTTAAAATAATTATAGTTTTATTTGCTTATCTAGATCTATAAAATACGTTTTGTTTTTGATATTGATAGGAGAGATTTCCTCAAAAAAAATTTAAAAATATTACATAAACTCATTAATTCTCGATCATGTTTGCTGCTACTTTTTTTTGAAATCAAGTAGACTCAAGTGATATCATGTTAAGAATGAAAATGAGCATCATTTCCCATGAATCAACGTTTGAAGATGGTGTGCTTCATGTTATGAGATCGTGCAACTAAGGCGCGCACACTAAACACTTGTAATTATTTTAAAAAAAATATTATTCCAAAACAGGATGAAACCATAACGTTTCAGTTGATATTTGACTGAAAAATTTAGATCGAGTTAGAATTTAAACCGGAATAAAAATGATATTAATTTATTTTATTTATTTAACTAATATAAAATATTTCGGCTATTTAAACCGAAACGAAACTAAACAGACAACAATGGTTTTGGGAAGCCGATCACTCCATGAAACATTTTTTCTCTGATAACATGTGGGCTGACACGCTTACAATATAGTGCATGAAACAAGTTTTCCTACAGAAGAAGATATTTTGTAGGAAAAAAAGAGGAAGTAAACTACAAGAAGTAATAAACTGTGTGATGAAATGGTCAGCAGTTGGACTTTCCTTATTCTTTGAATCAGATTTCTTCTGACCAACGACCAGTCTTAACGATGAAAGTTGCTTTTCAATTTCCTCAGTCAAACTTCTCCCCTAGCCTTCCCTTAAATCTCATGCCCACCTCTTCGCTTCCCTCCTCAGCTTTCCACCTTTTTTTTAATTTTGTTGTAGATTCATCAGACTTACCCCTTTCAACCACCATTAAAACTACATCGTATCAACAACTTTCTGAGTTCTTTATCTTATAGTAGTTTTATCTGCTAGAGGTCAAGATTTAGCCTTTTCATTGCATCATTAGCTTCAGATTTTGTTTCCTTTTCCAATCTCGGCCCTTTCTTTCTTTTTTTTCTTTATTTTTGCCCTCCCTTCCTTGCACCTGTGATTCTTGGCTTCTTGTTGTTCATTCCATCAGCTTCTTATATCATTGCCTGCTTATTTTATTTCCCAGAAAATGAACAAGAGTTTTTTTTTATTAGTTTAATATTTTAGCAACCAAACTAGATTTATAACCAGCTAATTTACCTTGGCAAGTGATCTTTGTTTCGCATTTTTCTTCCATTATAAATGGATAACATGGGAGACTGGGAGCAGAAGAATCTTGTAGAGGAGCTAACTCTAGGGATGGAGCTTGCAAAGCAGCTTCAAATTCATCTCAACGTGTCATCTTCTCCAAGGGAAACCCGTGAAATGTTGCTCCAAGGGATCTTAACTTCCTATGAAAAGGCGCTTTCGATGCTAAATCTTGGTGCTGGCTTAGTGGGAGAGCTGCATACAGTCGGAGGGATTACGATTGGAAATTCTGAATCTCCTCCGTCGCGTAGTGGAAGTCCTCGGAGTGAAGACTCTGACCGTGACACGAGGGACCAGAGGCACATAGATTATGGCTCTAGTTCAAGGTAGGTATTAATCAATTTGTATCCGATGAGCTAGCTAGCCCACATAATGTTTGTCCATGACGTATTTTTCTGCAGTGCAAGCTTGTGATTTTTGAAATGTTATGAATTGATTGCAGAAAGAGCATGCCAAGATGGACAAAGAAAGTGAGAGTTAACCCAGGAATGGGACTGGAAGGGCCTCTTGATGATGGATTTAGTTGGAGAAAGTATGGGCAGAAAGCCATTCTTGGAGCCAAATATCCAAGGTGAGACATAAAATCATATAATTATACTAGATTTTTAGAATCGTGTAGGTGGAGATATGTTAGACAATAATATAAATTATATTCCGTGACCTCACCTAATAGCTTAATCTTATAGTTGAGATGGTTTTCTAATATAGTATCAGAGTCTTGTTGACACAACGGTCACGAATTCGAATCTCACCATCCTATTTTATTTGATAAAAATCAAGCACAAGACAGTGTGCGTCTGTATAAATTTTAAGCCCAAATAGCTTTCACTTGGGTGTGTGTGTCAAAGAATAATATAAATCATATTCTGAGTCTCAACTAACAACTTAAATTTTTTGATGATATAGTTTTTTAACATGTAATTATATTAGAGTACTTTTTTTCTATAATGAATTACTCTCTATGAATTACATCACAAGCTCTCATGATCTTTTCTGCACTTCATCTTAACAAAACGATTGTTTGAGCTTGCAGAGGCTATTATAGATGCACTCATCGCAATGTCCAAGGTTGTTTAGCCACAAAGCAAGTGCAAAGATCCGATGAAGATCCGACCATCTTTGAAATTACGTATCGTGGAAGGCATACTTGCAATCAAGCCTCTAATTCGCTCCCTCTTTCACAACTCGGATCAGAAAATCAAGGACCGACCACCAATATCACCATCGATCCCCAGCAAAACCAGCCCCACCAAGAAAACAATCCGCATACACAAGAACTACTCTTGAACTTTCGCAGAGGTCTGAAAGTCATCACGGAAGAATCAGACTCTCGTGGCCAGCAATCATTTCCAGCTGATACATTCCAATTCCCATCAACAACGTCCACTGTCGAGCCTGAAAATAGTTCCTTGTTTGCTCCTTCCATGCTGGAAAACAATTTCGTGGGGAGTTTTCCACCATCTTTTATAAATCCTTCTGGTTCTGCCACGAATTATTATTCCGTGTCTCCTCATGATCAGATCCAACATAGCTTTGCAGGGAACAAGAATTTTCAAAGTTCAGAGTCTGAGCTCACTGATATCATCTCTGCTGCTGCTGCTGCTGCTTCAACTACTACCTCTCCTACTGTTGGACTGGATTTCCCATTTGGGAATGTTGACATCAATCCCAACTTCACATTTGATAATTCAGGATTTCTCTCTTAGCTTTATTAAGGCAGGAATTAAATAAAGTGCAGATAGCACAAGAATCTTCGTTACTTAGTTGGGCAAGTTGCACCTGGTGAGTGGTGACTCACAATTGGTACTAATTAATACAAGAGAATGAAAGGGAATTGTTATGAGATTAAATAGTTTGCTAGAGCTAGGTGTTGAGGAAAATTGCTTGTAACATTTTTGTAATCTTTCCATCTTAAATGGATTAATTTCCTTGGAATACTAGTAATTGTATTGTTTTTATCAAGCCAAGATATAGTTTTGTTTCATTGGATAATTCTTCTTTTAATTATATCAAATCATTGCTCTTTTCGGGCTTTTGTCACCACCTTTTTGCATTTGAAATTGTATTTAGGTGAATTTTAAAAATATATTTGAATTAATAAAAATATTAAATTGATAAAATATATTTTGAAGTGAAGAATACCTTTAAAAAACATCATGCACAACAATACGAAAGTCTTTTAACGGATGGCATCTTTGAAGTTTGGAGTGTAGTTGGGTTTATTATTGCTAGCTTCCCTTCAAGTCTCTATCTAAGATTACACTCCTATTGAAATCGCATTTTTATTTTTATTTTTATTTTGTTAAAATGTAGTGATTCTTCTTGACGAGAGAAATTGATAGTGTAATGGAGTTTCGGCTAGCGGTGTGTCCACACTTTTTTTCTAGGGTTCACACTTATAAATTCTCTTTTATAGAGAAAAACATGTATTTACAAAAAGATGGTCATCAAATTATCCATCTAAGTTTCTAGGCTGGAACCCTCTAAGATGGCTAGACTCACCAACCTAATTACACTCCAAAATATTGGAGCATGTTTTTTTTTATGGTTTGATATTGTATTTTAAAATTATTTTTAAAAAATTTTAAAAAAATATTTTTATTTTACATTTTAAATTAATGTTTTAGTGGTTTTAGATCATTTTTATGTGTTGATATCAAAAATATTTTTTTAAAAAAAAAATATTATTTGATACTTTTTTGAACAAAAAAACATTTTGAAAAATCATCTCAACTACACTCATAAAGAGGCCTAGAACAAAACAAGTGTCGATAGAACAATAAACTTCTTTAAAAGTGTTTATGATAAAAAAAAACATAGTTTTTATTATTTTTTTATTTTGATGATTCTAATATTATTTTTATATTTAATGTCAAAAATATTTTTTTTAAAAAATATTTTAAAGCATTTATAAAAAAACACTTTAAAAAATAACTTCGATCATGTTTTTAAAAAAACCCCGAAACAACTAGGAGGTGTGTCTTTTTGTTATTATGCCATATTTGGTTGTTGTTTAGATGTTATTTTTTTTGTTTTTGGTTTCTAATTTTTTTATATTTGCTTTTTATGAGATGATTTTAGTCTCATGACTTAGATTACAGGTATGAAAAAATGATATGATATTGTTTTTATTTTATTTTATTTTTCAATTACACCCCAAATTCTTATCAATTGGGACTATTTGAAAGTGTCATTGAAACTATTTTTAAAAGTATTTTTTGATAAAAAAATGCATAATAATAATGTTATTTATTTATTTTTTATTTTTTTTATACTAGCACGTGAAAATAATCTAAAAACACAAAAATAATTTAATTTAAAATAAAAAATAAAATAAAATCATTTTTAAAAAATAAACGCAATGCCAAATAGGATAATTATGCCAAATTTGCTCCCCTTTTTTTCATTTGTTATTTGTTTTTTTATTTTATTTTATTTTTTAATATTAAATTGATTAATAATTAGACTTTCTATTTTTTATATATATTTTTTTATGAGATTATTGTGGTCCATGACTTAGATCACATGTTCGGAAAATTACCATGATTTTTTTTATTTTTTTAAAATTCAATTACACCCGAAGCTTCTTACAAACAAAACAAGTATGAACAGAACAATAAACTTTGTCCATCAAATTGCAATTCCAAATGCATGCAATGCGTTTCAAATTGCAAAATATTTTTTTTTTCTTGTCAAAGTGTAATAATTCTTCTTGACGAGAGAAATTGATGGTGTAATGGAGTTTCGGCTAGCGGTGTGCCCGCACTTTTTTCTAGGATTCACACGCTTATAAATTCTCTTTTATAGAGAAAAACATGTATTTACAAAAAATGGTCATTAAATTAAAATTAATAAACTTAAACAAGCGACAGTAAAGTCTTGGCCTGATGATCAAAGAGGGAGTTTGTTTTTCTCCCATCCCAAGTTCAGGTCTTGTCAGGTATGTCTGTCACCCCGGCAGTGTCTTAAATGTTCATTGGGCTTGCGAGATGTTCAGTGAGCTCGAGAATTTAGTTGTGATGGTGCGCACAAGCTGGTCCGAACACCCCGGTTATCAAAAAAAAACTTAAACAAGCTAGTGAATTTACCCAGCAGAGAAATATTTGTGGATTGTACAAGTGTTGCATGGTGATTTCTATTTTCTTTTTAATTTTTTTGGTTTTAATTTTTTTATTTGCTCGTTTAATATTGTGTTAATTTGCAGTCTTGGTGATTTATTTTGAATGCCTACACGTGGGAGTCTCACGGTGTTAAAAAATATCTTATCATTGGATTGACAATTTTTTTGACAAAATAAAACTCAACTTTATTGATTTAAAACGATTAGAGTTTTGAGGGTCGACTTAAACAAGTATTCAACCTTTTTCTTGTTTTTTTTTTCTATATGCATGGACTCAATTGCATGGGTAAGGAGAGAAGTTCAACTCTTATTTTTTTTTATTGTTTGACTTTATTTTAATGTGGTTCTTGACATTAATTATTGTTTTTTGAAATTGGATTTGATAGTTTATTTTGGCTATTGAGATACGAAGATCTCATAATATTAAGGAGAAATTTTGATGATCAGTTAATTCTCGATTTGAAAAAATAAAATAAGATATATTTGTTATAAAAGACTTAAGGATTTAGGGATTAAATTCAAACTGAAACAAATGTGAGGGATTATAGTGAACCCAACATGGGAAAATTGATTGACGAATGTAACCCGTGCACAATGTACAATGTTTTTTTTTATAACCGGGGTGTCCAGGTCAGCTTACGCACACCACAACTAATCTCCGGATCCACTAAATATCCTGCAAGTCCAGTGAGCAAGTAAGACATCGCGGGGATGATAGGTGTATCTGGCAGGGTTGGAACTCGGATAACTAGAAAAAACAAGCGCTTCACTTACCGCTAGGACAAGACCTTGCTAGCACAATGTTGTGTTTCTTAATGGTGTTAGAAATGGCTTGTTGAGGCCTTGCATGTTTGGCAACATATTGCAAAAGCCATGTCATGGCTTCAACGACTTTTCTTCTTCTTTTCAAACATTTCTTTGGTTTTCACTCTCACGCATCTAAACCAACAAGGTGATATGTTATATAATTATTATGTCAAATTTACTCTTTATTTTTATTGTTATTTGTTTTGTTTATGATTTTTTAAAGTGATTTTATAAAAACAATTACTCTTGAATATTAGGTTGGTTGAAGGATTAACCTAAATTGATTTTTTATTTTATTTTTTAATTTCATTATTCAATATTTGGTTGGATGAGAATTCAATTTTGTGATTTTATTTATTTATTTTATGTGGACATATCACGGTCTTATGACTTTAGCAATATGTTTTATGGGTTGACTCGAGTCTTCTTTTAGTTATTTTTTAAAATTGATTCTCTTTCTAGTTTTGTCATTCATTGGTTCGGTAATTTGCCTTTACAATATTTTTATCCTTCTATTAGTTATCTCATTCTCATAACTCTAGTTGTGAGGTTTAGTGGGCTTCTCTAGGTTTACTTTGTTGTTTTGTTTTTGTTGGTCCATTTTATCAAATGATTTTTCCCCCAATCATATTATTTTATATTGGGTTGATTGGTAATTCAGTTTTGTAAGAAAAAAACATCTATTTTTTTGGAGTGACCATGATCTCACAACTAAGGTCATAAGTTTGGTAGACGACCAATGTTGACTCCATTTTTTTTATATATATATTTTTTAATTTTATCATTTGACAATGACTTGACTAGGAATCGGGATTCTAAAATATTGTAATTTTTCTATGAAGTTATTTTATTCTTATACCCTAGGCCATGAGTTTAACAAGTTAATCCAAGTTGACTTATTTATTTTTTGGGTTGGTTTTTTAAATTTAATACCTTTTTTTTAGCTTTTTGTTCAACTCTTTGCTTATTGACATATTTTTGTTTTATTCTTAAATGGATCAAAGTTTTATTTTAGATATTATTTTATTAAATTTTAATTAATTTTTATATTGACATCAAAAGTTCATAATATTGACAAGAAATATTTTCAAATTATGGGAAAATATTTTTTTGCATGTCATTATGGTTGAATTTTTTGTTTAGTTAAGTTAATTTATTGGTTGATTGTTCTTATGATCAAATAATTAAATGAAGCATGCTTATTAACCTGGTTAGATCTATAAGCATTCCTAGTTTACATAAAAAAATTAATTGGATATGCAATATAGTACGAGCCACCAATCCAGTCTCATTCTAAAAAAAGGAGGATCATACTTTCTTTCACTTTATATATTTGGCTACCTTTTTAATCTACGAGTGAATTGAATTAAATTGGAATTTAAAATTGAAATCTTTATATGTTTAAGTACCCTCAACTTTAATATCAAGCTTTAATAAGAGTATGTATGAGATCCTATGTAGAATATGTTGATCCTGAAAACAATTCATACCCTCTTGTTCATGCATGTAATTTATCAAAAAAAAAAAGAAGAAAAAAACATTGAATTTTCATTTCAATAAAATCAGATCATTTGACTATAAGTCTTCATTATTGTTAAAAACATGTTAGGCAAGAGAAACATTGACACATTAGTGAATAGACACTTGAAAGAAAAGCAATTTGATTCATCATGCATGAAATGATAATACATTGAGTTTGAGAGTTTGAGGGCCTTCCTAGCTATGTAGCTAGCCAGCTACGACGATGCATGACTCCTCTACAGTCACACTTGTTAAATTATGTAGGAATGCAAGTAAATGCCTTCCATAAAGGAGTATAGGAGTTATTAGGTTGGGACTTGGGTGGTCGCTAGCAGAATGTTTGCTGAATTTGTTGAGCCAGTTCCTCAGCACTTAGTTGGCATTCAATTCCAATCTGCAAGAAATTAAGCAGCAACTTTCAATCATTAGCTCCAATAAATTACTGCTACTATAAATCTATAATCATATGATCATATGATTAGCAAAGAAAGAAAGAAAGAATAGGTCACTAGGAGCACAAGAGGGTTCCCTTTTTTTTATACACCTGATATGTTAGAAAGATCTCGATGAAATGATTGTAAAACTAATTAATGTTGTGGATTTTGAGAGACATGCAATGAGGTGCTTGTTCACAGATGGGCATGCAATTACTATAACAATTAATTACAATCATATTTACTATTTTCCATAAATTAATCCCACAATGAATTAGTGAATTGTCATGTCCTTTTCAATGCTAATCTACCATTAAATTTTAGGAGCAAGCAGCTAATTTGAAATGTTGTTTAATTATTTTGGCAAAGAAAATTGAGTATTAATAAAAAGAAAATTTTGGTTTCTTCTCCATTGAAGATCATTTTGCTCTTATAAATCACATGATAGTTAAATTGGTACAAGAAATTAAATGTAGGGGAAAAAGTGAAATCATTTACCTTGATTGTGAAGGAATTGAGCATAGTTTCATGATCTACTATGCTAATGCTCACATGTAGAATCTCGAGGGCAAGGTCTTCAAGGGCAGAAATTATTTTCACAGCCTGACCAGGAATCTGAGGAGATACAGTCTTCAATAGAACATTTGGGCCTGAGAACTTAACCTCGACATCTGCAATTTCTGACTTAGAATTCGCGACGAGTTCGTTAATGTTGTCATCAATGGAGGTGGAAGAAGATGGAGATGGTTGAAGTGAGTTAGCCATGGTAGGAGAAAGGTAACCTTGTTGCAACCTTGGCTTGTAAGGACTCCGTGGTGGTGGAGTTCTAGGGCTAAGTGGTGAAGGTGTTGGACTTGAGACAATCCTAGGGCTAAGAACTTCACTGTAAACTTTCCTTTTTTTCTTGGATTCAAGTGATTGCAGAACTTGCTGCAACTCATTGATGTAATCAACAACTCCTCCTATTATTGATGCTTGGTCTCCCTACGCATATATAGTAGAAGAAGAAGAAATAAAAAAAGAGTGCAAAAAAACACAAAAAACAGATGGAGGAGAACATCTGAAGATCATAAACAATACTACAAGTGAAAATTAAAGGCTTACTCTTTTGACATAGAAGCTAGGCATGAGGGACCTTAAAAAAGATAAGAGCTCGTTCATCTGCTTTCGCCGGTTGCGCTCCACTGTAATATGATCAGACATACGGTGCTGCCCATCTGGAATAATTACGTCCTGATCATCGGAAGAAGCTGTGGCTGTTCCTGAAGCTGAAATCTTCTGTCTCTTGTTTTTTGGTGAAGTTTCAAGCTCATTAGTGGTCTCATCAGAATCTTGCGAAGCATTAGAAGATGAAGACTTTTTTGACGCTAACTGCCTTGTCTCTTCGCTTTCTTTTGAGGTAACAACAGCTTCCTGTAATGGTGTCATGACCGGAGGGAAATCTGTTACAGTACTGTCTAAACTCTCAAAAATAGCCAACAGATCATCTCCATCAAAGGCAGTGTCGCCAAATTCAGGTCGTACTTCATCAAGAAAATCAGCAAAAGTCTCAGTCATTTTGAACGAACGTTTGGCCTTTTCCTTCCTGGAAAACGGTTTGCTTTTCTTGTATTTTCCCGGGAAAGTGAACAAAGAAAATGAATTAAGGGCTAAACGAGGGAGGAGAAAGTGAAGTGGAACAGCAAGAGGCAGATGATAGCATCCATGAAAACAGCTAGAACAATAGTGTTTCTTGATATTATCAAAATCAAGAAAAGGATCGCAAAAGGAGTGGATATAGAGGCTAAAGTGGTGATGTGAAAGTGACTAAACTATCGCCATCAAAGGTATCTTTTAAGTTAATTGCATGTATCAAAGTCAGGTTAACCTTTGCCTTCTGTTGCTGGTGATCGATCTTACACAGGATTCAGGGAGGTATAGTTGCAAAAACTTAGCAAATTAAGACACCCAAAATGACACATGCAAAGCCAAAGGTACGTACAGTGAGAACTCACAAACAGCGGAAAGGTGCCCGTCAGAGAGAGACAATATTAGAAGATGAGGGAAGAGAGAGGGGGTGGGTATATGTAATTAAGATGAGGATGTTATTGAAAGAGCAATGTGATTGTTCATGAAGCTCATTAAATTATATGAATTTGAAAATATTCTCCATTTCATCAAGAGCGTGTGGAAAAGATGATGTTAATTTAGTTTATATCTAAATCATATGATTTATTTTTTAGTGCACATAATATATGGGATAGTCTTTATATTCTTATATTAGTGCACATATTCTAGATGGATCAACTAAATAGACATTCAGCATTGATTCCAAGTCCCAATCGGTTGTTCAATGAAGAGGAAAAGAAAAAGGAAAAGTGTTTGGCTCACGAGAAAAGAATTGGTGGGGCACGAAGAACATTTTCCATAACCCAATGGTGGGGTACAGGGAACATGATTGGACTTGTAAGACTGCTGTTTCTGATTGATGAGTTTTTTCCCATTTTAACGACGACCGGCTAACATATTTTTCAAGCTAGAATAATTGAAAAAAATATTTTATTTATTAATTTATTTTGACATCTAAATAATGGTCGCACATTTAGGAAATGCACAGCAAAGCCCTTGCAACCATTACGATGGTAAGGAGGAAACCTGCACACTTTGCAACAACTCCCAAGCTTTTCATCTTTCTTTTTCTCAGCTTCCATTTCACTTGCAAGAACATCAAGTTCTCTTGATGCCAGCAACATGCATTTTGCATTCATTTTGTCCCTTGTTAAATGAAATTCCAAATGCTTCTAAATCCAGTCTCTTCCATTGATCATCTAGGGCAGCAAGAATCTTAATGGCTACTTTTGTCAAGAGCTTTAATGGGCATGGCAACCAATGTATATGCATTTACTGAGACACATGAATATGGTTAGTGGTTGGATATATATATATATATATATATATATATATATATATATATATATATATATATATATATCCAACCACTTACAAGAGGAAACTACATCTCTTCGAAAACACATTTTATGGGTTTGGATAAACGAGTAAAGTCTTTGTCATCATGCCATCTTTTTGGAGACGTTGTACGTATATACACCTTGAGAGGTTCAAAACCATTTGTCTTTCATGGAAGGATAAATGAGAATGCCAGATGAAATACAGTGATCCACTTTCATTTGATTGAAAGGACGATCGAGCAATCAAGCGAAATGGCCATAAATGCAGGGCTGGAGAAGGCCGTGAAAACACTTTTAAAGAAGGGGAGCCCCTTCTTCTGAGAGGAAAAGGAAAACGAATCATGAAAGCCATGGCTTTATTATAAAACTAAAGCCAATATATGTGCTGCAAAGCCAGGGATGTGAAGAATGTTTCTCCGAAATATCCCAGTGCCCAGAAAAGAATGCCTTAAATAAATCCTGTTCCTTTCTTCTTCTTCTTCTTTTCCATGAGCTGTTGAATAAAATTCAATGTCTATCAAAATCATTCATTCATTGTAACACAGAAAGCAATCTATCTCTGTACTTTCTTGTGTTCTATGAAGTTGCAGAGTTCATCGTTTTCAGACAGCAAGTAAACACCATGCACGGCTCTTTCTTGGATTTCCTTTCCAGTTTTTGCAGAACCAAAAAAATAAATAATTTATTTCATCAAAATTTTCCATCATATCCTTTTCTCCTTTTTTTCCTTTCACTATTTTTTCTTAAAAATAACTCAGGAATTGATTGATTAATTGATTTATAAACATATTTAAGAACATAAGGATTAATTATATAATCTTTTAAACTATGAGGACCACTTAATTATCTTTGTTAACTGTTCTGGGAATTAGGATTTGGGCCTATCTTGCACATCCTAGGGGAAAGACGCAGAAGGTCTCCTTTGGGGGAAGGAATTGAGCCGTCAATAAGCACCACTATGAAAGAAAATTAAAAATCCTTCTCAGAACTAATTATTTTCATAAAATATAATCTTTAAACATTGGATTTTATCGACATGTTCTACAAATTTAATAATAGATGGCGTTTTTAGAATAGTAATCGCGGGGAAATATTCAAGTGAAGTTCACGAAACACAAAGTGAAGAAAACAAAATCACGAATGTTTCGTTGAACATGAACTTGCTTGACTACTTGCATGATGTGGGGGCCCTAGCAATTACAAAATTCACGAATGTTTCATTGAACATGAACTGTAAGAGAAAATCATGCAAGGACAGCTGCAGTTTCATTACTCACAGCAACATTTTCTAGACACGACAAAGTGAACATAAGCTTGTGAATTTGTAAGCAGATAAAGGATGAAGAAATAAATGAGAGGGGAAGGTAGTGATGAAGGCGAGTGCAGAGAAAAGTCAGCCAATTAAATTGTCTGCTACAATAATATCTGATATATTAAAAGGATTGATCAGGCTTAGCTTTCAATGCGCAGACACGGACACGGCATCATCTGCGTGTCTCCGATGAAGATGTAATTCAATTTAATTTAATTTATATATATATCAAATTCTAAAATATACTATACATTTTCTTAAATGTTTTTAATTTCTCTACATATCTTGAAATTAAGCTCTTGAATTGGCAGGTGGGTTTTTTATGTGCATTCGTTTTCGTTTAAGGCTTCGAATTTCTCTTAAATGTCTTGTTTAAGATCTAAGTAGGGAAGGATTCAATGTCGATGCATATAAATTTGTCTGAAAACTTCTTAAATGTTTCTGGAGAGGTCACATACAATTTGGCAGGGATTGTAGGGACGGAGTAAATGCAGAATCAGTAAGGGACTGCGGTTTCATTTAAAGTAAAATGTTTGTTCTTCACCATTGATGAGTATATATCAACACGATCAATTAATGTTTCTTCCAAACGGATACAAACACTTGCTCTCACCCATCAATTTTCAACATTTACCATCCTCAACAGCCACCCGAAACTCTCTCTCTAGTTTCTAGAGTGAGAGTACAGATGGGATTTTTGTTGGCTGAACCAGAAGCCATGATAATCATGTGACTCTGTAGATTCTTGTTGTTTCGTAGTAATTCTGCAGATGCACACAGTCTCAAACCCTAGGTTTAAGTTTTCCAATGTCAGAGAGATTCTTTTAGGAAGCAATTATTATGTAATGAACCCTAGCAAGCCCATGCAGTGACCTCTTATAATCATTGGATGTTTTTTTCAGAGCAACACTTCCCTGGAGAAAAGTTCAGGTTTAGGGAAAAAAGCACAAACCCAGATTATTATTTTATAGAAAATAGCGTTCTTAATTGGCCTGACTCGGTAAACTATCCGAGTTAATCCACGACCAGATCAATACAATCATTGAATTTTTTTTTCTTTCAAAATGATGATTTGATTTTATAAAAAAATGATTCATCTAGTTTATTTCTTTGTTATTTACCTGAGTAAATTTTTAAAATTACGATAAATTAGTAATATTAATGATTTATAATCATGAGAGTTTATGCATAATGACTCGTTATTAACTCATAGACTGCTAGAAAAGAGAGGAAAACAATTCAAATTATTGTGAAATTAATCAATCGAAATCCCTTAGAAACTAAAAACAATTTGTGAGTTCAAAGAGAGATAAGAAAAAGAAAGGGGAGAAGCGACCAAATTTTTTGAAGGAGATGGAGTGTAATTGTTATTATTTTTTAAAGTGTTTTTCATTCAAAAATATATTAAAATAATTTTTTTTAAAATAATTTTTGATATAAGCACATGAAAATGATCTAAAAACACCAATTTTTTGAATTTAAAATAAAAAATCTGTTTTAAATTACTTTTAAAACACAACACCAAACGGGTTTTGCATTTAATTTTTTTATTTTTTAATATTATTATGAATAACAAATCAAAAGCAGTTAAAATAAAACAATAGCAAGAACTCTTTAAATCGTCGAAAGGCCACCCGAAAAAGCACCTTTTATTGCGTGAAAACTATGAATAATAATTTAATTAGAATATAATTACCTTATAGCTAAAAAAAATGGGAAATTACTATTTGTTGGCCATTTCAACTTCCTGCTTCGCAAGAGTACGTGCTTTTTTTTTAAGTTATTTTTTTTATGCTTTTATTTTTTTACTTCCGATTTCATTATTTTGTGCTTATTTTTTTTACTTTCATTTTTTTTTGAGTTATATTTTTAAATTTTTTTGCTTTTTATTTTCTACTTTCAAGTTACATTTTTTTGTGTTTTTTTTCCTGGTTACATTTTTTATTTCTATTTCCATTTTTTTCTTTGCTTTTTATTTTTTACTTCCGAGTTACATTTTTTATTTTTTTGCATTTTATTCGTTTCTTGCTTTTTTTTTTCTTATTACTTTTTTTCTAATTTTCTTTCTTTCTTGCCTTTTTACAATATAGCTGAAACAGAATGAATCGGTTACTGTAGCTTTCCATTGTTCACTAGACATTTTATCTGGTGCTTCGTGCCTACATAAGCTCGGTTTTTTTTAAAAAAAAACACAGATGTTCTTTTTATTGATTTATAGAGTAAAATAGACAAAAACAATAATTGTGGCTGAGTGGTTCTCAGCGCGCAAGAGTTCGAACCTCTGCGGCAATAAAACTAAATTTATATATTTATTTCTTAAATCCTTTTTTCTTCTAAAATCCTATATTTTTTTTATAAAATCTAGGTTTTTTTCCTTCTAATTTTTTAAAATTATTCTGCAAAATTTGCTTTCTGTTTTTTTTAAATGATATGAGTGACAGTTTACACGTACCACAACTAATCTCTGGATTCATTTCTTTTTCTTTTTTTTTTGTTGTCACTTATACATTTTTTTCCATGACTAGGGTGTCCGGATTAATTTATGCTAACCACGATTTTTTTCTCATTACTGTTTAAAAATGTGTTTTCCCTTGCATTTTTTTTAATAATCATGCTTCCTTTTTTTTAAATAGTAATTTTCACTATTCAATATTGCTTGAAAAAGTTTCTTCCATTTTTTATTCTAACCGGGTTTTTTATTTATTTTTTAAAACCAGAGTATGAGCACCGACTAATCTCTGGATCTATTTTTGTAATTATTTTTCTCTATTTTTTATTACCACTTATATATTTTTTTTCTCATTATAGTTTAAAAAGATGCTTTCCCCTTGCATTTTTTTTATAACCGGACATTTTTTCATAAACGGGGACCTTTTTTAAAAAAATATATATAGAACCAGGGTGTCTGGGTCAGTTTTTTTTTTTAACCGGGCTTCTTTTGTTGTTTTGTTTTTAACCGGGTATCAGTGACAGCTTACGTGCACCACGACTAATTTCCAAATCATTTTTTTTACATTATTTTTGAACTTATATATTTTTCTGTTTTTTTCCATGACTAGGGGGTCTTTATCAATTTATGCACACCACAATTTTTTTACATTTTTTTCCTTTTTTTTCTCATTTATACATTTTTTATAATTGTGGTGTTCGAGTTAGCTGACGTGCATATCGAGTTTTTTTTATAACTAGGGTGTACAGGACAACTTACATACACCATTAATAATCCCCGGAACCACTTTTTCTTTAACATTTTTTTCTGTTTTTTTTCTACTTATATTTTTTTTTATAATTGGGGTGTACGGGTCAGCTTACGAGCACCACGACTATTATTTTATAAAATGGCTAAAGGAGATCACAATTTCAAATAGTAATGAACAATTATTTCAACTATGGTTTTCACATTTCATTACTTTTTGAAAAAATATTTATTTTTTATATATTGTTTATATAATTTTTATTTTTGTCCATGTTTATATGTACATGCTCTTAGTTTTTGTTTCTATTTTTTTATTCCAATATTATTAAGATTTTTTTTAATATTTAATTATTAATTTATGCTGGTCATCATTGAAAAAATAATGTTTGTTATTATTTCTTTTTTTTAATTTTTCAAGTTAAATAATTTCTTCAAATATAATAACATTTAATTTTTATTAATATTTTTTAGTATTGAATTTTCATTATTTCTAAGTTTTATTTTCTTTTAAATATATCATAATAATTATATCTTTTGATATTTATTTAATATTAGAGCTTTAATATGTATTATCACTTTTTGGTAGAAAAAAACATGTTTTTAGCAGATTTTCTCAATTATAATTTTACTGATTAAATATTAAAATCATAAAATACAACATGTATAAAATTAATCGGTTTTCAACATAAATAAAAAAAGCCCAGCGCATCGCGCGGGCCAATTCGCTCGTAATTATCTATATGATCTAATATGAATAAATAAAGAATTTTTAGATCGGATAGATAATAGATAGAAAAAAATATTATAAAATCTGGCTTGAAACTCGATGGAATTTAACCCGAAATATATTTTTATATTATATAAATATATTTATAGAGTATTTATATTTTCTTAATACAATATAATCTACATTAACATAAAACACACATGTTATTATTTAATATACATATACATATTTATATATATATATATATTAACTATTTTATTAACAAAATTAATAAATAACAGTATCTAATGGTTACCTATTAAATACATTAAATTAAACTCAATGAATAATTTATAAATATATAAACTTCTTATCCAGTAAGCAGACAGGATGAATTAGTTTTGTACAAAAAAAATTACTATAAACATAAAACAATCTTTGTATTTGTACGGGATAAAAGACTAATAAGAGCACTACAAAATTGAATAAAAAAGAAATCGATTTTTCTTGTCTTGTTCATGGCCCAACTTGAGATTACTTGCAAAAATCAAAAGGTGGAATCTTTGCTACTGAGAGAAGAAATTAGAGATCAGCAATCTTGAAAACAATGAAGCTAAAGAAAGCCAAAAGATAAAGATGAATGAGTAATTCATAAAAACAAAAAAAAAACTCGGTTGATCCATGATCTTTTGAAAATTTAAAAGTTTTACATGAGCTTGACCCCCCACTAGCCCTTCCAGTTCCACCCCTGAACATGGGGAACAACTTCAGATGAAATGACTTCGCCCCGTGGTGGCCACCCGGAGCTGCTGCACCAACTTCTGACAGGTCAACAATCCGTACATGCTTGTCTCATTTGACCTTTTTTTCTGAGCAGCAAGTCTTGCTCGTCTCCGGGGAGGTTTAGTGGGAATCACTGCTCCACCTGTGCTTCTTGGAAGTAGTAATGGAGGCTGGGAAGAAGGATAGAAACACGCATCTTCCGATGCACAGTCATGCCACCATGTGCTCGTACGGCTCCACCAAAGCTATATCCACAGGTTCATAAAATTTATGATACAGTGAAACTTAAGGCCTCCATCATGCTTGCGAGGACTAATATATTGCAGGATTCAAAATTTCTAGACCATCAGGCCTCACCTAGCCAAGAACTCAGAGACTGGGAAAATAAATTGCTCAACAGTACCAGTTTTATCTGGTGTAAGTTCTTTTCCACTTTGACTTGACAGAAGTATATATATGTTAAACTGGGTATAGCATGGGCCTGAAACATTAATTGTTGTTAAATCTGGAAAAGTATTCGGATCAAAGGTTGTCGGGCCAACTGAGTTTGATTACTACGGCTAGAAAAAGCTTGAGTATGGTGTTCGATCTGGACTAGGCTTCACGTCTAGTGTTTTTCGTATTAACCTGCAGTCTCACTGCACTAATTAAGTTAGATAGCTAAAGCTGGAAAAGCTTGAGAAATCACGGTGCCCGTCAAACTTCTGAGCAAGAACAAGGACTTCCAGCAATCCTTTTTCTGATACATTCATGTGTCTTGCTATGGCATGCGAGGCTACAGTTTTATGAGCAGTCACACACAAAAGGTGATTTCTGATTATGGATCCATCACATAGTTACATAAACTATAGATGTTAGTTTCGTTTCGTTTCGGTCGAAATATTTCACACTAATTAAAAAAATGAGATTAAACAATATTATTTTTATTTTAGTTTAAATTTTATTCAAAACATGCCGGTATTACTTTGTTTGTACCGTTTCGGCATTAGAAAAAAAAAAATCATTTCCCACCGCCTCATCCTGGCTTGGACAATATAAAAAATAAAATTATTGTGTTAACTTTAATTTTATATATTTAATTTTTTTTTCTTTTCCAAAATCAAAACATCATGTTTGAATGGAAAGAAAAAAAACACCAACTAAAATATGAAAACCGACAACTTTGCCATAGACAAGTGGCTGAAAGAATTGGAAAGGGACAATATGTTAGGTATCCTTGAATTGAAGTAGGTATGGTTTTGTTCGTACTAGATGCGTTGGACCAAGAAAATGCTATTCTACGTGACTCCAAATTTCATCGTCTGCACAAAGTACTATAATTTTCACAGAATCATCTCTCTCTCTCTCTCTCTCTCTCTCAAGTTTCATGAGCTCCCCTGTAATTTTCACAGAATCATCTCTCTCTCTCTCTCTCTCTCTCTCAAGTTTCATGGGCTCCCCTATAAAGGGCCACCTTCGTAGCCGTGTATGGTGTCCAGGACAGAAAGGGAATGGAATCAATTACTTTTAGGGTAGGAGGAGGGAGAGGGAAGGAGCAGCAAGAGAAGTGTGGAGGGTTTCAAGTGCCCTTGAACTACCCTAGGTACTCAAGAACAGAGTACGAGACGATGGCTGAGAGTCAACTCGATCTCTTACTCACAGAATATGGACTTCCGATGGTTGGAAATGTTGAGCAGAAAAGGAAGTTCGCCATGGGAGCTTTTCTCTGGCCTCGCTAGAGATCATACATGTCAGGCAACAAATTCAGATTCGTGTGGTTTTTCTGTATCATGTGTGTCTTGACAGTGCTAGGTCTAGCACTGCTGAAATGTTGTTTATTAAGTCTGTAAAACATGGGTTTGGATGGCTATGGTGCCACACCATGTTGATGATAAGTATCCTTTTCTGTGTTTTCCAGCTAAATTAAGACTTTGTTAACAAGATCATCATGAATTTCTCTGTTGAAAATCATTGCTGCATCTGGTGTTCTGAGTTTCAAACTTGCAATGGCAACCATTTTGTTTTGTGCTAGAATTAGGATGGTTAGTTTCGTTGCTTGTCAGCCAAAACATTTCGTACTAGTTAAAAAATGAGATAAAATAACGTTATTTTTATCTCGATTTAAATTCCGATCTATTCTGAATTTTTCGGCCAAATATCGGCTGAAACTTTTCAATTTCGTTCCGCCTGTTCCTTTTCAGCCGAATATTGTTTTTTTAATAGTAAATAACTTTATAATATCAGTCATATCTCTTAATCCCACTGTTAGATTGAGATTAAATTTTACGATGAGTTTCTTGACATATTTATATATATTATGTTAAACTTTCAGAGCAATTAGAGAATGTAATGACCTTGCAAGATCGATGATGACATTCTTGTAATATTATATATTTTCATAATTTTGTTCAAAAAAATCATTTTATTATGTCTTTTTTTTAGATTAAATTACACAATTCTACATAAATTTATTTTTGGATTTGAACTAAATTTTCTTTTGAATTAATACTTTAATTATATATATACATAAAAAAATACAACCCGAAAAGGCGCGTCGAAACACTCTAAACCAAAACATTCATTTCTTAAAAAAATGAAGCATCAACCAAAATAAAATTGACAATCTTGGCTAGAATCGGTGAATAGGGGTGGCACCCCGGAGATGATATGACCTGAAAAGCCCATGGGAAGGAAAAAAAATTATCATAATTATTGTTGTTGTTGTTATTTTGATTAATATAGATGTTCGAATCAACTTGCATGTACTTTAACTAATTCCATAAATATTAAATTTAATGATCGTATAAACTTTCAATCGCCTTCATAATACAACTAGAGGATACAACCACTTTTTAGTCTCAAAAATGTTATTATTATTTAAATGGATGACTTGGTCGAGTAAGAAACACAAGAGCAAGGGTGATTTAGTTTTGACGGTTAAAGGATTATTTTTCCCCAATTATAAATATATATTTTTGTTTAAAAATATATTAAAATAATATATTTATAAAAAAATAATTTACTGTTCATATTAACATCGCAAAACGATTTGAAAACACAAAAAATATTAATTTAAAATAAAACAATAAAAAATATTTGTTAAAGAAAACCACTTTTGAAATATACTTACATACACCTCTTAGCAGTAAGTTAAGTTATTGCGGTTTGAAAAACAGATTCATAGAAAGTCATAGATTTTAGTATTTTTTTTAATTAACCAATTGATTAAATAATATTTTAGAATTTAGATAAACAAAAAATACACAAATAAACTTAAAGCATCTTACCTTTAATATCGACCTCAAACAACGTGTAAAATTTATTAGTTAAAAATATCAATTTTATTATTTTTAAAAAATTATTTTAAAATAACTTAAGAGCACTAAAAAAATAATTTAAAATAAAAAAAAATTATATTTTTTTCAAAAATATGTTTACAACAAAATGTCAAATAATCAATTAATTTAAAATAAAAAATAAAAAATACATTTTTGAAACAAACCGTCAAAGTGAACTCTCATGTGGTAGTTGGTACACAAAAGTAGGATTGAAGATTCGACATGCATCAGCAACAGAAGGGCACACAGCCTGTTTGGCCCTTTTCTTTCATTTCTTGGAAGAAACACAACAGCTTGGAATCGCAAGGAATTTCAATAAAGAAAATGGCGTAGGAAATTAAAGGCAAGAGGGCTTGTTGGATCCTATAAAAAGGGGTACAAACCCTGTATTCATGTTCGCGATACTATAAATACCATTCCCTCTTCTCTCTTCCCTCTTTTTTTTTTTTTGCAGATTGGCTCTGATTTTTCCAGTATTTTCTCTCGATCTTTCTTTTTAGTAGCAAAGAAAGAAGAGAGAGAGAGAGAAATGGCAGTTTCAAAGATTTCATTTGGAGTAATTGCTGCCATTATTTTTGCCATCTCTATGCCTTTGGCTCATTGCCAATCTTCAGCTCCTGCTCCATCACCCACAAGCGACGGTGAGTCTCCTCCTTCTTCTCGCCAATATCTTAATTTCACTGACATTTAAATTAATGAACAAGATATGATTTAATGTTTTAAATCAAAGGGTTAAACGATTAGATTAGATTATTGATCTGCAGATTTATAGCAAGGGTTAAAACCATTAATTAATGGCTAACCAATTTTCTTGGTGTTTCAATTATGTTAGAATATATTTCTTTTTATCAAGATCATAACTATATATTTCTACCTTGTTCAAGATAAATGAGTATCCGAAAATTAAATAATAATAATAATAAAAAAAAACTCACCTTTTCCTGCTCTCTTTGATGGTGTTTGCAGGAGCAGCAATAGACCAAGGAATAGCATATATTCTAATGCTTGTGGCACTGGTGCTCACATACCTTATCCACTGATGATTCATTCATCAACCTAAGGCACATATGTTATTTTGGATGTATCGTCAAATCAATCTCTCTTTTTTTTCTTTTTCTAGGTGGGACAATATTGATATTCTTTTCAAGAAAAATGTTTGGTATGTTCTAATTATTTCCATATGTAATTTGATGAGACTTGAAGGAAATAATTGCTTCAGCTTTATATATATAAAAAGTTGTAAATTCTGGCACAAATGAATAAAATTGGCACAGAAAGCAAAATTGATATAAAAGGAGCTACCATTTCTGTGAAGGTTGTGATGTTGTTTCCATCACATTTCATAATCCTCAACGATTGTACACTTGGTGATCTAACTTGAAATGTAAGAAACAGATGGAAGAGAGTTTGTAAACTGAGGTCAACTCAGAAAAAACTTTGCTGGGAGAAAAAAATCCCAGGAGTACAAGGAATTATACTTCTTTGAAGCAGTAGACGGCTATGGACAAAATTGGATGATCAAAAGAAAGATTCAAAACTACTCTTCCAGGACTAGATAAAAGCACCTAGAACATGATTAAATTGCATTTCTTATCTGCTTGTATGTTATTCACATAAACTACTGCTGGCTGTTTTTCCAGTGTCAAGTGTTGCTCCCATGCCACCGCCGCTCATTGCTTATGCCGGAACCAAAAAACTTGTTTGTACACCAATCCCCGTTTATTCTGAGGTTGCATAACGGCGATGTAGAGCATACTTCACAACTTCATAAAACGAGACTACAATCCCAACAGATGGCCCGGCACGACCAACACGAGGACCGACACCTGTGAACAATGCCCTTATTCCTCCATCCCTGATGCAATGAAATCAATGAAAACAGAACAACCATTTGGCATCGATTAATGAAGAGGATGGGTTTTAATCAAAAACTCAATTCATGAAATTAGATACCTCCAAACCTCCATCAATGTTTGGCGGGTAGTCATCCTCAATGCTCTGACAGGGTCCTTCTGAAAAATAAAAGATAAACAAATTGATTATATATCACTAGTCAAAATAGCAGTGCATGAATTCAATTCTCAATCCACAATCTGGAATCCATTTCAGTTGGTTCCTCTTGTTCTCGTTTGGCTTTCATGAAACAAAATAATAATTTCATTACAGTATTTACTTTTAGTTGTTACTCAAACAATGACCCCCTACCGAAAGGCTATCGTCAAAAGGGGCAGGAAAAGGCTAGGCAAGAGGGCTAGAGCCACCTGGGATTGTAGGTTATACTACAGCAGAAGGTTAGGGTGAACTATTGACTATAGAACAGAACACAGGGTTGGCTGGTTAGCTTATGCTTATTCCACTTTCTCAAGCTGGTATAAAGCCTTCCCATACTGATAACCAAAGAGATTCAGCTCTAGCCCTAAATTACAAATGTATAAAACACCATAACACATGAATGGAGGCTAAAATCTGCCTTACTCTATCTGCCTGCGGGTTTTTGCAACATCTAGAGGGCATGTAGCAGCAGCAGCAAGACTTCCTGCAACAAAAGAAGCAGAAAAGTTTGCTCCGAAGACACTCAAAGCATTGGATTCCTCGCCAACCAAACTTAGGAGGCTTCTCCTGATCTATATCAACAGAAAAAAAGAATTTTCCATTTCTCAGCAAAATATACAGCATATAGACAATAACCACATCTGAAATCCATTAGCTGAAAAAAAAAATTCTTTTTTGTAGAAAAGCAATAAGATGACGCAATTACTGGCTCAAGGGTTGACCAACAAATTGCTGAGTATGGAACATCACGAGCAAGTTGTGCTCCCATGCCCGTCCACAAGAAGCGGTAGCCTCTCGCTGTTGCAAGAAACCATGTTAATTATAGCAGTAAGTAGTTCCAAAACAACAAGTTGATTCTGCATAATATATTTACTGGGACATGTTTTGACTTTTGATCTCCATCCCTTCATTTTCATCTTCTTTTTTGTTTTATAACAGAACCCTACATTGTCCTTTCAGTATTCAAGACTTTTTCACAGGTTTCTTGTAACTGGAATGGATTGTGTATGAATTTTAATGAAACAATTCCAGCCATCAGCGAAAGATTATTTTTTTCTCCCGAGCATGGATACTGATTGCCAGTAAACTTTATTCCTCACTAATCATTACTAGTAACAAAGCTGAGTTTTAGGCCAGTCATTCATTAAGTGGGTGATATTTCAGATGAGGCTTGAAACAGGATACACATCTCTTATAGTTTTATTACACTACCTTCAATTTCCAATCCAGGGAAGATCTAAAATTATGCAACCATAAAAGAATCCTTACTGTTTTGAACATCGTTTGTACTTCTGACATGGGAGAGGACCTCGTGTAGTGTTTTCCAAATTCCAGGAGGTTTACCAGTTTGAGATGCTTTAAATACCTATAATTGTTGCAGCAAGAAAGTAAAATAATAAGCTCCCATGAAAAGAAAAAAACCATCCAGGATCAAGCATTAAAGCAAACACAATTTCATAGTAAAGAGTTAGTTTCTTAAACAATGTCAAGGGTGACAAAACATAGACTAAACCATTGAAATTGTTGAATTTCTGGTTAAACATTTTCTATCACAAAATAGATTGATGCGTCAAGGAACATTGCGAATAACATCCCTGGATATTATGTTTAGTCATAAATCCTTATGGAACCTCGGAAAATGGTGAGTGCCATATTGTTGCCCACATAATGAATTGGGAACAAAGAACCGTGCACAAATTGTGTTTCGTATAAAAGAAGTATACACAAAAACATTTTAAAAAAATAAATAGCACAGAAACACAAATATAAAGCCACGCAGAAATAATCTCAAATTCTATGTTTCCAACTTATGGCACCAATCCAGATTACATTGGGTGACAAAGAGATCAAACAACATTTTAGAATACAAAAAAAGAAGAGGAAGAAGAAGAAATTACAAAATGCCTACAAGGGTAAATCATCATCTACTTAAACAGGTGACAGCAACAGTTCCATTTCTAGTATCACATTGAAACTAATTAACTACTAGTCGTAGCATAGGGAGCTTAGAATCTGCATACTTATAACATCCCTCCATAACAGTATTGGAGGTGTGAGAGATGGATGAATATTCACCTTAAAGAGGGATTCATTCCCAATATAAAACAGACAGTATAAATATATGAAATCATTTTCTCTACCTGCATGCGGGTTCTAGCAAGTTCGATAGGGTAGCAAGTTGCACAAGCTAATGAACGTGCCAATGAGCCTGCTACCAAAGGCACATATGGAGTGGCACCAGGAACATTTTGGGCAGCAAGATCCTCCAGCCAATTACGAAATAAGTCATAGCATGGTAGGTAGATCCCAACCTGCATTCAGAATTATGAGTATATATTATTGAATGCTCACATAATACAAGATATTTTAACATCACAATAGTGCCACCTTTCAGCAGAAAAATAACCTCAGTGATTGAGGGACTTACTGTTGGCATAGCAAGGACCAGACCAGCATTCGTGCCTCTCCAGAGCCTCGCAATTCCTTCCTGCAAATTCATCATCCAATTAAACAACTGATAGCGGTTCAAGCCATAGAAAACTAAAAAAACGATGTCATTATGGATATAAAACACAGTTGCATATGCATGTCATAATCATTTCACAATATTAAAGGATAACATGCATGCCTGCAGCTGCTTCACCAAACACGATGTCAAGTTGTATTAATTACATCTGAGATACAAATTTCTCCACTGCAAAATACACATACAAGGATTTCAATGTCCCATCATGCAGTTTTTTTTTATAGATATTATTATTCTTTCACCCATATACACCACTATATGATTCTTCTATTTAATAAAATGCTAGGAAACCACCAACCTGTCGAATGATTTTGTAGAAAACATCTAGAGTTCCCTTATACTGAAAACAATCTGGAGGACAAATCAACACTGTTCCATGAACCCCAGCACGTGTACATGATGGCGAACACCTTCGATCAGCAAACATCTGAGCCAACACCCAACATCCCCAATCAGTCGCAGACTATGCCAAAAAAAATAGCAAAAAATAGTACATACATACCATAGTTGGCCCAAAATATGCCATTCGACTTGTAATGTTACTTAGTGGGTGTGAGTACGCAACTCCAGCTGCCTGTGCTTGCAACCTTGTCTGCAAATCAAAGAACATGAAATAACTCTGCAATCACCATGCACTTAAATTTTTGAACTACTAAAATTAGCATCAAATGTAAAAATTCATATCCCTTAAAAAAAATAGAACTCCACTTAAGAAACACCGCTGAATTTTTTTATTTAAAAAAAAAAAAACTATACAATTTACTTAAATGAATAGCCAAAAAAATCCAAAAAAAAATCTACATATTGATATTTACTCATTTAAAAATCTAAATATTAAAAAAAACAAAAAAAACTGAAGCCCGTGAAACAAAATAAAAAATAAACATAAATAAATGAAAAATTAATTACCTTGACAACGTCAAGAGGGTTAACAATAATAGCAGACAGAAAAGCAGCACCAGCAGCGGACAAAACTCTTTCTCCAATCCCTAAATTCCAATCTTTTTTTGTTGTTGTAGCTGCTGCCGCTCCATTCGAATGTTTTTGCACCTGTTCATCGCAGAATCTTCTCTCAGCCAATCCACCGTGATCATGACTTCCATGAAGAGCCACCGTCGATGATAAATCATGTCGGTTGCCATCATGCTTTATTTCCCATTGATTTCGAGTTATCTCTGACCCCATCGTCTCAAAACAAAAAATAATTTTTTTTATAGATTAAAGAGATGTTTGGAGCTCAACAAATACTGGGCTTTCGAGTTAATTAAGGAAATAGTGCGTTTTTTCGGAATTTTTGTGTTCTTCCTGATTCCTTGGAGAGCAGGAAAACGAAGAGAGGGAGAGCGTGGTGTTTAATAGAATAGTATCGAAACACAGCTTGTGTCTTTGCTAAGGCCACGTTTGGGTGACGGTTTTTTCTGAAAGTGAGAGTGTTTGGGTTTTGTTTGGCTTTGATTATTAGACTTATTATAAAATAAAATAAAAAATAAAAAAATCAAGGAAGATTTATTATTATCGAATAAAATATTTTTAAACTATGATTTTGACTGGATTAAAAAACCTATTCCAAAGCTAATGAGTTCACCTTGTATTATTAATTTCTTTCCTCCTAATTTAATATTTCTAATGCTATATGTGCTTATACTATTATCATATCTTATTTTAATCATAATTTTATAAAAAATATGATGTGAAAAAATTAGTTTTTTGGAAATTTAAGTTTTTTTAATAAGAAAATGATTTTATGAATGACAATGATTTGAAAAAAAATACCATCTTATAAATAATTATAATGCATGATTATTTACATAATTGCTATTTTTTAATAATTAAAAAACTTTTATTTTAAATATTGTTAATAAATATATTAAAATAATATTTATTTATTCTTAAAAAATAATTTTGATATCAATATATAAAAATAATTTTAAAACATTAAAAAAATTATTTGAAAGCAGAGAAAAATATTAAAAAATCATTTTTTTCAAAAATATATTTAAAACAGAAAAATAAACAGGCGATTCCAACATACCAGACCAAATCGGTCTACCCAAATTCGAATTAAATACAACAAAATAAACTCATTGCAGCTACAAACCTCCACAACCTTCAGCCCAGCAATCTCTTAACTATCTGGGGAAAAAAATCAGCTCTAAAACGGCATCGCTTTTCTTTGCTAATCCTAGCTGAAACCCATTTAAAAATCCAGGAGATTGAAAAAAATATTAATATTTAAAAAAAAAAAACAAAATGCGAGCCCCTTTGCTAGCTTATACTAGAAAATCGAGCCATGACTATCACTTATGATATAAAATAAAATAAGATAATTAACTATGGCACAGTAATAAAAGATTGGGATTAAAAAATTTATTTATTCCGTGGTTTCAGGTTCAAATCCTGTTGTTCCTAATATAATAGTTATTGAAAACTCGTATAGTTATTGATTTCGGAATATGTGAGATTAGTGGAATGTAAACTGAAAAAATAAGATAATTAATTTTGTTTGTCAATTACTTTTATTGTCAATAATATAAAATATATAAAAAAAAAACATGCAAGCTACTAAGGTAGGCTGGCGTCAATTATTGCCATTTATAAATTGTCTCATCAAATTGATTAAAATGAAAAATACCTGGTGTATATTTAATATTATAGTGCAATATATTTTTTATTTAAAAATAAATAATTGAGCAAGCATAGCATAAAGAAATTTAAAGAAAGAAATGGCACCAACCCACCCAAAAACCATTTTCCCTCTACAAAATTCAAGTGTACCCAAAATCGAATCACATTGGAGGGCAAGCAGAACCCCTTTTCCCTCTCCACTTCCTTTTTCTTCACTTCTCTCCAATGAAATGAAATGGGACATGGAGCTCGAGGAAATAGAAGCTGTCCTAGAAAAAATATGGGACTTACACGACAAGTTGAGCGACGCTATTCACTCCATTTCACGCTCTCACTTCCTCCACTCAATTAAATCCCTCAAAACCACCACCAACAACAACAAGAACAAGAAGCTCAACAACGAAAGCGATGTCGGTTTTGAAGACAACAACAGAAACAGCAGCAATCGGGCTTCTGGGTTCGTTTTTGTTAAGGATTTTCGAGTTGATGGGAACGACTTGTCCATTCAAGAGGCTAAGAGTCTTGACTCTATTCGGACTGCCCTTGAGAACCTTGAAGATCAGTTGGAGTTCTTTCATGTGAGTTTGGTTTTTGGGCCTCTGGGATTTATTTGTTTTGTTTTTTGGATTGGTGGGTTTTGTTCGGTTTCGAGGATTTTTTGGGAAATGAAGGGAATTCATGGAGTTTTGTTCATGGGTTTTTTCTTCTGGTGGGTTTTTTAGGGTATGGTATGATTGGTTTGTGAAATTATTGGTGGAGGAAGAAAAAATTGAATCCAGGGTTTCTGTTTATTGATTGTTTGGTAATTAATTTTTTGAGAATTCATGAAATTATTGTTATTAATTTGATTTATTCTGATCATTTTGCTTGTGTGATAAATTTGGTTGCGACTATATTTTGACATTTGCTCCCCTGTTAATTTACCTCGCACCGGTTGGTATGAGAACCGGACTAGCTTAATCGAATTTAGGCATTATATATTAGATGGTTTTAAGGCTTGTGGATTGCTGACATGCTTTGATATTGTAGGGTGTTTAATGTGTTGAACTTATGTGAAAGGATTGGAGTAACCGAGACCCATTAGATAAATATTGTGCTGGTTGTTCTTTCTAGACTCAATAAGACTAGAAGTAGAGTACAACTTGTTTCGATACAAGTGTTTTACGGTTAAGATCACTTTAAGATAGTGTGGAGGAGAGGGCCCTTTTCTCTTTGATGGTATGCTAAATAGTTAGAACATGACACGGCTCTGTGTTTTCTTGTTGAAATGGAGTAGGTTCCCTTTTCTTGTTGGAATGGAGTGGTTTTTTGGGTCTGAGTGGGTCAAAGTGCTGTCAGAAGAATATAGTGGACCTATTGAGGTGCTGGAAAAGATTTAGTGTTAACAACTGAGTTGAAGTGGTAACTCCAAGAAGATCTGAATGGGAAAAAGGACTTCTTTGAGCAGTGCCTGTTCAAAATAAAGCCTTCTGAAATCATCTCAGATCACAAATGGTCAGTTATGCTGGAGAGTGGGGGGGCTAAACATATCGGACTGATTGTAATTAGATAGATAAGCTCAGCTGATGTTTGGGATAGCATAGCATCAATTGGTAGTCTCAAAGAGAATTGAGTAGGTCAGAATTGGTAATCACGCAAAATTGATTAAAGTAAACATAAGTTACCTGGTCCTACAATGAGAAGAATGTTTGGGACAGTGCTTGGTTGAGTTGTTCTAGGTGCCAATAGTGATGCTCCCTCAAATTTTACTGGTTTTTGTTTTTTATGCTTCAATTTATGTTGGTGGAACTCTTTGCTTCACATTTCCTACTATGCATCATTGGATATTCATGTCATTTCTTCTGTTGTGCAGACAGTACAAATACATCAGCAAGCTGAGAGAGATGCTGCAATTGCTCGATTAGAACAAAGCAGGATTATTCTGGCTATGAGATTGTCTGAACACCATGGTAAGAAGTACAAAGTAATTGAAGAAGCTCTGGCATTTGTCGGGGATGTACATGATGCAAGTCACTTTGTGTCTCCTGAAAAGCTTTATGGTTCTCCTACAAGCCCATTGGGTGAGAACCTGATTAGGCGTGAAGGGAAGAGGCCTAACACAGTGATCAAAGTTCTCCTTTCGAGTTTTGAGTTTGCAAAGAAATCCCTCAAATTGGATCATGCTGGTGGCTTATTGGGCAATGCTGCTTTATTCACAGTAAGCATGATTGTGATGCTCCATCTGCATCAGGTAACCCACAAGCACCATCCATATAAGCAACGAGATCCTTTCAGCAATAGGAATGGGAAGAAAGCTTTTGGGATGGAAGGATCTTCATCCAATGGTAGTCTGGACCACTTGGATGTGATGTCAGCTAGAGGTTGAAGTAAAGGCCTGAAATTTTTCTTTCGGCTAGATAAACAGTTGAAGCTATGTTGTTATTATGATTGAAGACGCGTTGTTGTTTATGCGGATATCTTCCCAGGAATATCTGGAGATGTTGAGAAAGGGGCTAGCATGATCCAGTGCCATTTTATATTGCAGTTGAGATTTGGAATTGTTGCTGAGCTGCAGATACTTGTTGAGTAGAAGGTTTTTTCTGGGGTTCTGATAGTACTAGTAGTTCACTTGTTGATTTGCCTCTTGTTATGATTGTGTATATCCTAATATCTAACCAAGTTTATCTTTCTAGTGATAAGTTCAAATGTTGTGCATCCGGATCTTTCAGATTCATTTTTTTTTTCCATTATGGGAATTGGTTTTCATATTTCAAGTGATTGATATTGATATATGTTTTCTTTTCAGCCAGTGACTCAGTAACCAATTTTTTTTCACATTTGTAATTGTGTTGAGTGTGTTTCAAAAATACATTTAGCTTGAAAAACTATTAAATTGTTTTTTAAGTGTTTTTCAATGATTTTGATGTGGTAATGTTTTTGAAAAACAATCTATTCATGATTTTTATGAGGTAATGTTAGATTTTTAAAAAAAATAATCTAAATAATTGTTAATTAAAAAATATTTTTTGAAAAAAATCTATACTGAAAAACAAAATACATGCTAAATCAACTTAATTGTGGTTTAAACTTGGTAGTTAAATTTAGTTTGAACTTGTTAGGATAATATCAAAAAATAAATAAATAAATATTATTTTAATAAAAATATTGATTAAGGCTGACATGATAGCTTATAAGTTGATAAGGTGTCTTACATGAAGAAAAAAAAAATATTCTTTCAATTTTTTTTAGTAATTTTTATATACTAATATCGAAAATATTTTTTATATGTTTTTAAATAAAGAAAAAAACATTTTTAAAAAAATTACTAAAAAATAATTATATTAATTGGGGTGTACTATCCCAGACATTAATTAATTATAATCTTATTTTGCTTTCTTAAGCATAGAATATGCTTTACTTCTATGCAAGGCAACGGCTGCAACGGCTATCTGGTGTAAACAGCAAGCCACCTAATTTCGGGTCCTGAAAATCACCACTCACAAAACTTCTTGCCGGATAATTAAAACAAATTTAGGTAAATTCAGCCTCTTTTATTTCCATATTCAAAAGATGACTGAGTTTACCTTCAACGTAGCTGAGAAAGTTTTGGAGAAGCTGGGCTCCCTGGCTTATGGTGCCGGGGATGAGCTGGAGAAGCTGAGCCGCACCATGCGCACCGTTAAAGCTTTGCTCATGGATGCCGAGGAGAAGCAGTCAAATTCACCGGAGCTGAGACTTTGGCTACAGCAACTTAAGAATGTCTTCTATGATGCAGAGGATGTCCTCGATCAGTTAGAGGTTGAAGATCTGAGGAGGCAGGTCGTCAACCGCCGGCGATTATGGAGGAGAGTGGTGAGTTTATTTTACACCCATGAATTTTCTCTCGCAGCTTTCCTTTCTCGAAATCAGATTTTGTATGGCAATTTTCCTGCTATGATTCAATCTCTATTCCTTTTCATGTCTGATTTGATCTTTCTTGCCTCATTTGTCATCTCAATGATCTCATAAACGAACATCGGAAAACTTAACATGATAATTAAGTTCATATTTGATTGACATGTCCCTCAGTTTATACATAAATCATCTTTTGCCAATCAGGCCAACATGAGAAAATAAAAATTAAAATTAAAATTAATTGGGTTAATCTTCGAAGCTTGTGACTTTGTTATGAGACTGAAATTAAATTATCTTATAGGAGATAAATAGAGAAAACCATGAAGTAAAATTTCTAATCATAAAATATAAGGAATTAAAACAAATAAAAATCAAAACAATGAGGTCCAAATATAATATAAAAACTAAATGAAAGAAAATAATGAGGAATAAAATTGAAAAATAAAATTAATCAAGGAAACGATAAAAAAAATCAAAAGAATGAGAAACAAATTAGACACTAAAATTAAATGAAATAAAATACAATAATAACTTTAAAAAGTATATAAAAAAAATATATATTACTCAAAATACTAATGAAAAAATAAATAAAATATAAATTGACAAGATATATTTGATTTTTGAAGGGCTAACATGAATTCCCCCATATTTCATATGATTATAACTAAAAATACATGATGAAAAGACACAAAAAAAAATGACCTGGATGTTAGTTTTATTTTTTATGCTTTTTTAATTATTTTTTTTTGCAACTATACTATGGTGATAAAGAGTTATTTCTATCTCCAATCCATAATCAATTATATCTTGCTATCGAGTGATGCTGTTTTTAAAAACATTTTTTGATATTGGAAAATTATATAAAAATATTAATAAAATAATTTAAAATAAAAATAAAAATAAAAAAAACTACAAATTTTTTCAAAAATATTTTTAAAACTCATTAGCAAACAAAATCATATTACGAAACTAACTATTTTTTCTTAACGCCTCCCGCGTCAATGTAGTTGACTAGTTGTATATATACACGGAATAAATTATGTATTTTTGAATTTCAGGTACTTCGATTCTTTTCAACTTCTAACCCCCTTATATTCAGAACAATTATTGGTCGGAAAGTAACGAAGATAAATGAAAGAATAGATGCAATTGTTGCCGGCAAGGCCAAGTTTCAACTTGTTGAACGTGGCGAAGAGAGGCGTACGCGGCTTAGGGAGAGGGAAACTCACTCCTTTGTTCAATCACCGCACATACTAATCGGAAGAGACGAGGACAAAGAAAAGATCATCCACCTGCTGCTGCAGCCTAACGATGAAGACAACATTCCAGTGCTTCCCATAGCTGGCCATGGCGGAATGGGGAAGACAACACTTGCTAAGCTGGTTTGTAATGATGAAAGGGTAGTTAAGCATTTTCAATCCAGCATCTGGGTTCATGTTTCAAGAGATTTTGACATGAGATTGATGGTGGAAAAAATAATTAACTCTGCTACAGGAGGCGGTGGATTCGGTGAAGATTATGGAAAAATGGAAATGGATGAATTGCAAGAAGTCTTAAGAGGATCATTAGGAGATAAGAAGTTCTTGCTTGTTTTGGATGATCTATGGAATGAAAACCCTGCAAAATGGGATGAATTGAAAGATTTTTTGAGGGCAGGCGCAGGAGGAAGTATGATCTTGGGAACTACTCGTAGTAATCGAGTTGCTTCAATGGTGGGCACCATGCCCACATACAACTTGCCTGGTCTTCCTCATGATGAATGCTTGGCCCTGTTTGTTAACTACGCATTTCAGAAAGAACAGGAGAAACAGTATCCGAATTTGCTAAAAATCGGTGAAGAGATTGTGAGAAAGTGTGGAGGAGTTCCTTTGGCAGTGAGAACATTAGCAGGCCAGCTCTTCTCGAATACTGATGAACAGGAGTGGGTTCGGATAAAGGATACCGAGCTATGGAAAACAGAACAGAAAGGGAATGATATTTTGCCTGCTTTAAGAGTAAGTTATGAACAACTTCCCTCGGACTTGAAAAGGTGTTTTGCATATTGTTCGTTGTTTCCCAAGAATTATGAGTTCAATGATTATGAGTTGACCCAGTTCTGGATGGCACATGGACTCCTTCGATCCTCCAACGGTTGTTCACAATTAGAAGAAGACATTGGCTTCGGTTACTTGAAAGAACTGGAGTACGGGTGTTTTCTTCAAGATTTTAGAGATCAATATGGATCACTTCAGTTTAAAATGCACGATGTGATGCACGATCTTGCATTATCAGTGGCACAAGATGAATGCTCGTTGGTGACTGCAACTAGCCAACAGATTGACAAAAATGTCCTGCATCTGTCGATTCCTGATCCCAACTCATTTCACCAAGATTTATTGACGTTATTACAAGGCTTAGATAGGGTTCGAACTGTGTTCATTCACAGTGCCGAGGATGTGATTATCAGCAGCTCGATACTTGAAACATGTTTGTCAAAATACAAGTACTTGCGATCATTGAATTTTTCCAGGTCCCAGTTCGAAGAACTGCCAAAGAAAATCGGGAAATTGAAGCATTTAAGATATCTAGACTTATCATGGAATCACAGAATCAAAAGGCTGCCAAACTCCATTTGCAAGCTACAGAACTTGCAAACTCTTTTACTTGGTGGATGCGATGAGATTGAAGAGCTACCCAGAGGTATGAGGTACATGGAAAGCCTTGGATTTCTGTGGCTAGCCACTAGACAGCCTTCTTTGCCAAAAGATGAAATAGGGTGCTTGAAATCTCTTTGGTTTTTGTGGATATCCACCTGTGAAAATCTAGAATTCTTGTTTGAAGACATGGAAAACCTGTCAGCCCTTCGATCATTGTATATTTCCACCTGTCCAACCTTGACCTCCTTGCCACCAAATATGATGCATTTAACTGCATTGCAGGATCTTCATATTAGCGGCTGTGAGATTTTTAATTTCGGTGATCAAGCCCCGTGTGAGTTTAGACTTCGAAAACTAGTATTGTGCTGTCTAACAGCGGTGGAAGAACTACCAGAATGGCTTATCAAAGGATCTGCTGAAACTTTGAAGAATCTGAATCTCGAATTTTGCCCAGCCCTTGTGGAATTGCCAGATTGTCTGCAGAATTTTTCTGCACTACAAGAAATTTGGATCTTAGGCTGTCTTCTTTTGGGCGGAAAATGCGAACAAGACGGCGATGATTGGTACATGATTGCTGCTATCCCGAAAGTAATTGTCGACAATGTTGACATTAAAACAGCACAAGCTTCGGTATTGGATCTTTCTTCTTCCCTGCTTTTCTCTTCATATGATCTAACTTACCACTTCACCTGTTGTTGATTGTTTATTTTAATTTTGTTAGGAATAAAATAAAAATGTTCATTCTTCAGCTTTGCTTGATATTAAACTTAATGACTCAAGAATTTTTCATTGATTCCATTTCCATTTCCTATTAGTTTTTCTGATTACTGAGAGGAAGCATTAATAAGTTGCTACAGTTTACTGTAGCCTTAATAATTATTGTGTATATACATGTCTATAAATGTAGAATTTTCGGAATGAAAAGGAATAAACCTTTGTGTCTTTTCAGTGACAGTTCCCGGAAGAGTTGCCTCGACTGCATGCATGAGAGCTGTAGCAACTTCAGGTATGATTTTATCTTCTTCAAGTATCTTATGCTCAACTCTGATTTTATATTAGTTGAAATCCCAGAATATGATTTATATTTCTCTAATAACAAGTTCGACTTTCACCACCATTATTCCATTTGATTAAAATCAAGCATAAGATAGTGTGTCCAAGTTTCAAGCCTAAAGAGCTTTCACTTGAAGGGTTGTATTAGAGAATAATATAAATCATATTCCAGGAGTTGACCTGATGAAATTTCATCTAGATTTCACAAAGTCAACCAGATTAAACAAGTTTGATTAGGTTAATCAAAGTTTGATGAGTTAATCTCTCAACTGATTCAAAATAAAACCCAACTCGGACCTGACTTCGAGTTGACAAGTTATCAAATCAACCAGCCGAGCCAAACCGGGTTTAATAAATGTGATAATTTCTAATAAGTTGTCCAATATCACCAGCTGATTAGTCAATTAGATGAATCGAAAATGCTTAAGATGACTTATTTTCTTCCCTTTCTGGTTCAAGGTGAAGACAGACTTATCATTGATCTCATCTGAAGTTCATTTGTCTTCCGACCATCGAAGGTATTATGGGGTTAATTCCCAGCTCATGTTTGCACTCATGGAATTTCTCAATTATTATTTGTGTTGGAGCTTTGTTTTTCTTGTAATTTATATCGTTTTAGTAAATTTTAATCATTAAATTATTTTTTATTTTTGTATGTTAAAATTAATCATCAAATAAAATGTAGACGACTAAAAAGTAATATATAGATAGATAGATAGTTGGGGTTGAAATTCGAAACTCAATGGAAGAGAAATTAAAGAAAGGAGATTAATTTTAAGTTGGCAAAGATTAGAAATATTAAGGAGCCATTTGAAACATCATTTGAAACATATGATAACTGTTGGTTTGGGAGTGTAGTTGAAGTTGTTTTTGCTTTTGAAACATATGATAAAAAAAAAATTATTTTTTTTCAAAAGTATTTTCCAATACATTCTCAAACACCAAGCCAGATTGGGACTTATTTGAAAAGGAGTGTCAAAATCGGGAGTCCAATTGGTTAAAATTGTATGATTTCATAATTCAAGGACTGAAATTGAAAAGTGGCTAAATTGGGAAGAATGATTAGTCTATAAGAAAATCCAATATTTAAGACCATGATTGAATGAAATGTGAAAACATTGAAAATAAAAGGATTGTAATGAAAAGAAGGGAAATCTCCAAGATTGAAGGGAGTGTGTGATACTGCGTTTCAAAAGCACTTTAGAAAAAAATAAAAATTATTTTCTTTTTCTACTTGAAATTAAAAATTCTTGGTATTTTTAGATCATTTTCATGTGCATATGTCAAAAAATAAATTTAAAAAAATATCATTTTGATATATTTCTAAATAAAAAATATTTTTATAAGCAATTTCAACCATAATCTCAAAAAGACACTTAATTAAACTTTTTTTCTACAGTGTTCTTTTCAAAACAAATCAATCAATTTAATTTAGTTTTGTCCAATTAAATCAACAATTAGAACTAAAATCAAAATCACTCTTTAGCTTTTCAAATCCTAAACATCAAACCAAGATTATATCTTCAATCTATAAATCCCATATCAATTAAATTTCTAGCCTTTTCTCTCCATTAAAGGGCAAGGAAATTTAAAAAAAGAAAAAGACATAAGACTAATAAGACTAAGAGGGTGTTGGGAAAAAAAGTTTTTAAAAAAAAATATTTTTTTATTTAAATTAATATTTTTAAGTTTTAAAATTATTTTAATATGTTGATGTGAAAATTTTTATTTTTATATATTTTTAAATAAAAAAAACACACTTTTAAAAATCAATTACCACTGCATTCTTAATAAAAAAAACTAAATAAATATATTAATATCGAGTTTTAACCTAATTTTATTCAAATTTAAAATATTTTTAGATTGAAATTATTATTTTTTCTGTTTGATATTGGCCAAAGTCAACGAAAGACCCAAAAGGAAGCAGACTAAAAAATCTCACTCAGCCTTCACCGTCAACAGGCTATCGATTGACCATCTTCTCTTCTCTTTTTACTCCATCACCGTCAAGTGAACAACAAAAACATATACCCAAGTTGTCCTGACATGAGTGGTGATGACACTCTCGTCCTTTAAGAGAGGTCAGGGGTTCAATCTCTTCTCTTGTATGGAGCCGGCCATTTGGGGTGTATTTTCACCCCTTCGAGACCCACCCGGTATGAATATGGATTAGTCTAGGCCAACGTCTGGGACACCGTGTGGTTTATATAAAAAAAAAACATATCTCTCAAATCCCTCATTTTCACCACTCGAACCAGCCACCACCCAAAGCGGCGCCTTCCCTTTTCTCTAGACACAGAAAGTCTCTCCTCTAACCGTTGGTCAGTTTCCTCCCAGTAGAGCTTCGATCGACAGCCTTTCCACCACCACACACGGCGAACAACCGATTAGAAGTATTAAACCGATTAGTTTAAGTTGGCAAAGATTAGAAATATTAAGGAGCCATTTGAAACACATGCTAAGAAACCAGTTTGGGACTTATTTGGAGAAGAGTGTCAAAACAAGGGGTCAAATTGGTTAAAATTTTATGATTTCATAATCCAATGACTGAAATTGAAAGGTGGCTAAATTGGGAAGACCCATTTAGGGATTAGACTATAAGAAAATCCAATTTTTAAAACCCTGATTGAATGAAATGTGAAAACATTCAAAATAAAAGGATTGTAATGAAAACAAGGAAAATCTCCAAGATTTAATTAAACCTTTTCCTGTAGAGCCGTCAAAGTACAAATCAATCGATTAGATTCAATTTAGTCCAATTAAATTGACAATTAGAATTAGAATTACAATCCCTCTATTTTAGCTTTTCAAATCCTAAACCAAGATTCTATCTTCAATCTCTAAATCCCTCAATCACAACCAAGATTATTTGTTTTCAATCCAATCTCCAAAATCAAGCATATGGACTTTCATCAATCAACTTTTCTCCATTAAAGGCAATGAAATTCCAAAAATCACTTGTTTCGTAGAAAAAATGCAATAGTCAATTATGATTACAATTTTAGTTATTCTTTCAGTTAACTATAATCATAATTACGCTAAAAGCTATAAACTTACTCAAGAAAGAATAAGAGGCAACAAAATCAAATGAGATGGTGAAATAACTTTTTCTACTAATGAGAGACGTCCCTTGTGTGTTTTTGCCTGCACACTTTCTAGCTAAATCCATGATACATGCCTGTTTGGGAGGACTATTACGGTTGCTTTTGAAAGTATTTTTGATTTAGAAATACATCAAAATAATATTTTTTTTATTTTTAAAATATTATTTTTAACATCAGCACATCAAAATGATATAAAAACACTAAAAGATTTTCATTTAAAATGAAAAAAAAAACATTTTCAAAATTTAGTCAAACGACGTACCACTTGGCCAAATAGCCTCTAATGAAATATAACATGGCATTACTATCCTTGATAGAACCAACAATTAAAAAAAAAACCTAGATAAAAAGACCGAATTAATACCTCTAAATCTATGGATGAATGTTTTTGCCCTAATATTTATACCTCTAAATCTATATATGGTAATCGACTTTGATTACCATTCTCATCCCAAATACGATCCCCGATTTGAACACAAATCTTCTTCTTCTTCTTGTTTTGTTTTGCTGACCAATCTGTCAGCCAAGTGGGTTCGTTGATTATTTTTTGCAATCTAACACCAACTACACGCCCACTTTTGAGAAATTTGCATGTTAACAAGTCATCAGCTAGGGTGTCCATGGCCAAAGGTATAAATTAAGCCTGACAATTTATCAAAGTGAGCAATAATTAACTTGGAAATCATAATCTAATAACTATAATCATGCCAAAATAATAATTATAAAAAAAGGTACGGCTCTAGGTGGATTGGTTCTAACATCTTCTGGTTTCTCCGGATGATCATTTGTGATTCAATAATTACTATTTAAATCTACAAGTGTCCCGCTGCTCTTGATCATGTTAACCGCCCCAAATTCCTTGTAGCTCCCACCAGATGGAATGCAGAGAAGAAAACAATCTCCAATCTCAGCCAGTAGAGATGGAATATAATTCACTTTGAAACATGTGGTTTGGTGGAGCTGGTGTGAGGGGGGTATGTAGTGACCTCAGATCTCATAAACTCTCAAATTATAAGAAAAACTTAAGTTAATGCTAGGGCAAGTACGGCAGGTAGCCTCTTCTGTAAACCACCCTGGTGAATATAAATACCCTATGAATCTTCTCAACTATGCACACGCAAGATATTTGCTAGCTAGTACTCGATCGAGCTTCTCTCAAAACCTTTCGATCTTTCTGAGCCGGAATGAAGGCAGCTGGTCCCATCGAGCTTGGTGAGGGAAAGGGTTCAGCCCCCAGAGCCGGGGTGAACCGTGGGATGGCTATTCTCGACTTCATCTTGAGGATTCTTGCATTCATTGGAACCCTAGCGAGTGCAATCTCCATGGCAACAACGAATGAGACACTTCCTTTCTTCACACAGTTCATTCGGTTCAGGGCCGAGTATAATGATCTTCCGACTTTCACGTAAGAGTTATGATAATATCATTTAGTCCTTCGCTGTTCATAAAAGTTTTGTTTATTTATATATATTTTCTGGATAAATATTCTCAAACTGTGCTTGTCGACGTACTGCAGGTTTTTTGTGGTTGCCAATGGGGTTGTAAGTGCCTATCTGCTGTTCTCTCTCCCGTTTTCCATCTTCAACATTGTGAGGAGCAAAGCGCAGAACATTAAAATTCTTTTGATCATCCTTGATACGGTAAAACTAAAGCTTAATAATCAGTTATCGTTCAATCACTGAAGTTAAACTTATTTTCTAATGAACGAACAAAACAGTTGTATAAAAATATAGACAAATTAAATCCGCTTGCCAAGGCACAAACTACACAGAGAATAAACATTTTGAGATTTCTGATGGAATTGAGATTGCCATCACGCAGGCAATGCTTGGTCTTTTGACCGCCGGAGCTTCTGCAGCGGCGGCTATCGTGTACCTGGCACACCGTGGGAATGTGAGGACAAATTGGTTTGCCATCTGCCAGCAATACAACTCCTTCTGCGAGCGTATCTCTGGCACTTTGATCGGGTCTTTCATCGGAGTAGTTTTGCTCATGCTGCTCATCTTGCTGTCTGCAGTGGCTCTTTCTCGCCATAAATAGATCACAAGTGCATAATGATTGGTGCAATATTACTATCTGTCATTTTATGTTTGCAAGAGTGACTGTGTGGAAGAGTGTGACTTCTGTAATCACATTTCCAGGTTTTACATCTCAGATTTGATATGTAATGTATGGTGTTGCATTTTGTTTTTTTATGTATTGCTTTGCAATGTACAATGACTATAACTCTTCTTCTGTGTGTGAATATATATACACACATAAATTTTAAAAAGTTAACCCGGTTGATTCAGATAATTTTCACTTTTTAAAAAAAAAATTCTCTTCAACATTGAATTTATTGAAAATTGAGTTTTATAAAATATATTTATTTGCTTTCAATGGGATTATCTTGATGTAATATGCAAATTGGAAGGTTAAATCGAGTTGACCCGGATTAATCCAATATATTATCGTCTCAATTTTTATAAAAAATATCATCTTGAATATTTATTTTAAATCAAACAATGTTTTTATCTAGTTATTTTTAGACTCATCAAGTCAACCAGGTTATACTAAATTAATCCTAGATCATGAGTTTGAAAAGTTAATACTTTTTTTTTTGAAATGTACCTTATAAGCTTTTGATGTTATATACTATATGTACATATTTATGATGCCATCTAATGTTTACCATGACCCCTTTTTTACCCCATTCCATCCATTTGTATTTAGAGTATGATTTGTCCTCCTTTTCATTATGCATTAATTTATTCACAGAAACCTTAGGTTTAAGAATAGGTGTCTCGGCATTTCATCTACATATTAAAACAATGCATAGGGTTCGTATGCTCATCCGTACATGACCAGAGAGGTTTGTCTTAACATTCTGTTTCAAAAATATTTTTTAAAAAATAATAAATAATAATTTTTATTTTTTATTTAAAATTATATTTTTCGTATTTTTAGATTATTTTCATGGGCTGATGTCAAACATATTTTTTAAAAAATAAAAATTTATTATTTTGAACGAAAAACATTTTTAAAATCAACTTCAATCATATTTTTAAACATGCACTTACATTGAAATGGATACTCTATTAATTATATGGAAAAAGAAAAGAAAATATGAAAAATAACCGAACCCAACATATATATGGATGTTAAATACATACTCTTATTTCAAAACACATCTACTTCATGTTGCTTCACATAATGAAAGGGTTACCATAATTAAAGTGGACTAGCCTACCATTAATAATATTATTAATTGAGCTTTTTATTTGGCATTTTGAAGATTAGAATATGCTTTGCTTCAATGCAACGACTAAATGACGAAAAGCAATGAGCCATTGACTCATGCTTCTTTAGCTGAAAACTAGTTTGATTGCCCGCATTTCATTGCGGGCACAATATAATTTTTATAATTATTGGATTTGAAATAATTTATAAATTTACTAATTTAAAAATAAAATAAAATATTTACATATATAAAGTTTGATATGATACAACATATCAATACACACTACCGCAACAACAACATCGAAACTTTAACATCAAAGAGATAAAAATAGGTAATTGCCTCAAAAGATTTTCAACATAAAAATATGGGAAAACATAGTTTTTTTCCAACATTTATATTAATCTTCATGATGTTGTCAGTTTGCACTACGTTGTGGGTTGATCAAATAACTTCTATAACTGTTGAGATAAAAATAGAATATTTATACATATAATAGGATTTGTTAGTTTGAAAATAAAATATAATATTCATATATGTAAATGTTAATATAACAGAACAAATCAACAAACTCAATTATAACAGCAATAACATCTTAGTCCTAACATCTAAAATTATCATTATTATTACTATTGGTTTCAAAGATTCGGGTAGGGAGGTTAGTTATGCCTAAGAAGAAGAAAAATCCCTTTACAATATCATTTCCTATGGAAAAAAAAATACTTTTACTTTGTAATTTTCCCTAAATTCATCTTATGTTATTCCTTATAATTATCCTTAATGTTTGCGATTTTTTATTTCTTTTATTTTTAATTTCTATATATTTTATAAAGAATTTGACGTTGATTTATAAACACGACATAAACTGACATCAGTTTCCAAGGATAAGATACTCGTCAAATATAATGACATTAAAGTCTTATATTGATTTATCAAAATTACTAAAAATAAACATAACCCATTATTTGATTTAAAAATTTGGACATCAATTCTTTTTTTAAAAGAAAACATATAAGAAATAACACTTATTTCTAAGAAGATATTTCATCAAGGTTATTAAAAGAATATTGAAAAACAATAATTGGGCCAAGGTTTTTATTATTATTTTGTGTCCAGGCACAATGACCAACTTATTTGGGCCAAGGTTTTTAATAGGCTTCATAAACTTATTATCAAGCCCAAACACATATATGCAAATGAAATACAATTTAATTTTGTCTCTTACTCCAAGCTGGCCATGCCCAGGTCTGAGTTCGGCCTAAATTCTTTTGACCAGGTTCGGACCATCTACGCTGCTGGGTCTGGCTTATATATCACCTTTGAATGGATCGGCCCATTTAATTATCCAGAGCCCATATTGCACACTGCTATGATTCGAGCTGCAATTTAGGGGGTGTTTGGGAGTACTTTTCAGAAATGCTTTTGAAAAAAATTGAAAATTTTTTATTTTTATTTTTAAATTTAAATTAATAAAATTTGGTGTTTTTATATTATTTTGATGTGCTGATGTAAAAAATGATTTTAAAAAAATAAAAAATATATAATTTTAATGTATTTTTGAACGAAAAGCACTTTCAAAAACAACCGTAACCACACACCCAAAACACTTAATTGCCTCTCCAATTTCTTGCCAAGAAAATTTGGATCAGATATTACGAGTACAAAGCTGGAAAGCCTTAGAGGTGCATCGCTTGCTGTTATTTTCGGGGCACGACATCATCAATGTGGGATGGATAATTTTGGTATTAAAAAATAATATAAATTATATTTTGAGATTTTATTTAATAGTTTAGATTTAATATAGTATCATAATTTTATTGGTCTAACTGTCACAAGTTTGAATCTCAATACCTTTATTCTATTTGATAAAACTTGAACACAAAATAGTATAGGTATATACAAATTCCAAACACAAATAATTTTCACTTGAGATAATATATTAAAAAATAATACAAATCATATTAATTTGAAATTAGATATGTTTCTGAGCTACCTCCATGCTCGTCAGCAGTCCTGGGTCACCAACAATAGAAGTATAGGTAGATTTGAAATAGCATTGGTGATTATCTAATAGTTTCGTGCATGATCTAACACTACAAAACATACAATAATTCATTTGAACTCGTAGTATGCCTGGATTTTTCTTCTTTAATTTTAAAATTAGATGATGTTTTTGAGCTACCATGTTTTCTCATAATATGTATAAGATATGCTTATTAATGTGATCTCATATTTTACAGTTCATTAATATTCTAAAATTATGAATGATATCAATGAATGTAATATTCTTTCTACACCTACCCTATTTATAATTTTCTATAATAACCCCCCACTCGTAATTTGTTTTTATTTTTTTGTCCCGTGCCTACTTGTATTGTATCTTAAAAAACATGACGTGCCGTCAAAGAACTTGAGATCTGTCTTACAGGTCTAGAATACAAGTCAGAACGTGTTTACCTTATAAGAACCTGAAATAACCAAGGTTTTACTCACTCAATTCAGACCCGTTAAATTACCTAAAAAGGAATGGAATTTCCTCAAATCCATAATAAATCAATGAAAGAACTTAATCTCAATGAACTACCAAATTGGTCGAAGATTATTCATAAAATAAAAATGGAAAAACTTTCCTAGAATTCATGCTCAACACCGTTATCCAAAGGAGAAGACCGAACATTTTTAGGAAATGTCAAATTACAGAAACAAGAGGTGAAAAGGATTGTCGGAAAGTAATGGTTTGTGTGATCATCATTGATAGGCAAAGGAACTAGAAAGGGATAAAGTATGAACATACAATTATCCTTAAAATCTGGATGAGTGTCGTCTAAACACTTTCTTTGACTTCCAATTGGATACATGACAAGGATCTCCATTTAATAAACAAAAAAAAAATCGAAAAATTCCCTTTTGGGATTTTTAAAGGACAGCAATAAAACATGCTCCCTTTTTTGTCCTTCTTTTCTTCCTCTCCATGATCTTTCACCTAATCCTACGTGGGACATGCGGCCATTCTTTATCAAACTAATTTTTATATATAATTATGCACCGAGTTTGACAAAAAATAAATAACTTTTTCGTTAAGTTTGACACGAAAATAATACAATTTCTTATATATATAATTATGTAAAAAAAAAACATGATATAAGTCTTAATTTCTACTTGAAAGTCAGCCTGTCTTCCTAGCATGTCGGGGATGATCAACAAGTGTTGGCATTTATTTCTTTTTTCTCATATTAATAAATGAATATCACACTTAGTTTTCCACATCATATTTAATCGCACAAAAGGTTACTGCAAAGTGGGGGTTGCGTGGCTAATTATATATATATATAGGCTAATTATATATATATATATATATATATATATATTCAATTTTTATATAGATGGGATTTTATGTGTGAAACCTCTAAAAGCTTCAAAAAAATAGCACTCTAAATTATAAATTTCTTAGTAAAAATAAGAATAAAATTTCTGTAAAGTTGAGAAGAAAACAAGGTTGTACATCAAGAACGCCATGGTCACATAAGCCCCGCAAGGGATTGCTTGCTTTCCCATTAAAATCTATTTGCTTAACAGATCTTTTCAGAAAAGAGATCGAGCATGAATGATTTTTCACAACTTCGTAAGACCCTCTTGCTCGGCAATCACACTCCGAATTCCCACCATGGGTTTGGCATCTCTTCTCAGAAATGTATATGAAAAAATTTAAATGAATATTATTTTTATTTTAAATAAAAAATAGTATTTTTATATCATTTTGATAATTTAATATCAAATATAATTTGTATAAAATAAAAAATATTTTTTTAATATATTTTTTTTAATAAAAACATTTAAAAACAATTTCTATGATACTTCCAAATCACGAAATCTTCTTCGCTAAATGGTAAACCTGCAAGAAAAAAACAAAACGGTCGGTAGATGAAAGAGAAACTCTAAGATTGAGGCCCCATATCGCCCATAGATCTACTTGCTCGACAAAACTATATATATATATATATATATATATATATATATTAATTAGCAGATTGAGAGATATAAAAGATAATCACAATCAAATGTTCTTACCCGAAAAAAAAAGTATCATAAAATTAACTTACGTTATCTCTCTTTTCTTTAATCAACAAAATATAGAAAATAACAACACTCGCAAATAAATCATTCCTAAAATATGATTTTTTTTTAATATAAACTAAGTATTTAGATGATTTTTTATCTTATATAAGTTGAGAATTTAAGAAAACCCAGCAATGCCTATATTCTATTTTTATATAATTTACCTCATTGTGATTAGTTCATGTGATTATACAATTCTTACTAGTTAGTAAAATGAAATAATTTTGCTTGGCTATGCTTAGCATTCCAATTATTATGATTGCGATAGTAAGGAGCCACGTGTATCATGATTAGCGGTGCTGACCGTTGATCATGATGGCCACGAGTAGAAAAATCGATGGGGTGCAGGAGTCCCATACGACCTTCACGTGCACCACCATCTGATTGTCTTCTTTTCGATTTTTCAAATTAGGACAGAAGTCTATGGCCCACATTAGTGCCCGAAAGTCTGATTCACCATGTGCATCGGGGCGCAGGATAGTAAACCAAGGGCTTGATTTTGTGGGTCCCAAAAGTGAGATTGGACGGTAACCACTTGATTGGTCCAAGCTTTGATGAGATCTTTGAGCTAAAATGTTATGATTAGTTTAATGTCATGTTCGGGGCCAAGATTTTCTCGTACGGATACCTATATCTTGCTTCCTATTCGTTGTTTTGGAGTGAATTCTTGCATTAAAGGTGGAGAAAATATTAAAATCTTTGACCCCGACAATCGCTTTTTTTATTTATTTATTATTAATAAAAAAATTACTGTTTTTTTTCATGAATTTAGTGTTTCTTCATATTAAATAAAATTTTAAAAAACACTAAAATATATATAGAAATGCAATCCCAAACAACTTTTCAGAGTAAAAGTCGTCATCCATATTCATCAAGTGCCCTCTTGTTTTCATTGCTCTTACAAAATTCATCGTAAGAGAGTGATAAAACTGATTATTATTATTTTTACTTTAATAATCACTTTCTTAATGATTCTAGTTAAAAAGGTTATCATCTATCGTTGAACTTATTTTTCCTACAACCAACCTTTTAATTATTAAACAATTAATTTAATTAGACACAAATTATAAAATGAAATTCATACTAGATGGAAGCATTTCCAGGAGACAGGGATATTCTTAAACGGAACGAGCATTGGAGAAATACAAAGTTTAGAAATACAAAGAAGAGCCAAAAAAGGAACAGCTTATAAGACAAGGCTGAGGAGCTGTCGCTGTTTATTAATTTGGTTTGCAAAATATTGCAGACAATCCATGCAACTTGGCTCTGATTGTGAGCTCACTTCTGAATTCTCGTACAGCCTGCAACCCTAGCTTTCAAGCCCTTTTCTTCTAGCCAGAGATGTATGTTCTTTATGTTTTGGCAGTAACAAGTTAAAAAACGATATAAAATAATATTATTTTTATTTCGATTTAAATTCTAGTTTGTTTTGTATTTTTGACAAAAATATTCTGATTTAAACTGTCTCTTTCGTTTAGATGAAATAATTTTTTTTTTTTAAATAATGAATAATTTTTCAATATCATTCGTATTTCTTAATCCGACCGTTAGATTGAGATGAAATTTTACGAGGAATTTCTTCACATATTTATATATATAATATTATAATTTTATAATAATCATACGAGATTAATAATAATATTCTTGTAATATTAGCTATCTCCTAGCCCTAGCAGCCATGTTGATCCGTTGGAGTAGCAGCAGGTGGGGCTCATGGCGAAGCCATGAACCAGATACAGAAGAAGAATTCATTAAACTGAGTCCTTATAGTTTCAAGAAATCGTTAACTTGGTCCCATCGAGGGTTTGGTTTAGAATTTTGGCAGGTCTGTGATCCGTTTGCCTTCTCACCTGAGATTATTAGGCGATCAAATTTTTACTGGAAAGTGTAATGACAAGCTGACAGAAGAGAAAAGAGTGGCCTCAGCCTCAGGTCTTTGACCATTATTACTCTACAGTGACCAGTGTAGACACAGCACATGAACCCTGATTACAGGTTTCTGCTATATTCAATGTATTTTCTTTGTATTTTTTCTGTTTTTTTAACGGATGTTTAAGCATCAGCCAAAAGATTTTATATTTTTTTGGCTTTTCTGCTAAACTTTTTCTGTTTTTTTTAATATATATATATATATATATATATATATCTTTGTATTTTTTCTGTTTTTTTAACGGATGTTTAAGCATCAGCCAAAAGATTTTATATTTTTTTGGCTTTTCTGCTAAACTTTTGCTGTTTATATATATATATATAAATATAAAAACATCGTATGTGCTATGAAATGACATAGTGGGGCTGGCCTGTCGATAGCCAAAACAGATGAACTTGTATCTTTTTACCCGATATTACCTGCTTGCCACGATTTGATTTTTCACCCTCTGATTTTTACCAAATTAGAGAAAGTTACTGGTACCGATTCAGTGTTTTTTTTTAACTAGCAATTAAGTAATTTTGAAATATTTTTTTTTAATTTTGTGTAAACTCAACGCTTGCAGTTTTAAAATTTTAAAAGTATTACATGTTTTAACTCGAATTCAAGTATTGTTATATACCACTTATAATTCCTCTATCATGCCAACAATTTAGAAACATTGATATCACATAAAAATCAATACCGGCTTGTGACTGATAAAAAAAATCGATTATTTTTCTTTAAATTAATTCTTAATATTTCGGAATCATTTTAATACATTAAAATTTTTTAAAAATAATCTGTACTGCAATCATCAACTCACTGCGAGCAACCACCTTCGACACTCCACTGCAACACTGTTCACTGGTCTACTTTCTGATAAAAGAAAAAGAAAAAGAAAAAAGAAACTCTGCCGTGCCATCTGCTTGGGGACCTTTGGCGAGTAAAAAGTTCAATGGAGTTGTTACCAAAACTGTAGTTTCTCTTTACCACCCCAAAAGAAGTCAGCTTTTAATTATTATTGTTATTATATTATTTTAAATTAAGATATGCATTTTCTTTTAAAACAAATAAAAACATTTTGATTTAAATTTTAGAATTTCTATCCGGTCAAATGCTGTAAAGAGCTTTGATTATTACACCAGCAACTTGCATGCATGACACTGAGATTAAATATTATCTCGAGAAGCATCACGAATCTGGAGACAAGATAAAGCATGTTAGGTTAAACATAAAAATATAATAATATTTAGATATTGTTGGTGTGATTGTGGTTGTGGTTGAGGTTGTGGTTGATTCTAAAAATATTTATTGTTTAAAATGCATCAAAAATATTTAAAAAAATTATTTTAGACATCAATTCATAAAAATAATTTAAAATACTATTTTTTTTATTTAATCAATTTTTTTCATGTCAAACATCCACTAATCTATAAAGATCCCAGTTCAAAAAAAGAGAGGATGTTAAAGACTTCTTTTGCAATCATATTGTGATGATTTTATGGCCCTTTTGTCTTGCTGGGGCTGTAACGCTCGATGGCTTTTCTTCGACTGTGCAGAGAGAGTGGTTCTCGTTTTCCTGCACTCCAACAAGTTCATAAATTCCGGTGCCGTGTTACTGACCGGCCGATTCTTCCACCGGAGCTGCAGCAGCTTTCCGACGTATAATTCCATAAAATGGGTAAGAGTAAAACACTTTAATTAATTGTTATTATCCTGGATGTCTTGCGCTTCGGACATCATTAGGGGCAGCAAGTGGACACAGTGACAACCTGAACATAAATGCTGTCCAATCTGTACATCATTCGACATCTTTTGTCCAGCAAGAGGCCTAACATGACTTCGCTGCATAACGTGAGAGGCATCATAGCTCTTTAAATCAATTTTTTCAATTTTATTTGGGATGATATTTTAATTTTTTAATTAGAATAAAATATTTTAATTTAGATTATTTTTACATGTTATTTCGGGACTGTATTATATATATAATGATTATTTCAAATCTAAAAATAAAATTATTTATAATTATACAATTTAATCTAAGAAAATATAATAAAATAATTTTTTTGAATAAAATTATGACGATGTATATTATTACGATAACGACATCATTAATCTTGCAAGGTCATTATATTATCTAATTAATCTGAAATTTTAATATAGTATATATAAATATATTAAGAGATTTCTCATAAAATTTTATCTCAATCTGACAATCATATTAAAAAAATATGATTGATACTATAATATTATATATTATTTAAAAAATATTATTTACCCGAAACTAAACGGGCAGAACAAAACAAAAATATTTCAACAGGTATTTGGGTGAAATTTCTATAAATAACTAAAATTTTAAATGAGATAAAAATTACACCGTTTCATCTCAGTTTTTAACTGGTACAAAATATTGTGATTCTTTCAATCAAAATTGTTTTAAACTTTCAATATTTTTTATTTTCTTATAGTCACAGTTGCAAGATCTGGTCCAAGTTTACCCGATTCAAAATTTACAAGCCAGAATTCCAAGCTGATCAATAATCTATCGTCTGTTTGGAGTATGGTTGTACTAGTTTTTTAAAGTTATTATTGTGCTGAAATACATCAAAATATTATTTTTTTATTTTTTAAAAATTATTTTTAAAATTAGTACATTAAAATAATCTAAAATATATAAAAATATATTTATTTAAAATAAAAAAATTAAATTTCAATCAAAAACCATGAAATTTCAAACGCCAATCGGGCATATCTCATTGAAATGCAAAAACGAGAGGGCATGCATGCAAGCGTGGGTGTCCTTTCAATGGCGTGAAAACAACAATACATGCCCGCCAGCGGCCAAGATTTTTCGTTTTTCAGATGGAAGGCTGGCTTTTTCTTGGCATCGCGCCGCCATTGTTGAACTTCCTGGTGCTGTTTTTCATGGTAGATTTCATTTACTTCTCTTGGAAAGTAATAATTGACCATTAAAGATCTTTTACTGTGCCAACAAACTACTTGTGTCTTCCATGATAAAACAGTACAGAAGTAGCTAAAAAAAGGTATGAGCCGCGCTAGCAACACTAAAATATGAGTTTTTTTTCAAAAAATGTTTTGAAAAAACAAATTATTTTTTATTTTTAAATATAATTTTTTAAATATTTTTAGATTATTTTTATTTATTGATATCAAAAATATTTTTTAAAAATGAAAAATATTATTTTTTATACATTTCATACATGCTCTCTATCTTAATTGTAGATCTCTGACGTGGTCCTATCTTGTTTTAACGGTGTACATTGATTTAGAAGAAGAAGACGAAGAATGAGGTTCATGATTTCCGGAAGCAGCAAATTCAACGTTGTACACGCCTACTTGTGGCCCACACGTGTTACCAAACCGTGCCATGACCCTTCTTGACCCCCGTTTTGGCGCCAATCACCATCTGGCAAGCACCACCGCCAATGAAGTCCTCAATGAATCATCGATGAGAACATAGCTTGTAGACCATGTCTTGCCTTCTCCGTTGGCTATTACTTGAATAGTGTTTTTAAATTTATTTTTTATAAGAACATTTTTAGTATTTTTGAATTATTTTTTATCAAAAATAAAAATAAATTTATTATGATTGATCTAATCCTAGTGGGGGGGACTTATATATATATATGTGTGTGTATTACCTAATATATAATTGTCTTAATGTTTTTACTATGTTCGGCACTGTGGATTGTAAGGTAAGTATTGTGGATTGTGGCAGTGTGAAATCTGTTGTATTCTTAATGAATTGTTGTGCGGATCCACAAAAACACTCACTACAATTTATATTGTTGTGAACCATGAATGAGATGTTAAGGTAGTCGAGTTGGTCCAAGAAGAGTGACATAATAGTCCTTTGCCAAGAGGGTGTGGGTTCTAATCCCACCCTTAGTATGTTTTTATTTTGCCCACAATAATTATTCGTAATTATATCTATTGTTGTGAATTATGAGTGAAATGTTGAGGTAGCCGTAATGGTAATGAAAGAGGGAGCACGCTCTAATCTCGCTTTCAGCACCATTTTTTTTTGTTTCTTGCCTTTTTCTTTCTTTTTCATTATGATTTTTTTTCTTTTTCTGAGATTTTTATTTATTTTTCTGGCTATATTTTTTTCTTCTTTTTTCCCATATATATATATAGAAAATTTATTTGTTTTTTTTATAATTAGGGTGTCTTGATTAACTTAAGAGCACCATAATTGATCCTTAAATTCAATTTTTTTATAGTTGTTTTTTTCCTGATTATGTTTTTTTTTCTTTTTTTTCCATGAAATATTTTTCATTTTTCTTGGAAATGTAATTGATTTTTTTATATAGAAATATTTTTGTTTTGAAATATATTAAAATAATAATAATTTTAATTATTTTTAACATCAACACATGAAAATAATCTAAAAACATTAAAATATACAATGTTTGGACAATATATGTTTTTTGTCCGTATTTATACATTTATGATTTTAGATGATTATTTTTTTAATTCATTTTTTTAAAGGGTTTTATTTTTATTAGGTTCCATTATGAAATTTTAATTTATGTTGGTGATAATTTTAAAATTAATATTGCTCTTTTTTTCCCTTTGCTATTCTTTCTGTGTGTTTTCTATTATTTTATATGTTTTCTGGATCATATAATTTTATGATTTTATTGTTTGCGCAATAATAATGATAATTTTAGTAATTATTTTTTTATTGTTTTTTGTTAAAATGTTTTGATTTTTTGAGGTGATTTAATGATTTCAATTATTTAAGCAGTGATATTGATAATAATTTTAACTGTTATAGTAATGAAAATGACGATAACGTAGGGATGGATTTTCAATTTATGTTTTCATCTTTTCATGGATATAAAACTAACTACTTATTTTTTATTTAATTATTGCAGGTCTTCTCACAATTTATATTTTATTTTTAAATGTGATTTAAATTGAATTATAAAATGAACTAATGTTAATATAATGAATTTAATAATTCAAATACCCGAATCTTTTTGATTTTTTAATGATGATGATAATTTTATGTTGGTTATTTCATTAAAACCTATTAAACAAATAAATTTATATCAATTTGAAATTCATATATTTTATAAAAAAAACTTGCACTTCACAATAATTCTGCATGAATTTATTATTTTGACTAGATTTATATTATAATAAAGAAATACAATTAAAAAAATGCGTTAAAAATATGATGTCGCCGGCGATGAGGCGCGGGGACACTGGCTAGTATATATATAAAGGTAGTGCTTATTAATTGTGAATTACCACCCTCCAGATAAAAAAACGTATTTTATTACAGGAGTAAAAATGAAGACGTTAGAGGAAAAATATGACCACAAACAATTTCAAAGTAAATTATTAATCTTGTAAGGAAAAAAGAGGAAAGATGTCATTTTTATCTTGTTTTTTTCTGTTTTTTGTTTATTTCCCGAGAAATAGCATTCTATTATTGTTTCCTACATCAACTTCACTATTTAGTGTGGGATATTTTATAAAAATATTTATTTATTTTATTTTATTTGATAAAAATTAAACACAAATTAATGTGGATTTGTGTGTAAGTTTCAAATTTAAAAAGAATTTTACTCGAGAGAATATATCTTAAAATCTCACCTAATTGTTGAAGTTTTTTACTGAGTTGATTTTTTTGAAAATAATAAAATCGAGAAAAGTCATAGGAATTGAACGCAATACCAAGTTGATGAAATCTTTCATGTATCTTGATGAGGTCCCCGAAAAAACAATAATTTTATGAAAAATAGTTTCGTGAAAAGTATTTTTAACCGCGACTCAAAATAATTTTGAAGTGTTTGGTTAAAACAGATGTTGAGGTTGAGGTTAATGAAAATCATTTTCATATGTTTGGTTATCAAGTTTTTCATATTCCTCCGAACTTGTGAAATTACTTAAAAGCACATGGATACACATACACACATTCTCACAATAATCGTGGTGTTTCCCGTCAAGAAATGAAGGGAAAATGATTGAGTTTTTATTTTTATTTTTTAAATGGTGGGATGAGACATTGTTCAAATATAGTTAGAATATTTAAGTATCGTGACAAGTAATCATGCAACTCACGGTGCCATGTGTCAAGAAATTATCTCATCTAAAAACTTAAACTTGTAAACGAAATCCCAGAATATGATTATATTATTCTATAACACCATGCAACTCTTGATTTTGATTTCTCTTTTTACCATCATATAAGAAATTAGTGAAAATACTCTCACGGGTCCTTCAATTTCTTTTTTCCAACAGAAAATAGTTTGTGAAAATGCTTTATAACGATAATAAATTCTTAGAAATTCTCATACCAACCCTGCAGCATGTCACTTTCAATCTCTCGTTTCCAAAAGGTAGAAGAGAAAAGAGCCACGCTTTTCCACACTACTACTACGGAAGCTGCTCGTTGAATTATCATGCGTCATATAATGTTTTTTATTTTAAACTATTAACTAATATCAAAAATAATTTTAAAAAATATTATTTTAATATATTTTTAAATAATGTTTTTACCTACAATGTCGAATAATTAGTTAGGACAAATTTTGCACTCTCCACTTTCCTATTATCACCCATGCCTAGGCTTTGGCTTTTGCACAACCATTGTCAAGCCATCACAATTAATAGCCTGTTTGGCATTCCAATCTCAAATTTTTTTTTTGTATTTTAAATAAATATTGATGTGTTGATATCAAAATTAATTTTTTAAAAATAAAAAATATTATTTTAATATATTTTGATATGAAAAACATTTTAAAAAATTATCTCAATCGGACTCCCAAAAGAGGCACAAGCTAATAGCAACGGAGGATTAGAAAATATGTTTTCTAAAAATATATAATTTTTTAATTTATCTGTTAAAACCTATTTAATAGATAAATTTATATAAATATAAAATTTATATATTTTATAAAAAACTTGCACTTCACAATAATTCTGCACGAATTTATTCTAAAAAATAGTTTTGTAAAAAGTCGCTAAAAATAATTTTGAAGTGTTTGTTTAAAACTGTGGTTGAGTTTGAGGTCAATGAAAATCATTTTCATATATTTGTTTATCAAGTTTTTCATATTACTCTGAATTTGTGAAATTAATTTAAAACACATGAATACACATACACACATTCGCACAATAATCATGGTGTTTCCCGTCAAGAAATGAAGGGGAAACGATTGAGTTTTTATTTTTATTTTTATTTTTTTGAAAAATATGGGATGAGACATTGTTCAAATATACTTGGAATATTTAAGAAATGCGACAATTAATCATGCGTAATATTGAATTACCATGACCCCAGTTATTTATAGTTACTCTCTTGGTGTCATGTGTCAAGGAACCATCTAACCTAAAAACTTAAGCTTGTAGGTGAGGGTCTAGAATATGATTATATTATTCTCTAACACACACCCTCAAGTGAAAGTCATTTGGGCTTGAAACTTACACAGGTCTATATCACCTTGTGCTTGATTTTCTTATCAAATAGACTAAAATGATGAGATTCGAACTCGTGGACACAGAATATAATTATGTTATTATGTGACACCATGCAACTCTTGATTTTGATTTCTCTTTTCACCATCATATAAGAAATTAGTGAAAATACTCTCACGGGTCCTTCAATTTCTTTTTTTCAACAGAAAATAGTTTGTGAAAATGCTTTATAACGATAATAAATTCTTAGAAATTCTCATACCAACCCGGCAGCATGTCACTTTCAATCTCTCTCGTTTCCAAAAGGTAGAAGAGAAAAGAGCCACGCTTTTCCACACTACTACTACGGAAGCTGTTCGTTGAATTATCATGCGTCATATAATGTTTTTTATTTTAAATTATTAATTAATATCAAAAATAATTTTTAAAATAAAAAAAATATTATTTAAATAATTTTTAAATAATTTTTTTTATCTACACTGTCGAATCATTGCTTAGGACAAAATTTTTTTATCTCCACTTTCCTATTATCACCTATGCCTAAGATTTTGCACAACCATTGTCACGCCATCACAATTAATAGCCTGTTAGGCATTCAGATCTCACTACGTTTAGTTGAAATTTAATTTTTTTGTATTTTAAATAAATATTGATGTGTTGATATTAAAATTGATTTTTAAAAATAAAAATATTATTTTAATATATTTTAGCATGAAAAATATTTTGAAAATCACTTCCAAAAAGGCTCAATCTAATAGCAACGGAGGATTAGAAAATATGTTTTTTAAAAATATATAATTTTTTAATTTTTATAAATTATTTTTGATAAGGTAGCAGCAAATAAAAATGATATTTGGGAAGTATTATTTCATCGGGTGCATAAACAGGGAGAGGAAATAAAAACAGAATTCAAGTGTTAAAGATGGGAGCGGCGACACCGGTTTGACCCGGTGGAGGGGCCACACAAGCGGCAAAAAGAATGACACTTTGGCAATGACCCTGTAAAAGAAAACGATAAACAGAGAAAATGACCTGTAATTCTCCATTGATAGCTTCAAGTTTTACACACTAAAACAAGCTAATTATTATCTTGGCAGAGCACAGAATCTCGGGAAGACGATGCTCAACCCTCCTGTGAATTTAACGGAGGCATTTAAACAAATAAATAAAATACTATTACTATTACTAATTGATCAGTTCTAAACTGGGTCTATCTCCCGGTTTGAACACCGGTGCAGAACCTGTCGTGAAATGGCAGAGTAAATAAACGGCAGGCAGCCTACCAAAGAGTGCTACTGTAAGAGATTACGTGTTTAGGAAATCGAAACAATCATCGTTGTCTTGGAAAAACGATGATAATGAAGTCAAATCTGGAAGTGGTTCAAGAAATGTGTCGCCAAAATCTTGATCACACATAACACTCTCCTGGAAAATTGATGTCGTCGCCGCCGCCGCCGCCGGTATAAATTGATTGTCTAAGAGGGTTGGCCCGGTTGTTCCAAAACTGAAATACTGATCAAGGAAGGTTGGGTCGAGTGGGAAATAATCACACAGATTGCTCTCGCCGAAGGCTTCTTGGTTTTCTTGATGCCTTGGCTCCGCCATTTTAGCTTCTTGGGAAGGTTGGCCCGGTGGTTTGTGTGATTCAGCCGAAGGTAATCTGAAAGTGAGCACAGATTTCGGAGATGACAGACTGTGAGACTCGTCAGCAGATTCATAGCCGGAGCCAGAAACTGTGTCCACGTTAATCTCTGGTTTCTTTTCTTCCGATTCCTCCTCTGCACTCCTTCTCTCTTCTTGATCCTCCTCCCTGCTAGGCGGCGTGATGAAGTTTGTTAAGGCATCTGGCCCTCGGAGCTTGATAGCTGCATTATCATACACTCTTGCAGCCTCCTCAGCGGTGTCGTAAGTCCCTAACCATAACCGCACGCGTCTAGCAGGATCTCTAATCTCTGCCGCCCATTTACCCCAGGGCCTCTGCCGAACGCCGCGGAACTTTCTGCCATTGTTGGTTGATTGGGTGGTAAACTTTTTCGCCGGCTTTTGAGGGATATCGCCGCCACTTCTTTTCCGGCCTTTGGCAATAGTAGCAGCAATGACATTAGTTTCCTTGCAGAAAGCTGCAGGTTGGATGTTGATCTCGTTAACATATCTTTTCACTCTAAGCCGGCCAAACAACTCTCCCTCTTCGTCACTAGAGGAGTCTGTGGCGTCACGGTCGGTGACCGTCACTCTAACAAGCATCGGTGCTGGGTTTGAGGGTTCGGGTGAGCGGAACCGGTCATCGGAGTGGACCTTTTTAGGCTTTACGGGTTGTTTAGTGAATTTTTTTGTAACTTTTTTGTGCTCGGTGTACTTTATGGGACACAGGATGCTTTGGTCTCTCATATTTTCTGGGATTTTCTTTTTCCTTCCAATCAATTCCTCCTAAAGCTCCCCATGAACATAGAGAGAGAACAAAACTGTGAAGGAGAAGATTGCTGGTTGTGAGGAGATAGAAGAAAGACAGGGATGACTCAGAAATCTGTCAAGAAAAAGACCAGACACCCTTAAAATCTTCAACCTTTCGGGAGAGACTCATAGGGATTGAGTGTAAATCAATCAATGAAGGTTTACTGAAAAGGAAATCCAAAAATCTCCTAGGAAATCAATGGAAGATTTTGATTTCTATCTGGCTGTAAAATCTCTCTCTCTCTCTCTCTCTCTCTCTGACCTTCCACACGAGAGTGGGACGGTAAAGGCTGAATCGAAATCTTCACTCTTTCTTGTGAAAAACTGAATCTTGATGAGAGGACAGGGAAGGGTGAGAAGCCTGAAGTCTCTTTCAGTTTGAGTTTCAGTGAATGACTCGGAGAAAGCAGAGTTTTAGCTGAGTTATGTTGCTTTTTTATAGCATCCAAGCAGCCGATTTTGGAAATTTCCCGCATTAAAATATTTTAAATTTCCTGTTTTTTTAATTACTTTTTTTAAAAATAAAAAAATAATTGAGGTGGTGATTAGTTAGGGGCAAGTCATATCAATTTGCAGTACCGGTGTACAAGTGCCATAAGGTTGCCGTAAAACGACACGCCACATCCGATGACACCGTGTGATTTTGACGCGTGGTGATTTTGGTGTGAGGTCGAATTAGAGACGTTGATTAAGTGCTGACTACCGAAGTGTGAATCTTGTCTCTTTAGTTAGTGTGATGACAGTCACGTGACCCTCACACGGAGGATCGGTTTACGGTCAAAATTGCTTCCCCTCACTTGAAAAAAAAAAAAAACATCACTATCTTGGTTCTAGCTAGCTATTTAATATTAAATTTATATATATGAAAAATAAATATATTGATTAAGAGACATAACTTTAGAGTTGTGTTTATGATAATTTTAAAATGATTTTTTTTTATATTTTTTTAAAAAAGAGGATAAATACCCTTTCTATCCTATCTTTTTTTTTAATTTTATATTTCCAAATCATGATAAAATATTAATACTATATTATTTTTATTTTTTTATGACTACGACGGCTTGATGTTAATGATATGAAACGATGCTGATTAATTTAATTATTTAAATCCGGCAAGGAAAATATAAAAAAATATTGGTGAAATCTAAGAAAATATTATGGCCACAATTAGTTGTGGTGTGAATGTGACGTTGAGTTGATAGATACTAAGCATTGTGTAGATCAAATATGTTTTTATTAAAAATAATATTTTATTTATTTCAATGTTAAAATCGAAATTGATTAAAATGTAATTTGAAAACATGCTCTAAATAAATTTTAGATGTTTGTTTGAAATTGTATTTTAAAAGGTATTTTTGGAAACAAATTAAATTTTAATATTTTTATTTTTTGATTTAAATTAAAAAATTTAGATTATTTTAATATGCTATGTCTAAAAAATATTTTAAAAACAACTTTAATTATTTTCCACGATTAAACAACTTGGAATACATGAATTGTCATGATAATTTCCACGTGTATAATGTACTGGCTCGCATTCGCAAGAGGTGGGTTAATAATTTTTTACCCTTTTAAAAGGCTTCAAGTTGAATTATTATTTATTTTGTTTTTTAGATTTTTAAAATTTTTACTTTCTTACAGCCCAGAACTAACGTGGCAGGCAACCTAGAATTCGCCGCCTTTTATAAATCCTGCTTTGTACGTCTCTGGGACTTTTTCTCCTCTTCTTGTTGGCACAACCGATGTATGCTTGTTTCACTCTCTCTTACATAGAGTGTCCACCACGCGCCTTATAAAACAAGGTAATTTCCGTGGAAATCTCTATTAAATCTCGGGTTTGGATAAAATATTTATTTCCATTTTTTCTTCTAATTTTAAGTGGAAAATCCTCAAATCCGTTTTTCCTTTTTTATTTTTTAATATATATATATATATATAACTAAATAAATCATAAAATATAAATATAAATAACTATTACACATGGAATATCTTATTAATTATTTTCTAATAAAACTAATAATTTATTAAATTTCTCAACAAAAAAAAAATGTGGCGGAGAGGGAATAAATGCAACAATTTATTAAAAAGAAACTGCTCGTAACGAGCTCATACGTGCTGAGAAAAAAAATCATTTCAGGCTTTAATATGAACTATCATAATAGAAAACTTCCAGATTCTTCCTGTCCTTTTCAATTGAAGAAGTGGTAGATGGATGGAACTTGAAGTCAAGACGTTGATATGATGTGCTTGGACTTACCCTTTGAAAAGCACGTGCTCTTTGCTAGCCGTCTGATGGTACTATTTCTAGTTCCCTGACCTTCATCATTCCTCCAAGTTTGTGAGTGGAAATAATTATTTTCTCTCCAATTTCTTCGAGATTTTCTTTGGCCCCGTGACATCTGCATTAGCGTCCGTTTATATTGATTTTTATTTTTTTAAAATATTTTTATTAAAATAATAATTTTTTTATTTTTAATATTATAACATCAAAGTAAATATAATAAAACACTAAAATATTTGTATTTAAAATAAATTTCTTAGCTTCAGATTTAAATGTTTTTGTAAGAGTACGATTAAAGTTGTTTTTTAAAGTATGTTTTTTTTCCACAAATACATCAAAATAATAAAAAAAAATATTAATTTAAAATATATATTTTTCAAATCGCTTCTAAAACACCTCTTAAATATAATCAATTTGTTTTCCACATTATTAGTAGTGGTCAACTTAGAAGTGGAGGGAGTTTCTTTTCCTTTGTGTTTGGCGCAATTAATGGTCCCTTTTTTTCTCTTGGAGGACGACCAAAATTCAACAGAAAAGGAAAAAAAGAGAGATAGAACAAAAGGTTGGCGTGATTCATTAATTATTTTTTGAATAGCTCTTCATTCAAGCACGTTCCGTTCCCTCGACCACTTCTTGTTCGCTCTAATTTTGTGTTTTTTTTTAGTAAATTCTCATCATCATATTTCATAAAAAAAAACATTTCAAAGATTTTTAAAAATTAAAATTTAAAATGGTTACGAGTGAATGAAAAAAGGGAATTTAAAAATATAAAAACAACTATTTTTAAAAATATTTTAGGGAGATCCAATGACTAAGGAGGAAGTGACCGCCTCAAAAAAAAATAAAATTTCAAGAGTTTGATCACTAAATAATAGTTAAAAAAAAATAATAGCCATAGTCCGGGAAAAAAATTAAATTTAATCTAATAATCAAATCGAAAATTAATAGTTTTTTTTTTTCGATTCAACTCGTTTGCGCCACATAAACCTGTTTTGGAGGCTCAGCTACATGAATGGATATCCATGTAGTGAATCTGTTCTTGTGTCGGCCATTGATTGGCTGTGAAGCCCTCACAATCACAGGTTGGTGACAACAATACCAAATATGGGGTTATTTGAAGATGAATGTTGCTTAATCAACCATTCATTTTATTTTTTTACCATATTAATCAATATATACACAGCACCTGAAATCAAATGGTAGGTGGAACCAATGTTGTATGATTCGTTTTGTTTTGGCCAAAACATTTTGTACCAGTTTTAAAAAAAAAATAACATCGTTTTTATCTTAGTTTAAATTTCAGTTTGTTTCAGATTGTTCTTCCAAATACCGGCCGAAACGTTCTAGTTTCGTTTCGCGTGTTCCGTTCAAGCCCAATAGTGTTTTTTTTAAATAATAAATAATTTTACAATATCAATCATATCTCTTAATCTGATCGTTATATTAAGATGAAATTTTAGGATGAGTCTTTTGACATATTTATATATATTATGTTAAAATTTCAGAGCAATCAGAGAATATAATGACCTTACGAGATTGATGACAACATACTCGTAATATTATGCATGTTCATAATTTTATTCAGAAAAATTATTTTATTATGTCTTATTTCAAATTAAATTACACAATTCTAAATAATTTTATTTTTTAATCTAAAATATTCAATTTCAAATAAAAAAAAACCGAATCATCATTCAAAACGGTATCTATAATCTTGACTGGAGCCCGTCGGGTTCATTTCTCATCAATATCAATGTGGACAAACAGCAATAAAGAGGCTAATTCATTATTGTGAGGATCAGCTTGTTTTTGAAGAGGGAGTGTTTGTATGTTTTTTTTTCTGTTTTGTTGGAGAGATAATTAGGTTTTTATTTAACGATCCCATGTTTTAGAAAGTGAAAATTATATGGATCAGTGAATGACAAACATCAAAGTCGAGCAACTTCTTGGACATTGGCCCTCCATCGAGCCAAGCAAAAGACAGCTAAGGAATTACACCAAATTCGACGAATCACCAAGTGGTCTGCTGATTTTTTTTTTTTTTTTTATGTATAGCAATCTGCTTAGAGGTTTGTTTGGATCCTCTTAACACTCGCAAGCACCATCTCCTTCACTTATTTATTTATTTTTCTTTTCTTATGGGGCAAGGGAAAAGGAAATATCAAATTATTCTTGTTAATTTCTAAATACTTGGTTGGTCGTGGTTTGTTAAAACAAAAATATCAAGGGATACAAGTCAATGGGCACCGAGTCCAAGATGCTTGTTTGGTGCTCTATCTATCCACTAGTCATCAGTCTCTAATCATCCACTTAATCATGAATAAGTTAATCAACTCCAAGCCCTAGAAGCCCTAAATTCGAGAGTTACCGGCTGTACATGCTCCTCATGTTTGCTGTACAGAAGGAGCTACAGTGCATGCACAACCTGGAGATCCACAATTGTTGATCGCCACCAAACCTCCTCTTATCTCTTTTTTTCTGAGCGTTACATCTCTTGTATGTTTTTTTTTTATAAAAAAAATCCGAGATACGAGAGTTTTACTTGTTCACTGACTCTACAGAATTTATTTTTAAAAGGTTTATGCAAGATAGAGATCTATAATTGTTGATCGCCAACCAACCTTTTCCTATCTCTTTTTCGAGCGGTAGATCTCTTATTCGAGTTAGTGTATGTGTTTTTTTATAAAAATCTGAGATACGAGAGTTTTACTCATTCATCTGGCTCTACAGAATTTATTTTTTTTAAAGTGCATGCAGAAGATAGAGATCTACAATTGTTGATCGCTAACCAACATTTTCCTATCTTTTTTTCATGCATAATAGATCCTGAGTTTAAATCAATACGTGCATTTTTTTACAAAAATTTGAGATAACTAGAATTTTTGTTTTTTAAAAGGTAGAATTTTATGGCAAAAGGTAAAAAGAGGAAGGAAAAATCTTTATGAACATTCTTAATTACCACTTCCTTAGGACTTGTACCCTTCCATGCTTTTGTGTATGAGATAAAAGAAGATTATTTTTCTTTTTGCACGAAAAAATAATAATAATTAAAGGGAGAATGAACAAATTATGCACAGAGAAGTGTACGTAGAGTGAGGAAAAGACAAGTCAAATCATCTTTTGATAGGAATTGAAGCCAAAATTTGTCACGGGATGAACAAGTGGATCATCACAACTAAATGTCAAGATAAACGATAAAAGGTAATTCGTTTGCTCAAGTCTTTTTATTCGTCCCTTATAGGAAATAAAAGATAGAATCTATAATCGTTGTATTTCCTTTTAGAAACCAGAAATTAAAATTATTTTCTATCAGGGATTAAAAAAAAAACACGTCTTGAATCTCAACCCCATGTTGATTTCTCTAATAAAACCCGAAATTAATATAAAATAATAATCACGACGCAAGATCCACTCTGAAAAATGGGCCACCTCCCACACCACAGAAGCGCTGATGGAGCTTTATCGCCATGTCGGTCTTAAGCTCGTGGTTATTATTGCAAACAATTTGAGCTCGAAATTTAAAAGTATTTTTTCTTAAAAGGATTGGAATCAGAATATTAACAACTAAAGCTGGGAAACAGGCTTCAAAGTGAAGCGACTGGTTCTGTCATCACCATGCATGCAAGCTGCTTCTGCCTGAAGCAAGAGATGTTGGTCCTTTTTTTCATCTTCTCCACCCACCTGCTGCCATAATTATGCATCCCTTCTTCCATCCCTGGTGTATTAATTGAAACTCCATTAACAACAATATCATCTTAAACAAGAGAGATCAATCTGAGATGTTATTTTTAGGGTTTAATTAACGATTATTTCCACATTTATAGTTATAAATTCAAGGTTAAAATAAACTTTAGCCACATGATCTCGTTCGTGCTGTGTTTACATGTCAAAAGGTTAAAATAAAGTCAAGATATCTGTAGCATGCATGCCTCTTGCTTTTAGGACTCGGCGAGTCAAGATTTCAGTCAAATTTCTGGAGAGTTTCTTCAATTCCTTCTTCTCTCTACATGGATGAAAGATAATCTTTTCCTTTTCTTTTCTTTTTTGTTTATAGGCACAACTTTATGTCTAGCTAAAAGAATGGAAGAACCAAATCTATCTCTGCTTATTGTGCGTGCGGATGTGTGATGAACACACACACACACACACACACATATTTGTTAAATAATATTTATGTAGTCATAATTATACTTTTTGTTTAACCTATATATACTTTATTTGCATTTAGGTTAAGATTAAACACTCGTAATATATAAATTATTCAAAAATTCTACTTTTTTTTGTGTTTGATCTTAATTATTTTAGTATAGATAGATGAAGATATTTTGTTCAAGAAATGCGTTGCTAGAAACGGGAAAAGAGAATTTTTATGCATTTTTTTTCATATAATAAAAAAGGTATTACATTAGAAAAGTAAAGAGCTAAAGTTATTTAAATTAAAAAGCTTAGTTGATCTAACATTTTCACTTTCATGATTCAGAACAGTCAAAAGTGAAGCTCACGTGCTATTCTTTCTTGGTTTTGAGTAACCATGAAGGTGGAAAAAAAAAATTAACCCTAAAATATAATACCCCCACGCTACAAGATACGTGGGAGCATCGTGTTCTTAAAAGAAATAGCAACATTGGGGACTTTCAACATGCATGTTCATGCATTGAGCATTTACAAATTTCAGTGCTCAAAATTAAATTAATCCACCGATACAACTCCTCTTTACATGCACCCATATGTTTTTTTAATTAAGCTCGTTTAATTTCAAGTAATTCTCACTAATCTATGCACAATGTTATCTAAAAGATTGTGGTTGTGGTATATATTAAGTTAGCTTTTGGATTGAGAGATTGTTTTTTTTTTCTTTTTGTTAAGTTTAAAGGAGGTTGTGTTTATGAAAAGTATTTTTTATAACCCCCTTTTTTTAAAAAAAGTATGAGATTATAATATATAAAGTAAGTTATATCTAAGTTTTTCTATATAATTTAAAATTTTGATTTATAATATCATTATAAAACCGTAATGATGAAATAAAATGAAGAACATGTGTGTTGATTTTAAACTATATTATTAAATTAGAGTAACTAAACGGGTTAATTGACTTAAATCATTGATTCATTTTGATTTTATTAAAAATAATTAAAATAACTTTAATCTCAACTCCAAATAACTTTGATTCAAAATCATAGAAATATCACCTTACTCACATAGTCTCACATCTATTTTTTTTCTAAAAACATTTGTATAAAAATAAAAATAAAAATAAAATAAAAATAAAAATATTCTTAAAATCGCTATAAAATACAGGAATTAATAAGTTTGTGCGGGGGGGTGGTTTGTCTCGAGAATTAATGACAATAGTGGGACCGACTGACACTGCTGAGCAACCGGTGACCGGCACTGTTTACGCCTTCTCTGGGAGACCATAGAGAGGCACGTGTACCTGCCCATGTGGGGTGATGTGGCTACGAAGTGCTATTTTAATAATTATTTATTAATTAAAAGATATTATTGTTTTTACGCGGGCAGTTCTACTTGCATGTATGCATTTGTACAGTTGCACCTTCTGGTCATTGGCTAGTGCTCATCTAAAATTCAGTGAATTATTTGGCTCTAAATTTCAGGGGTTTGCTAATTGGTTGAATTCTCTTTTCTTTTTCTTGTGCGTGCGTGTGTATGTATTATATATATATATATATATAGATATATATTAATTTAAGCATTCCATTTAAGCAGGCCATGAGTGTTTTTATTAAATTTTTGATGGTACTAAACAATAAGGTTGATGTTGTAGATCAGAAAACATAAATAAAGGAAAAAACATAAGCTTATTTAGTTAAAAGATAAAAATAAAAATAAAATAAAAGCGTATTTTATTTTGATATAATAATAAAACCCTACGTAATAATAACTCGCTTTCAAAGAGACAAATTGGTGTTTCTTTTAACTCACTTTCATTAAGTGATTAGGGAATAAATGTGGGTTTGGTAATAGATACATATCCATAAAACCCTAAAAACGGGGAATGGTTGATTTGGTTGAGCGAGTACACCTTTTTTTTATTTTAATAATGTTTGGAGCTTCTATTTCTTTTTGTCGGGTGATGTTTTCTTCAAGAAATATGATTTAAAAAAGAATTAACGTATTTAATACAAATCATGTATTATTACCCTTTCTATTATATACACCAACTCCCATTAATCCCTGAAAAAACGAACTAATTTCAGAGCGATCAAATTTCTACCACCAACTTTCTTCTCGTGTCAAAACTTGTTCTTGATAATCTACAGATTATAAACCTTAATCATATTTATAAAAATCATGTAAAAAAGCCATGGCTTGCATTGGAGCCCTCCTCATTCTACAAATTAATAATTAATCCAATAATTCGAATTGAATTATTAGCCATAACGTTCTGCTCACTGAACATTCCGAAACCTTTCGACAATAATTAGTGACTGATTACTCACCTGAACCCCAACTAGCATCTAAATTAATGATTATGAGGGACCAGAAAATTGAGTTCATAGGCTGCCATGAAGGTATTCTCACGACCAAAAACATTTTTAGTGGGATGTTAGCTTGTGGTTCTCACCTTGTGCCTTGTCTTCACTGGAGAAAAAAAAAACCCTAAAAAGCATGGAAACTCAGATACCTCTTCTGGTTTTCTATTCTTTTTGTCCCTTGAACTCAGATTTGGTTAAGGTTTGGTTTTAAAATATGTATTCTATGAAGCCAGATTTCAGGGACCATGCTCTCTCCCACTCGTGGGCACGACCTATGAGTGGAAATTATTTTAATATTCTCAGTCTAGCTAGCTAGAGTTGGACTTTCGACTTAGATTTTTCACTTGGTAGAGTCTAGAGATTTGACACGTATATTTTGAATGCATGCAAACATATAATAAACGACATGGGTCACCATATCCTACGGAATTTAGCTAGAGTTAATTAATTATAATTAAAAACAAAACCCTAAAGTTATAGGGGCTGGTCTCTATGGGGAACAAGAGCATGGAATAGTTGTTAACTGGTTTTGTTCTGCTCTAAACTTTTTGTACTTGCTAATCAAACCATTACTTCATGGGTTATTTATAAAGTGGATATACATATATGGTACTAAATTAATTATATTTGGTTTATTTTTTTTATATCATTGCTCATTTTCTTTTTCTCTTTTCAAGCTTCCCTGCGATACCAATATCTCAAGCTAGGCATATGGTTAAGTTCATATATATATATATATGAACAATTACATAAATGATTCAGTGAGTTGATGTTGAATTTGATTAAAGAAACTAAACAACTAAGCATCCATTATTATCCATTGTTTACTCCCAATATTTCCAAAACAATATGAAAATCCTTGGTGCTGATGTGCTTGTACAGCGAAGAAACACCCAACTTGCGATTCCATTTAATTAATTACACTCCAGAGCTTGATAACTTCCAGTTATTAAGATAATGACAAGAATCATAATTACAATCTTTGAAAATTATCTGCATTGTCGATCTCAAAGTATCTGAGTTCACTTGTAACTCAATTTAGTTTAATCGAGATCACGTAGGCGTTTGTTCTTAAAAAAAACACAGTGTCAACTTCGTTAAACTTTAAGTATAGTTGTCAGACTTAGTTTAAGGTTTGACTTGGGACAATAATTTTTTACAATAATATTGATGCTATTTAGTTTTTAAAAAAAAATCAGAGAAAATTATAGATTTACGAGCTCAAATTTAATGCAGGTAAGGGCATGGGATTTTGGTTTTTAAAATCGGAATCAGATGTTTCTGAATGCTTAAACTTAATTAATTATGTAAAAGAAACAGCGATCTAATCTACTCGCCAGTACTACTTTTTTTAATTAAAAGTTAATTATGTTTAGGGTTTTACAATTGCATGGGAAGTCTCATGAACGCTAAAATAACTATAAAATAAGCTGCATTTCGAATAAAATTATGAGAAAGAAGAGAAATTATTGTTAAATTTAAGAGGGGAAGGAGTGGTTCTTTAATTATACATAAACAAATTCAACGTTGGCAGCATAGATTTAAGATGGAGGACCCTAAGGAGTTGGCTGAGCCGCAAGGATGTGAGGTTAGGTGCCCTTCGACAGGGTTTAATAGCCACAAAAATGTCATTAATGCTGTCTGTAAGTTTGTCTTTGATCAGAGCCATCGCAATTTTTTTAGAGGTCCTTTCTGTTTGCTGAAATGGAAAAATAATTCCATACATCCATCATCATTTCTTATGATCATATCTTATGATCATATGGGAGAAAGATCTTACATTTATTTTAGGTTTTGGTAGAAAGAAAACGAGTGTTTGACATGCTGATAGCTTTTGCGGATGTTGCTTGAAAAAATCTTCAAATTGTAACTCTTTTAGCAAAGATTTCAAGTTATAGCTTTGAATATATAATGCAAGCTAAGATTTCGTTAATTGTTATAAATTATCTTAAGAAATTACTAACTAATTCATTTTCTATTGGACAAAATCAAATATATAAAGAGTAAGTTTGACATTGCGGTTAAAATTGCTTTTAAAAAAACAAGAAAATGTATTAATTATAGCTTCTTTGTTCTTAATAAAAGTTTCAAAAAAGAATTTTATGTAAAATCAAAACTAAAGTTTATATTAATTAACCAAATATTTCTTATTTTGTGATTTAAGCAAAACATACATTGCATTACACTGTAATACCACAAAGAGAAAAGAGAAGTGTTGTAATAAGAAAACACTGTTATTCATCTCAACTCTTAGGGTCATTATAGACTGATAACTAATTATTTATTCCAGAATTCTTGAGATTACTCGAGGTGCACATAGACTAGTCCGAATAATCAAATTACAAACTAAAAAAAAACATTGTTTTTAAAAAAGTACAGGTATGATCAAAGCTGCATGGAGGACCAATTAAGAAGTAAAACAAATGAAGATGGTAACCCTTTATACAACCTTGCTGAATCATTAAATGTTTCGAACATCAAATTCAAGAGCTGCCTGAATTTCGACATCGCATTGTTGGTAATTAATTTGCCTATATGATAATTATTTTTTACCAGAAAGTTAATCTGACGAGTGATTAGCAAGTGGTATAAGAGCTTTCAGGTTGGTAGTAGCTAGTGGGTATAAATTTCGACATAGCATTGTTGTGCTCTCTATTCGAGCTTCATGAGAACTCTTTATTTTTAGATAAATTTTTTTTTATCTTTATTCTTCTCAATAAACAGTCACTAAATTAAAGAGATGGCAGAAAAAGAAAGCAGCGGACATGATGATTAGGATGATGGTTGTCCTCTGAATGAAAGTGTGTTCTTGATTTTTTTTATAAAAACATTGTTTGAAAATAGATTTTTTTTGTTAGTGTTTAGATTGTTTTGATGTACTGATATCAATAATGAATTTTGAAAAATAAACATTTTCATGCATTTTTAAACAAAAAAAACTTTAAAAAATAATAGTTATTATACTCCAAACACTACCTTCATCCACGGCCAAAAGCTTCATGAATTGTGAATTGCACACATTTTGGATTTTATTAAGTTCTCTAATATTTATTTAATGGAGGGTTGCTAAAATGATTTTCTTAGATGGTTATCGTGATCAAGAGATAATCATCACATAGACATGAAGCTTTTTAAATCATCACTGTGAGGATCCATGCTAATGTTTCAAGCTTCAAACTTTCTTCCTATATAACCATAGCTTTTTTCTAACCAATCACAGTTCTATCTCATAGTCAATTACCAATTACTAGCATCCCAAAGTTTCCTGGGGAGAATTACTTAATCGCAATTAGAATATTATTTATGATTGATAACTTGTCTAGAAAACAGACATGAAGAAAGGAATTGATCATACAAGCAGGAAAACCCAGTAAGATTTTGAAGTGACATACTGAATCAGAGACAATTCATGGAGGGTCAAATTAAAATCCATTAAACAATGGAAAGAAACATAACTGCTTCTTCTTTAATTAGGGGGTTGCTAAGACCCAGTTTCCAGTTTCGCCCGCTTAGATTGAAGAGAGAGAGAGAGAGCAAACATTGATACATAGAACTTTAGGGGAAAGAAATAAATGAAGAAAAAGGGTCCTGCATTTGCACACACCTCAAGGCCATTTAGCCCATAGCATACTTCTGGGTCCAGCTTCTTGCAGTTGTCTCATACTTGTTCCTGTCAGTTTTGTACATATGAGCAATCTCGGGCACCAATGGATCGTCGGGGTTAGGATCCGTCAGCAGTGAACAGATTGAGAGCAAAACCTACAAATGGAATGAGAGATTGTTACTTGAGCACCAATGATAACTAGCAGTTCAAAAGTCAACCTGAGCTACGACAGTTTTAGAGTCCTAAATATATTTTCTGCAGAAAGGTGAGCTCTCGGAAATGGGGGGGAAAGAAGAGGAGGGCTGCTGCTGAGAACTAAATTAGCTTTATATGTTGCAATGGTTGATTTGGTTCATCAACACATGAAAAACGATTGTAAGAAAATGAACCACTTAGTCCCTTCCCAACACAAAATTGACGTCGGACTAGCACAAATCCATTTAAGTAACCAACAGCTGTTTTTTCTCAACTCCGAGATAAATGATTTGAGGGATATAGAATATGAACCTTGGATATGGTTAGAGCAGGGCTCCATTGCTCCTTCAAAATGTCCAGGCAAATGCTGCCATTGCTATTTATATTTGGGTGGAATACCTTTGTTCGGAATGCTACCTGCAAGATAAATACACATGATGAAATCACAAGCACACATAAAAATGCTTTTGAGATTGAATTCTCAACAGCAAATGCAGGAGTGTCATAAATAGTACATGATGAGATGCAGAAGCAACAGACCACGAATTCAATGACGCGTTCACAAAAGGAAAACAGCTAAAACTACTCAGCAAATACCAATGAATGAAATGTAATAAATCACACCAAACAAACAGAATGACTTATAAGTTCTTACATTGTGCATGGCAGGAGGACAAGCAGTGGCGGAACCATCAATCAGGGCAGTTTAAATCTTCAACCTTTCATGTAGTACCATTTATTTCATCTTTAGCTGATTTGAGCTTTAGCAACATACCCTAATTAATGCTAGAACTTCTTGTGCAGTTAAGAAATAAAGCATATTCTTTTTCTAAAATCCTTAACAAAAGATGATGCTTGATACACAAGTCTTAGATGCAAGAGCTGCATCATTTAAAATATCTTCACATTTTAAGCTCATATTGTATCAGGACCTGACATAGCATTGAATCCTATCAAAGAGGGTCATGCATATATTGTGAAATCAGGTTTGCATGCTTATACTTTATAATTCATATAGCCCTCTCTATTTCTTTCAATTATGCTGATTTAGAAACAGCATAAAACTGATAAAAGTTCGACCTACTGCACATATTCACAGATGAGATGCCTTCATGTTGAAATAAATCAACTTCTGGTGAGAATGAATTCAATATCCATACTAATCTCCCTTCATTCTTGTTGCGAAATGAGCTAGAGGTGAGAAAAAAAGGGTGGAAACGTGGAGTTGCTCCATGACATCATTACACCTTTTTTAGTTACAAAAGAAAGGCTCAAACCTAAGGCCTCGCGTGAAGGAGGCCTTAGTGACAGTGGAACTACAAGCATGATTCTATGACAATAAGAATTAAGAAAAGGTCGGGGAAAATGCAAGCATTGCAAGTTTACAAGCGCCAGCAATTTCAATTATATTAAATACGCATCCACTTTATTATGTTCTCGAGTAAATAACCCGTTCCCTCATCAGGGCATATAGATAAAGATTCCTCCTTTAGGTCAACTAGTATATATACTTTGGGCTATCAAAAGTCATATGACTTGGGAAAATCCGCAAAAACAGGTTGCAATACTTACACACACAATAGAGGTAATGATATATGCATACAAAGCATTCAAGAGAAATGAATACAGATAGAATTTTTTTAAAATCTGTTTGATACTTCTTACTTCACCCAAACCTGCATGTTAGCAGCATTCAACAGAACTAAAAATAATAATTCAGAACAATAAAAGTTAACATGCCTGCTTGTATAGGATAAAAACTTACCTTGGGAGGCTTAAATGGATAATCTGGAGGAAAATGAATTGTAACTAGGAAAACACCGCCAGCATAAGGACTATCCGGAGGACCCATAATTGTTGCTTGCCAATGGAACATGTCTTCAGCAACAGGACCTGCAAAATTCCCATAAATAAACCAAGCAAATCAAGTAAACAACGTAAAATAAAATAATCATGCAAAAATTTAACTTTTAATTCAGCATACATACCCCATGCCATTATTAACAGTAGCCAGGATAACAATAATTTAATATCCACACAGTGATCAGAATATGCAAGTTTTTCAACTATAATTTTTAAAAGTTAACATAAGTAATTCAATTTTATTTTACGCTATACCTTAAAAATATCGAATTTTAATTTTAATTAAGAGAATTCTCGATCAGAATTAATCATCGCCAGTATAATTCAACTCAATGCATCCTTAGATTTTCAACGAAATCATTATCAATTACAAAAAAAAAAACGAAAAAAGATAAGACGCGACGGACAGATCAGATCAGCCAAAACGCCAAAAAAAAAAACTATCAAAAAATGAAGTCAAACAAATCGAGGAAAAAAAACTAAGAACAAAAAAAGTTATAATACCGGCACTGCATGAAGTAGGAGGATCCTTCTGTAAATCTTTCAATTCCTTCAAGATCCGTTTCGATGCCATCTTCTCTTTCACTTAACCTGAAACAAAAAAAAACCCATCATCATCGACATCGACAAAGACAACTCTCTCTCCAGATCAATCCTCTCAAACTAGAAAACAACACAAGAGAGGCGTACCGGATCTCCCCTCTTCTGAGAATTATCGGCTTCTATTTTTTACGAGATTTGTTTGATGAAATGGGGGGGGTTGAAAAAGGAGAAAAGAAAAGAAATAAAACAATTAGGGAATCTATAAGGAAAGGACTTTATATTATTAATAAATTGGTGGACCGTCATTTTTTTTAATTAATTAATAATAAGGTGGCGACATTTTTTGTGATTGGATGCAATGGCGTTGGTGGATGGACGACCACAATTAAGGGTGTTAGTTTTGTGCAAGGCTGTTTTCTAAAATAATATATATATATTAAAATATTTTTTTAATAAATATTTAAAAAACATTTAAAGATATTTTTAAAAAACATTTAAAAACAAAAACAAAATTACTTCAACAACCTCGGTCTTGTTTCTTACATTACATTGCTGCCCTTCTGTTTTTAGTGTTTTCCGTCGAAGATGACAGAGAACATGATCTGGTATATAATCTGTCTTTTTTTTTTCTTTTTTGGATAGTTGGTTTCTTTTTTGGATAGTTGGTATAAGCTGGTGCTCTAACTTTTAGGAATGTCTTGTATCAGTCATCAAAGAAATGGTTCCTGCAATTTAACCCCAATTCATTGGTAATTAAATTAATGATTAGTTTTTAATTACATTTAATTTATCAAAAATTAACAACAATCCATAGCTATAAGATGAAAATACCAACAAATTTTGGATGAGCTTGCCTTTCATCAATTTGAATAGTTACGAAACAATAAATCCATGATTACTTCATAAAATTAAAATAATTGTAGAGTGGCAAATAAGATATTGAGATGTGATTACGGCTTTATATTTTAATGTTATTTAAAAAAAACTATATCGTAATTTTTTTTGTTTTGGTGATATGTTTTTCTAAAATGGGATTGTTAGATATTGCTAGTGAGTGTGATTAATGTTGCTTTTTAAAGTATTTTTTTTATTCAGAAATACATCAAAATATTATTATTTATTTTTTAAAAATTATTTTTGACATCATCATATCAAAATAATGTAAAAAACATAAAAAAATAATTTCTTTTTCAAAAATACTTTAAAAATAAAGTGACGAACAACCAAATGTATAAAACCATGTCCTAGCCTAAAGTTTTTTCTTGACTATATGAGTTCGTCAATTTCTTTTATATTTATTATTTATTTATAAATTCGAAATCTTGACTCGATTTTCTCGAAGCTTGAGCCACATGTTTTTCATCTCATTACAAAACAAATAAAAGGCGTGAGAAGTTGCACTATGCTTTCTCTCTAATTTCACTGTGGATTGCGACAGTGTGGGGACAATTTTAGCCTTCGTCCGCGCGACAAATTTTGGGTGTCAAACGGGGTTATTTTCGGTTTTTTTTTTAAATACTCAGCCGCGAATAATGCATTGACTATTTTGTCCCCGCTAATAAGATAAATTAAGTTAAGGGTTCCAATCGAGGGTACCAGCAGTAATTATGTACTGTTGGTCCGGCTTGGTCGCTCGCAACTTTGTATTTTTAATATATTTTTTAAATGGCTAAATACGGTTATAGTCTCTAATAAGACAAAAACATTGAATTAGGTACAGGGGGCGAATAGTAATTGACCTTATTTTTTCAATTTTTTATTCCGTGTCTGTCAGGGCATTAGGCGCACACGCCAGAAGGTTTTCCGCCTCATGCCCTGTTTAGATGGCGTGTGCGTCGTCATACGGTGGCCGGAAATTGTCTACCGGAGTCTTACTCGACGGGCCTCATCGTGGTCTTCCTCCTGCGGTGGCGCTTGTCACCTAAAAATGTCAATGGACGCGGCGAAGGCCGGTTAAAGCCGCCGACCACGTTTCTCTCTCCCCTGCACGTCAATGTGCAGGAGAGTCCCCCATTGTTTTTTACTTTTCATTTCGGTCCCTTGACTTTCAATTTGGTTTTTGGTCCTGATTTCTGTTATATAAGTTTTGATTTAGTTCGATTGGGTCCTCCGATTTTAATTAATTGAATGTGAAAGATTCACTTCGGTCGTCCTACTTTTGATTTCCGGATTGGTTGTAAATAACTCAATGAATTCGGTACACAAGTTTCGATTTTTTTAATTTTGTCCTTTAATTTCAATTGACAGTAAATGTAATTTCTATTTCAGTCCTTTGACTTTTAATTTTTTAATTTAATCCCTTTATATTTTATTTTTATTTCAGCCCTTACACTTTTATTTTCTTAATCCCTACTTTTGTCCATGTATATATAAGTGTATTTAACACAACAACAACAATAATCATGATTTAATTATTTTTCATTCTTACTCTTTTGTTATTTTTCCCTCCCGATAATTTGATAATTTTTTTGTTTCTTTCATTATTAACATAATAATAATATAATAATAGTGATTATTTATTCTTTCATAATAATAATTTTTTAATTGGTTTTTCTTGCTTGCTGTTTTGTTCATGCTTTTTATTTTTTTCCCTCGGTATAATTTAATAATTTTTGTTGTTTTTATTCTATCGGCAATAATAATTTTAGATGTTAAGACTCCGATGTTGCTATTGTTATAATATTTTAAATTAATATTGCTTCTTTTTGCCTTTGTTTTTTTATTTTTATTTGCTCTTTCTATTAATTGATTTTTAAAATTTTATTATCTACACAATAATGATTTCAGTAATTATTATTTTTTTCTTATTAAAATATTTTGCTGTTTTTTCTAATGTTAGTGCGCGTTCTTTTGTGATCGTTTATGACACAATACCTATATTCTAAAGAATATAATCTATGCTTGCGTAACAAACTTAACTCAAAATTTTATATATTTTATCTACTAATCTATAACTTTTATTTACTTATATCATATAAATTTATATAAATTTATCATTGTAGATTTAATTATATTAAATTATATACAAAAAATACCCACGGCAACGCGCGGGCAATTTGCTAGTACTTCATATATTTTGTGATGATTATCCAATATTGTTTTAATCAATTATTGAAGTCTTCTCCATCTAATCAAGTGGTTTTACATATACAGATTTTTCTTAATAATATACATTGTTTTTTTAAGTTATTTTAATGAGATTATATTAAAAATAAGCTTTAATAAATAAAATATATATATTATTTTGATACATTTACAAGTTAAAAGCACTTTAAATACAAAACATCCCTTAAATATGAATGAGTCTCGTGTTTCTATTATAATAGTTGAGAAGGGTTGAATTTCATATTTTTTTATGAAAATTTATGTGCTGTAAGAAAAGAAAAGGAAGAATTTAATTTTTTTCATCTAATTAATAATTGATGTGATTTTCATTTTTATTAATGATAAAATTGAGGTTCAAATTTGAATTCAAATAATTATAAAAAGACCAATTTGAATTTTAAAAAATTATAAAAGTTTATCAAATTAATAATTAACTATAGATGATGTGTAAGTATGAACATTATCTAACAGTAACTAAATACAACTTAAATTAAAATAATTTAATTATATAAAACCAAGGACATAAACTTATGATATAACTTTGTAATAAAATTGTGTATATTTATAAAACTATTGAGATTTTTATTATGTATGTGTGTAATTATTCAAAAGTATTTAGTAAAAACACGTGTGAAAATTCAGGGTGTTATGGGATTAATCAAGTTTCGTTAAGTTAATATTTTATAAGATTCAATTTAAAACATGATCAAAGTTAGGTATTGATTTCTAATTTTCTAAGCTAATTTAATAACTAACAAAATCCTTTTTTCTATCCCATGGGCTTGAAGGTCAATTTGAAACCTAGAATAAAATTATTATTTTTTTATTTTTGACATTTTGAATCATCAAAGTGGTTGATGAATCATGCTTGTTATTGGTAAAAGTCTCTTTTTATATATTTAGAGAATCTTAAAGAAAAAAAAAAGTGTTGACTCACATAGAGATAATTTATATTTTTAAGAGAAAAGCTTTTCAAATAAATTTTATGTTTTGACTAAAAAGAAAAAAAAAACTAAACTTGATTTAAGGTTATCTTTTTTTATATATATATAGCCCATGAGATCTTTTTTTTTTACAATTAAGGAAAATAATTGATATATTAGCAAAATATTTTTATCTTGTCAAAACAAAATAATTCTAACCTATCAAGATAAGATATGATTGTCCTATTGGGATGAAAATATCCTTGAAAAAATTTCTTTGACTCATTAATGTAAAATAATTTTAGTTTATCAAGATAAAATATCTCCAATTCATAATTAAATTAGATGCTAAAAAAAGTATAGACCTTGCCTCGATGAGTTTATTACATTTAAAGATGCTAAAAAATAATAAATTAATAATTTGTCAGAATCATATATGTTTTGGCTTAACGGTTGTTAAGCTCGAAAATATAAAGGGTCTATTTGGAAGTGTGGTGACGGTAGCTTTTCAAAGTGTTTTTCGTATTGAAATATATCAAAATGATGTTTTTTTTTAAAAAAAATTATTTTTGATATCAGCATATCAAAATAATCTAAAAACATCAAAATATATTTATTTAAAATAAAAACACCCGTTTACCTCCATCCGAATGACATTTTTTTTTATCAAAAATATAAATAGAAATGCTAATGTTATATATATTTCATTTTTTAAAAATAGTTAAAATGTAAAAGGACCTTTTATTTGTTTTTTTTTCTCTTTTTTTTAAGGAGGCCTAATAAAATACTCCACCCAACCAATAACTAATATTGACTAGCTTGAAATTGAGACCAAAAGCACATGCTGCCCACCAATCAACCCGGACCAACTTAGCCACCACCGGCACTCGCCATCCCCAAAAACTCACCGGTCACAACATGAACCGATACAACCGGCGAGTCCAAGTCCCCGATTTACAGCTCCCCGATTACGACAACGTAGAAGAAAGTGTCGATCGAGAAGAAGGAGACAGTAGTATTAACAACGGGGTAGCGCGATTAACAATAACAGAGAGCAATGTGAGTGACGATCAAGAACCATTCATGGGTGTTAAAGTTCGAAGAAAAGCATCTCGTCATAGAGATATTCAAGGGGATTATCTTGATGTTCCTTCTCATTCTTATTTGATGAAGATTTTGCTGAAGCAAGGTCAGTCAGCCCTTTCCAATTTCTCTTAACCAATTTCTCTTAATTTTTTCGGGCATTATTTTTTTTTATCGATTACTGATTTCCGGGTCTTGGTTAATTCTGGTTCTTAGTTTGTTTAAAGTGGTTTTAGAGGTCTTGCTTTGTAAACGGCGTGTGGGTTTGTGATTATTTTATGTATTTAATTTGAATTTGCTTTCGTTTTTCTGTTTTTCTTTCTGATTCTGTATGGTTAGAGAACGCAAAGTATGTATAGTTTAGAAGTTACATGTTGAATACTATTGTCTGGTTTCTACACTAGGAATTGGTGTTTGAGAAATAATTCAATTGAATTTATATAAGCTTGCGTGCTGAACTAGTTGAGGATGATGATGTGCGGTTGTGTGGATATTCTTTCGTTGAACGCGCAATGTTCAAGGACATGTATTCTAAGTTTCTATGCCGAAGTAGTTGGATCCATTTTGGTCGAATTTGATTTAGTTTTATTGTGGGCATCAATCACTGCTAATGGAATCCACTTGCTTTGTTAAACCATGCTCCCCACATGGCTAAACAATGCAAAGTTGCAGGTCGTGGTTCTGCTTCAGAAAAAAAAGAAAAGAAAAGAACGGTCTGTAAGCGTCAAAATAGTGACAAGTTTTGTTGAAACAGGAATGTCTTGTTAATTTTGAAAGAATGTTTTCCGAATGTTGGAAATTCTTAGATTGAAAACGGTTGTAACTTTTTTTTAAAAAATTTTTTTGTTCCCTGCAACCTATAACGTGAAAACATGCAAGTTTGGGGGTTTATTGAAATCCTCCTTTTCCAAGAGATTTTATTTTAACCTTTTTATAAACATATTTTTCATGGAAATCGTCAGTAGTAAACATTGATTCTGGTATAAAAGGAACATGCTTAGTATTTGACATGGAGAAATGTCCTTCAAACCGCAATCCCCCCACCCCACCTGCCCCATGCTGCTGCTCCTGTCCCACTTAGACTAAATATGGGAGAATTTCACTCATGATCTGAGATACAAATGAGTGGTTTAAATAGATCATCTTAGAGTTCAGGGAAGAGTTAGCTTGTTAATTTGATATACGTTTACACACTCTTCCTTGCTTAATTAACCTTGTGGTTTACATAGATCATCTTAGAGTTCAGGGAAGAGTTAGCTTGTTAATTTGATATACGTTTACACACTCTTCCTTGCTTAATTAACCTTGTGGTTCACATAGATCATCTTAGAGTTCAGGGAAGAGTTAGCTTGTTAATTTGATATACATTTACACACTCTTCCTGTCTTAATTAACCTTCCTTTTTTTTATTTTTTCAGGTGACAAGCAGGTCCTCTTTGCCGATAAAGTTTTGAAATTCACAGGTTCAGGGAAGATGAAACAACGCATATTGTTAATAACTGACTTTGCCGTTTACATTGTTGACCCAGAGATTAATGCACTTAAACGGCGGATAGCTCTGGCAGCTGTAGAAAAAATATGTTTGAGTGAATTAAGTGATAATTTCTTTGCAATTATTATCCCGACAGAGTATGATCTACTTATGGCCAGTACTCGAAAGACAGAAATAGTCACTGTGTTAGTTGAAGCTACCAAGAGTGCTTCTGACTATGAACTTGAGGTGGTTTTTTCCAATAGGTAAAATGAATGAACTGAGATCTTTCACTGCTCTTGCATGAGTATTCAATGTTTTTCTTTTCCTTGGCTTTCTTGGATGATCCTAAATAGGTACTTTATTGAAGAATAGTTATTATATAATCCTTTTATCCATGCCACATCCAGATTTTGGTTTGTTGTGATAGATGCACTTCACTTTAACATGCAGGAATTTTGGTGTTAGCTTCTATATAATGCATATGCAATTGATTTCTGGCGCAAGGTATCCTGACTCATTATAGAGGAAGAGAACAACTAATAATACTGTGATTGATAGTGCTGTGGTCTTATTGTGTTCGTAAGTTATAAAATAACTGCAAAGATGATATTGCTTAAAGACCCGTGTTAGGAAGGTTACCACTTAGTTCTTATCCCGTCCACCCCCGTTTCTTTTCCCCATTCCTTGCAAACTGAGTAACCTTGAAAATTTGTTTTGACCTTTGCAGTTTTGAGTACAACGCGGATGCTGAGTTGGTTAAAAAAATTGAGTTTGAGGAAGTTGAAGGTCGAGTTTCTATAATCTCAAAACTATTTGTGATTTTATAAGATGACTGCTCCATCTATTACAACTGACATGCAGCTATACCACTATCACAGCGTAATCCGGTTAAATCAGTTGTCTTTGCTCGTGAAGCCTTTCTGTTCACATCTCTTTATATGCATATTTCAGGTGGTGTAAAAACCAGAATCACAAGGAATTGAGTAGCAGTCCACGAATGGTTTTATATGTTTATAGACCAAGCAGGAGATTCGCACTGTTCATTGTAAAATGGGAAGGTCGTCGAACTCATTGTGTTGAGAGGATCCTCACAGCATCAGGGTTGCTATTTTTTTATGTTGATTTTTTTCTTGTAATCGTTATGGTAAATGAACTGTGATTTTTCCTTTGTGAAAATGGTTTCATTTGTATGAAAAGATATTATTTTGGATGTTCAAAAGCAATATAATTTGTGAGATACATTGGCACTCTACAAACACTGAATTCTGTTCATAAAGTCCCTGTTCATATTGTATTATGAGTTCCAATTTTAGAACAGAAGTTTGAATCTTTTGAACTTGTCAGCTACTTCAATCCCAATTTTCAAATCCCTTTGAAAATTGATTGCCATTTAGCGGGTCTTGGTTCTGAATGGATGGAGTCAGTTCTTACATATCTTCTGAAACGCTTAAGCCGAGAAGGTAGGCTGCTGCAGCCGGCCACTCTAAGGTGGTGATTGGTCAGCCGAGTGCATGAACATGCCATAATAGCCATGCCAGTGACTACATAACTGAGTGAATCCGGCCACTCTAAGGTGGTGATTGGTCAGCCGAGTGCATGAACATGCCCTAATAGCCATGCCAGTGACTACATAACTGTATCCCGCTCGAATGATTCAAACCAGTCAATCATCCATAACTAGTTTCTTAAAAGGAAACTTTTCTATATTCTTCTTATATTTTGAATTGTTTTTTAGAAATATATCAAAATAATATTTATTATTTTTTTAAAATAATTTTTGACATCAACACATGAAAATAATCTAAAAACATTAAATTTTTTTGATTTCAAATAAAAAAAATAAGATAAAATTTAAATTTTTTCAAGTGATTTTGAAATAAAGTGTCATTTTTAGGACCGAAGATTAGGAGAGTAAATGAACGAGGTCATGATTCTTGAAAGCAACTGGCTAGAGGTCCATCTTAATATAGCATAATGTGATGAATTAGATATTGTCTTTTAAAAATATTTTTTATTTATTTTAAATTAATTGTTTTTGATATTTTTGTATTATTTTTCATGCGGTGATATAAAAATATTTTTTTAAAAAAATATAAAAATATTATTTTAATATATTCTTAAAAAAAAATAACCACAACACAAGTCATTGATCCTGGACCCATCCATTTCTCAAACACACCCTCAAAATACAGAGAGAGATCGAGTTAAACTAACTTGTCTTTGCATAACCTCGAAGTCCTGACTAGATAAATACAACAGAAGAGAGCCCAACTTGTCTTTGCCTTCAGTTGGAGGCTTGGAGTGGGTAGCAGCTAAACTAACTTCATGACAAAATTTGTCACAGAAATATAAAGATTTACAGCTAATGAACTCAATTAACCCAAACCAACTGCCCAGTTCAAAAAATGAAAGACTAAAATTGCATTACAACAACCAGTAGCAGAAAGAAACAATCTCAATGTTGAACAGAAGAGGTAGAACCTACTTCAGCTGCTTGCGGTGATGGGGTTTCAGCTGAAATTTCCAGTTTGCTGTCAAAGGACGGTGGGTTTTCAGTACTTCCTTGCCGGATTCCCCCCACCATTCTCACCACATCAGGCATTTTGGGTCTCTGCTCCGGCATCCTCACTACACAAGACAGTCCTATCTGTAGCATTTCCACCATTTCCTCCTCGATATTGGGATACCTTAAGAGCTCTAAATCAAATACTTCAGCAGTCCACTCCTCTCTTACCACAGAATTCACCCACCTCACCAAGTGAACAACCTCCTCACCACCTGTGTTATGCATGGGGGATTTTCCGGTGAGAAGCTCAAGCAGCAAAACCCCATAGCTGTAGACATCAGATGCGTGGGTTGCTTTCCTGCTGTCTGTTACTTCTGGGGCACGATAGCCTGCAGCCCTCATTACTGGTGGGGGCATTGGGCTCATCAATGATGCCAATCCGATATCTGATACGCAACCGTATCCTTGGGAATTGAGGAAAATGTTTGAGGATTTTATGTTTCCATGGACAAGTTTGCCACCATTCTGTGTGTGGATATGAGCAATGCCTCTTGCTGCACCAACTGCAATTTTCACCCTTGTTTCCCAGTCTATAGGATTATGGCCCTCCCCTCTCTTACCTGCAAAATTTAAGATTCATTTTCTATGATCAGAAACATCCATGAAAGCTGCATAGCAGAATGTATCACTGTAAAAGGTTTTTGACAAACCATGGAGCATTGCCGACACACTGCCTTCTTCATAGAAGTCATAGACCATTAGTCTCTCATCCTTGGAATAGTAATACGCCCTTAATGGAGACACATTTACATGGCTGATACTCCCAACGGCTATCATTTGCTGCTCAAAATCCTTTTTTGGGACTGTCACTTCCTTCAACCTCTTCACCACCACCGTGGTTGAATCCTCGAGGGCGGCCTTATAAGCAATCCCAAACGTTCCCTTACCAAGAACCTCGGCAGATGCTCTCAGCAAGTCCTCCAAATCAAATGCAAGACTGCAGTGCTCGAAAAAGAATAGCCTGTTGTTCTGCTCTTGGCTCTTTGAAGCTGTTTTCTTCAAAGCCACCTCTTTCTTCTTTGTTGCTAGCCCACCTTCCCTTTGTTTCTTAGAGTGGCAACCAACAATTATAAAAGCAAGAACCACAAACCCCAGTAAACAGCCACCGATAGCAATCCCTAATATTGCAGGTTCACTTAGTTTTGAGGGTTTTTTTGATGGCTGGGAACTTGGTGGATGAAATGGAAGAGCAGGAGGAAGGGCATTTTCTGACGAAAGATTGTTACCAGAAAATGCAGAACTTGGAAATCTCTGAAGAGACTTAGGCAAACTTCCTGTAAAATTATTGTTGCTTAAATCTAGATGTTGTAAACTAGGAACATTTATATCAGGAATACTGCCGGAAAGGGAGTTGTTAGCAAGGCTCAAAGCTGTGAGGTGAGTCAAATTTGATATTGAAGGTGGAATACTCCCATTGAAGCCATTATTGGAAAGATTAAGAATAGTGAGATTATTCCAGACTGAGAAATCTGGAGGCAGTGGGCCTGAGAAGTTGTTGGATTGAAGAAAAAGGACAGTTAAGTTTCTGAGCTTGGAGAATTCATCATAAGGGAAAGAACCTGATATACCATTAGATCTGAGGCTCAGGATCGTAATTGCTGACAAACGACTAAGAGTGTTGGGTGGAATCGGGCCACGAAAACCGACTCCAGGCAACCTGAGGGCGGTAACTCTAGAGTTATCATTGCTACAGGACACACCAGTCCAGTTATTGCACACAGAAGTATTCTTACGCCAATTGACAGGGTGAGAGTGATGAATATTGCGGATGAAATCCAATAAAGCTTGTTTATCTTCAACTGGGTCAGCGGTGATTGGCAAGAAAACATCTCCATAGAAGAGGAATGATGAGAAAATGAACAGCAGACCCCTTTTCATGTTCATTTTCTCTCTGTACCAAACCAGTTGAACAAATCTTCAGATGAAAAGCAAAGTTTCTTCACAAATCTTGGCACATCTACATGAATGTAGTTAAAGATGGATCGGAATTAGAAACAGAAACAGATATGCTCTCTCTAGGATATGCTAGTTGTCATTATGAAGGCGGATGAATTTCTTACAAATTATGCAGAAAAAAAAATGACTGGCAACTCTGACTTTTACTATCGGGACACATAGGGTCAAAATTAGCAGCTAGAGCAGGAGTAGGAAACCTACCAGATACCGTGATAGTTCTTTATTGACTTTTACACCTCTCTTTTACCAAAACATCTTTGGTTACTGAGAAAATTGTGAGTAAATAGAACAGGATATCAAAATTCTGAGTCCTCCTATACATGAGCAATACTACATTTTGAGCCTAGCACAACTTTCCTTGTCATTGTCTTTTTCTCATAAACCTAGCAGGCAGCAACGCAAAGAGCTAAAAACAGAAAGAAAGAAAGCTATACAAAAGGGTTTAATTCTGAAGAAACAAAACTTACTGATTGGATGAGGAACACTTCAAAACTTAGCTAAAGATCCACCACATCCGCTAGTAATCAGCTGAGCTCTCAGTCCCCCTGCCTTTCCCGTGAAACAGTGTAAACAGCCCCCATGAATATTCAATATTACGAAGCAGAAGAGGAAGAAGATGAAGACAGAACCAGGTACATTCTTGAGAAATCAGACAAAGGGAATGAAATAAGAGGTTGGAAAAGTAGTAGATGACAATGATAAAGGATGATGATTATTGATGATGGAGAAGATTGATGAATATGAGCTGTTCTTGCTTGAGATGGCAGCATCACATGCAAAAAACTAATTCTATAATCATGGAGAAAGCAGAGTCCATGCGCACGAACAGGAGGGTGCATGTGGAGACAAAGAGAGACAACGTATCAAGAAGGATACATTTTATAAGCTAATAATGTACTCTCTCTCTCTCTCTCTCTCTCTCTCTCTCTCTCCTGTGACTATCTATAATTAATTATAAATGAATTGATGTATGTGACAGGGAATAATTTATTTCTCATTTCTTTTTTTTGTTTCTAATTATGAATTCAATTATGAGATAATAAATTATTTATAATATATCATTAAAACAAAAGTAATTTCAATTGAAATTAATAAACCATTTAATTTGAATATTAACGTGGTATGTCGATAGCTGACTAGGATGAGCTGATTTGACTTCATGCGTGTGGTGTATTTATATATGAATATATAAAGTGTGATTTATTTATTTTGTATATTAATCTATCAATATAATAAAGTCTTACTAAAAACATATAAAAGAAATTATTAACCTCCTTGGAGTGGTGCCGACCATATTTTTAAAAAAGCTCAAAAAATATTTAGTTAATATTTTCATATATAATTTTAATGTCTTGGTATAAAAAACAATTATAATATTTTTAGATAAAAAAATATTTTAAAAAACATTCCACGTCACAAATCCGATGACTACCAGTACTTGCTACTGTATTAAATTTATTTTTATTGTGTGCATTATAGTATTTGTAGATTAATTATTATACCTAACTTGTGGGCCAGAGGGTACATCACCTCTCTATGCAAGAAAGAAATTACTGGCCTTGGGCGGTGAGAGGTGCGTCACATTTATTTTTTAAAATAAATGCTTCTTTCTTTATTTTTGAAATAAATAAAAAGGGTTTTTTTATTATTATTAATGTACATACAAAGTATTTTGTATTTTTTTATATTAACATATTAAAATTATAAAAAAAATAGTAATATATTATTTTTACAAATAAAATAAATTGAAATGCAAAAACAAACACACATGAACGACAATTTTGAATTTAAATAAAGAAAATTAAATCCATTCAAAAAGTTTTTAAGTGTGTATAGCATGATAATGTATTTTTGAAAAACAATTAATTATTTTTATTCAAAATTACTTTTTATATATTTTTAAATTATTTTGATATTAAAAAATAATTTTTAAACATCGAACCAATGTGGGGGGGCATTTATTTCAGTGATGTAATTTAAGAGCTACCTCTCAATAATTCCATTGACTCATGTGGTTGGATCATAGAATATGAGCAATAAATAAGATCTATCTGCCTGTTTTTATTTCTTTGTTTTAGATGGTAAGAACAAGAATTTGAACTCAAGTGGATGTTTTAGAATATGGTTGAAGTTATTTTTTAAAATATTTTTTTTGTTCAAAATTATATTAAAATAATAAGTTGTTTTAAACATTTACTTCGATTATTATTAATTTAAGTTCTTGTAATAATATTAATATGATTACTTGTGATAATATACATTTACTTCAATTATTTTTATGAATTATGAAATTAATGATCATATAATATACATTGAATTATATACTAGTTGTTGCAGGGTCAGTGAGTCAAAATCAACGGGGGACATGTGATAGATTAGCATAACGAATCTTATCTATTTTCCAATACAATGTTGCTGTCATTGCGTCTATACGATAAGATTAAAGGTGGTCCCCACTTGCCCCTACCAATGGAAATATATTTAAAATTATATTTTAAAATATTTTCTTATTTAAGAAATCTATTAAAATATTTTCTTAAAAAATATATTTGATATTAACAAATCAGAATCAGAATCGGAAAAATAAAAGAAATAAAAGAACAATTTACAAGAAAAAAAGATATTATTATTATTGAAAAAAAGATTTTAAAATAAAGTTACAAATAGACAATTAACTTTGGTCCTGCAGTTGCAAGACCCGACAGAGTTGTCACTTACGATAGAAATCATAGTTCTTGTCATATTTGTTTTGGTTCATAAAACCGATACAAAATGACGTTGTTTTCGTCTCGATTTTAATTTCGATTCGTTCCAGAAAGTCTCTGTTTCGTTCCGGGTTTAAAATCTATTTTTTATTTTTTAAAAATTATTTTTGACATCTATATATCAAAATAATTTAAAAATACCAAAATATTTTAAATAAAAAAATATTTTAAATTTTAATTATAATTATTAAATTAAAATTTATTTTCATATGCATAAAAAATAATTCAAACCGAAACACAAACAAAACTGATAACGATGGTTCATGCAGACAGCCTAGCGAAATTTCAGGACTCTTCCATGCTAGAAACTATTATTGTCTTCTCGATGCATCGGCAAATCAAGGAACTCGTACGAAGTGTTTGCAGAATGTATTTCTATTATTTTTTAAAATATTTTTATATTATTAAATTAAAATAATTTAAAAACACTAAAAACAATTATTTTCAAGAAAAGAAAAAAATAATATATGAAACGTAAAACATAAACCGATATACAGAATTGGCGAGAGAATTTACTTTAGCATCAACCAATCGTAAATGTCATGACTCCATGAGATTTCATTTGGGTGATAATTGAAATTGTTAAGATTTGTTTTTTTAACAATCCAGTCCATAATGTTTTATATAACTAACGAAAATTCAAGTGAAAGTAAGGAAATTTTGATAGCACATTCAATTTATTTTTTAATTATATAAATAAATTTAAAATTTTCCCCTATTAATATTTTTAATTTGAAAAGATAAGGCAATTTTGATGGATTACAACACTAAAATAAAAATATTATTTTCATATTGTCCTGGGATTAAAAATAATGTATGATGCAAGGGCTGAATCGTAAGAAATGAATGTTGACTATTTTGAAGTCGGTGTCTTGATGTGATTCTGAGACAAAATCACCGATGACATCCTTAATATCGTTGTGTTAAAATAATATTTTTTAAAATAATAATAAAAATTATAATATCAATTATATCTCTTAATTCGACGTTTATAATTTTCTCCATAAAAATAATTTTTTTAGATTATTTTTTTTTCTCAATTTCATCATTCAACAACGAGTTTATTAAGGATTGAACTTTATAATTTGATTTGATTTATTTTGTTTTATTTAAGGTTATCATGATTTTATAACAGAGGTCACACATTTAAAAAGTTAATCTAGGTTGATTGAGTTAATTCAATATATCATTGTTTCACTATTTTTTGAAGATATTAATTTGATTTTTTTTATACTAAACTATGTTTTTATTAATTTTTCATGTTATCTTTGAACTCATCGTCAAGTTATAGCAGTTCAACTCTCACTTTTTTTATTTATATTTGAGATTTGAATTGCAAAATTCTAAATAATTTTATTTTTTAAATTATATATATATAACCTGGAATCAAGCGTGAAATCACTTCCAAACTAAAATATTTTTATTTGAATTGAAAAAACAAAAAAATTAACCAAAATTGAATCGATAAACTTGAATGTACATAATGATTACCACGTGCAGTATATTGCTCCTCGAACCAAACCAAGCCTTGCTGTACTGGCTTCCCAAAACTTGCTGCAGAGATCCCATGTGGGCAGGCACTGAGGCCGTAAGAGCTGCTCTTCGGCATTGAAACTTCACGACTTTTGATATTATTTTACATACTAATATCCAGTTGAAATTAATATATATATATATAATAAGACCCCCAAAATATTCAATTTACTGTATTTTTAAATAAAAAATAACTTGAAATGGAAAGTGCATTCATATACTCTTTTATTTTTGTTTTTCAATGTCAGTTTTTATATTTTTTGATTAATGATTTGTCACTAGTGGTAGTTTTTTTTTCTTTTCTCTCTTTGAGGGAAAATGCATTTATATTCTCTTTTTATTTTTGTTTTTCAATGCCAGTTTATATATTTTTGATTGCTTATTTTCATCCCGACAGAAATTGTTTTATGTTTTTAATTTATATATATATATATATATATATATATTCTAATATTCTCCTTGTTATTTTAATTTTGTATGCCCTCTAATTTATTTTTTTATTTTGATTCTCATCCTTATTTTTCTAATTAATTTTTTTATACGAGGAATGTTTTTTTTTTCCAGCCATCTGAAACTGATATGGACATAAAATTCTGTTCAGAGGGAACCATATCTGCCTTGCAGAATAAGAAGACGTGGAATATTAAATAAATAAGAGTTGACTTTTTCGAGGTGTAAATTGCTGGCACAATGAGAGAATTATATTGTTTATTAGATCAATCTATCGTAATACAATATGCATGGAGAATGACGTAAGTGCCCTTGCTTACCTCAGAGACGAGAGTGACATGATTAGGCTCGACAATGTTTAATTATTGTAGTACAACACTTTGACTTCTTCTCTATCCCATAATTGTTATCTGAACGCAAGTGCGGTTTGAATCTACATGTTGAAGTGATTTGTTTTATTTTTTTATATTAGGATATATATTATTGTCATGCTCGTAGTAATTTAATTATTCACTAAGCTTGCAGGATGTACAATAAATTCAGTGATTAGTTGTGATGTACGTAAACTGACCCGGACACAACGGTTATAAAAAAAATTGTTATTTATTAATAAATAAAATGTTAGATGTTGTTAATGATTTTTCTCACCAAATCACATTATTTTTTTTTTCAATCTCCCTTTCTCTTCCTTTTTATATTAAATAAATTTAAAATTAGTTTTTCAATTTTAAAATCTTTTAATTGATACATAGCACCGCCAAAATCCACCAATCCAAATCAACGCATCAATACATCACCATAACATATCAAAACTGTAGGTCAAATTAGAGGATATTTGAGAATATGGTTCAACTTGATTTTTAAAGTTATTTTACTCAAAAATAATTAAAATATTATATTTATTTTCAAATATTATTTTTTATATCAGCAAAAATAAAACCTTAACTCAAGATGTAATTCTTTGTATTAGTTGTTTTATAGTTAGTCGGGCCAACTTCTCTTTTCACCTGTGTGCGCGAGCCCTGTAACGACAAATAGAAGACAACACTAGGGCTAGGGCTTGGGATAGGGCTATATTGAAGATGGATGAGAGAGAACTGTGTGGTCAGGACACGAACTTTGATTCTGATAATCTTAACATCTCTTTTCTATTTTCCAAGGAGATAGTGACAAATTTAAGTATTCTAGTCTTCATCCTCTGGCAAAAGCTTGACTTTCTTACTTCAATCGCTTAACATCTCTTTTCTATTTTCCAAGGAGATAGTGACAAATTTAAGTATTCTGGTCTGTGCCTTTCTTTCGTCCTGACCTGTAAACATAGTTTTTTTCCAGGGACCAAATTGAAGTGGAATTTTGTGTGTATAGAATATAGTGTTTTGTGATGAGTTCATATTCAACAAATCAGAGTGGCGCAGCGGAAGCGTGGTGGGCCCATAACCCACAGGTCCCTGGATCGAAACCAGGCTCTGATATAAAGAGTGGCTTCCAGCCTACCGAAACTTTTTAATTTTCCTAGCTGTTTCATCAAAACGGCGTCATTTTCAGCTTTAATTTTAAATACGTGATGACCTGTCAAAAAAGGAGTGGCTCACAGTATCGACGATATATCGCCAAAAAGGAAGAAAAGACCTAAAATGAAAAATAAAAAAAGCACCATCAGCAAAAATCAAGTAAAACGAGAAAAGAGAGGATAAACCAGAAAGACACAGGAAAGAGAAAGACCAGAGAGAGAAAGCGAATAATAACGCTTGATAAAACCCTAAGTCCTACCACCGAGTCCAAAATATCGCGCGATAATTAAAAAGAAAAGAGAAAAATCCCAACTCTGCAACCACCGTTTATCTCTCCGTCGACTCGCCTCTCCCCCTCCTCTCTCTCTGTAAGCTCTCTCTTATTTCTCGCTTTATCTCTCTTCTTTATTTCCTTACCCTCCCCCGTTCTTTTAATTTAAAATTAATTATCGTCTCAAAACTCTAAAAAAGATTTCCTCAATCAGCACTCTGTTTGGTTACTCAGAAAATTATGGAGAATCTGATATATGCTAATTCACTTTAATTTTGTTCTTTTCATGGAAAATCATTTAATGTAAAAAGAAAAACAATGTAAATTAAAGCCCATCTCCAAGAGGAACTTGAATCAATTAGTAGACAAGTGGATCATTAAAAGATGAATATTAACCCAAATGTTTGATGCATTTCTTTGTATTGTTGATGGCATTGAATTCTTTGATCAATTCGCTACTCTTAATTGCATTGTCACTTCGGTAATCATTCAAGTCAAATCTGATCTCTTTCTCTCTTTCTCTCTAGGTGGGCGTGCTGGACTCGGAGACATTTTCTAGTTAATCAGTAAGTCAAACCTTATTATTATTCTTATAAATTTTGTAGTTTAATTTTGAGAAGTAAAATGTGCTGATCAGTTGATGTTAATTAATTAATGAGTGGTAGTGGTTCGAGAAAAAGATATTTGCTGGGAATATGCTGAGAAATTAGATGGAAACAAGGTGAAATGTAAATTTTGTTTAAGGATTTTGAATGGTGGGATTAGCAGATTAAAGCATCATTTGTCGAGACTTCCGAGTAAAGGTGTGAATCCGTGCAGCAAAGTGAGGGACGATGTTAGTGATAGGGTTAGAGCTATAATAGCATCCAAGGATGATTTTAAAGAAACTGGCAATGCCAAGAAGCAGAAGGTTGTGGAGGGTAAATCTACGGTAAATGTTACTCCCAGTCGAAGTCTTTTGTCTGTGGAGGCAACAGCTTCAACTCCGGTGATGGCGAAAGTTTACCCTACTGTTATGCCAATGCTGATGGCAGCGCCACCTCTAAGCAGCCAAGAGAATGCTGAAAAAAACATTGCCCTCTTCTTTTTTGAGAACAAGCTGGATTTTAGCGTTGCTCGTTCTCCGTCGTATCAGCTAATGGTTGATGCAATTGGGAAATGCGGTGCGGGATTTACAGGGCCTTCGGCTGATATGTTGAAGACGACGTGGCTGGAAAGGATCAAGTCTGAAGTTAGTCTGCAAACGAAGGATGCAGAGAAAGAGTGGGCGACCACTGGCTGTACTATCATTGCTGACACATGGATCGATAACAAGTCTAGAGCTTTGATTAACTTTTTAGTTTCCTCTCCCTCCAGGACGTTTTTTCACAAGTCTGTAGATGCCTCATCTATCTTTAAGAACACCAAATGCGTTGCTGATTTATTTGACTCTGTTATTCAAGACTTTGGTGCTGAAAATGTTGTGCAGATAATTATGGATAGTGGTTTCAACTATACTAGTATTGCGAACCACATTCTTCAGAATTATGGAACCATTTTCGTGTCTACTTGTGCTTCTCAGTGCCTGAATTTGATCTTGGAGGAGTTCTCTAAAGTAGATTGGGTGAACAAATGCATCTCACAAGCACAAACCATATCAAAGCTTATATACAATAGTGTCTCAATACTCGATCTGATGAAAAAGTTTACCGGAGGGCAGGAGCTAATCAAGACTGGCATCACGAAGCCTGTGTCGAATTTCCTTTCGTTGCAATCGATGCTGAAGCAGAGGTCAAGATTGAAGCAAATGCTCAACAGCCCTGAGTTTTCTATGAACTCCTCGTATGCAAATAATCCAAAAAACTTAGCTTGTATTGCCATCATTGAGGATGGGGATTTCTGGAGGGCAGTGGAAGAAAGTGTGGCAATATCCGAGCCTTTTCTTAAAGTGATGAGGGAAGTATCAGATGGAAAACCTGCTGTGGGTTCTATCTACGAGTTAATGACCAGGGCCAAGGAATCAATCAGGACTTACTACATAATGGATGAAAGCAAATGCAAGACCTTTTTAGACATAGTAGACAGAAAGTGGGGGGATCAACTCCATTCACCTTTACATTCAGCAGCTGCATTCTTGAACCCCAGTGTCCAGTATAATCCAGAAATTAAATTTCTTGTTTCTATTAAAGAAGACTTCTTCAAGGTTATAGAGAAGCTACTTCCTACTCCTGATATGAGACGTGACATCACCAATCAGATTTTTATTTTCACGAGAGCAAGTGGAATGTTTGGTTGTAATCTAGCTATGGAGGCAAGAGATACAGTTGCACCAGGTATGTCTCTTACATGATGTGTATGAATGTCTGCAAATGCATGTGTGTGCCAGTATGATCTATAGCTGTTGATGTTTGCAAACTGCATGTTTGGGAATGCATTTGGAAAATTCTTTTTATTTTTTACTTTAAATTAAAAAAAATTGGTGTTTTTAGATCATTTTGATGTACTAATATCAAAAATGATATTTTAAAAAAATAAATAAAACATCATTTTGATGTATTTTGTAATGAAAAACATTTTTAAAAGTAATCTCAACCATCTTCCAACCGATCGGCATATTACTGGTATATACTAATTTGTGGAGAATATAACAGCAACCACATCCTTAAAATCCTTAAATCTCTAAAATCCTTCTATCAGGTTTCGAGGAACTAAAATCCTTAAATCTCTAAAAAAAAAGGAGTTTTTAGGTTAATTGCCACAACTTCTGGAATGGCTATTAAGATCTTGATTTAAGAGAAGCAAAACTCACATAGTGGACGCCTTTCACATTTGACTTTGCTTCACACAAACATTCATCAAAACTTTTGTTTCAGTTTTAAGTGTCATCTACATATCCTAGAACGTTGCAGTTTCAAGCTTGCTTATTCACACAACTGGATATCTAGAAACACCCTTTTGCACATAGGAAATGCAATAACATCCTTTGAATTGTGATTTTATGTCATGCAGATAGGTTTCTGTTCTTACTGTCATAACTGAGTTGGCACGCAGGGTTTGAGTCTGTTTACTTGTCTTTTGTCACGCTAGTGAGTATTATTTTGGTATGTGTCCATACCTTCGTTTGTTGAATTATGAAAACTATGTTTTAATGTTGACACAATGCAGGGCTTTGGTGGGAACAATTTGGTGACTCTGCACCCGTGTTGCAACGAGTTGCCATCAGAATACTGAGTCAGGTTTGCAGCACGTTTACTTTCGAGAAACATTGGAGCACATTTCAGCAAATTCACTCTGAGAAACGTAACAAGATTGACAAAGAAATGTTGAATGACCTTGCCTACATAAACTACAATCTCAGGTTAACAAGACAAATGAGAACACAACCTTTAGAAACCGATCCTATTCAATTCGATGACATTGATATGACTTCAGAGTGGGTCGAGGAGAGTGATAACCCGAGTCCAACTCAATGGCTTGATCGATTTGGTTCCGCTTTGGATGGCAGTGATTTGAACACCAGATTCCATGCTGCCATATTTGGTGCAAACGACCACCTTTTTGGTTTGTGATTTTGTAAGTTCATCGTGCCCTTTTCTCAGAAAGCCCTGTAATCATGCTCGGAAGGTTAGCCCCTGGTTTTAGATCTTTACTCATTAGTCTCCATCTTTTGTGCATTAAAGAAATGTAGCACTAGCTGATGCTGATATCCTCGTACCTTGATGTAAATATGCCTAAACAGTTAGTCTTTTGTTGTAGTAACTAGAAAGCTGATTAATCGAGGCATCTGGGGACATTTTAAACTCAATTTGTTTTCTGTTAAGTAACTATCTCACCTAAAAGTTTAAGTTTTTAATTGAGATCCCATAATATAATTTATATTATTTTCTAACACACCCTCTCGAGTGAAAACCATTTGGGCTTGAAACTTGCACGAGTCCACATCACCTTGTACTTGGTTTTTGTCAAATAGAATGAGAGTAGTGAGATTCGAACTCGTGATCGCTGAGTCAACAAGGCTTTAATACCATCTTAAGGAACCATTTCACCTAAAAACTTAAACTTGTAGATGAGACCCTAAAATATTGTTTATATTATTTTTAATATTTTGCATGAGAGTAGCCCCCAGTTGGATATTAAGGAACTTCACCATACAGTTCCTGACTTTTTTGACTGGAAACAGACATGCTAAAAGTTTTGAACTTCTATGCCTCGATGAACAGGTCCCATAAAAGATAAAACTGAACGGTTGAGTGGTCAAACCTGGATCGACAGACAAGTTGTCGTATACACATCTGGTGACCCAAACCTAGGTTGGGTTGGAGTTGTGATTGGATACTCTTCATTTGACCTGGTCAACTTTAGCTAGTCAAAAGCTTAAAAAGTTGACTTTTCCTTTTTTTTTAAAAAAATGAGATATTGGCTTTATTTACCCATTAGAAAAATGCTTGGGCGTTGATTCTTATTATTTCGATAACCTAAACTAATATGAACCGATCACATTAAAGTTTGACAAGCGCATTCGGTTTATGTTGGATATATATATAATATTTAATGTTTTTTAATTAAAAAAAACATTAGATCCCAAATTGCTATTAGAAATGTCTAAGAGTTAGTTTGGTTTTGTGTTTCCAATTTTTTTTAAATGATTTATTTTACTTCAATTCTTTTTTTTTATATATATATAAAAAAAATCTGAAAAAAAAAACATTTTGAAAATCGCTGAGAACACTAAGCTTGCAAGACAAACAACCTCAAACACGTTATTTTATTCACCTCGTCGTCTTCAGTTTCCAAACAACCGCCAACAAGTTTCTTTTCTTCTTCTCCCCTTCTCCTCTCAACAATGGAGTACGATTTTAGAAACCGAACAAGCTCACCGTACGACACTCAATCCTCGATGTACAGATCATCCATGCCACCAACAAGAGCACCGCCACAACCAACGACAGCACCACCACCTAGCCATCCGATGTACGGACCTTCTCTCTATCCAAGAGTCAGTCAACCCTCTCACATCGTAATCCCTCCCGTGCCCCGCCACCACTCCTTCCCCCAACCATCCTCCTCCTCCTCTCCTTCCTGTAAGTAAATTCACGCGATTACTTTAATTAATCAATTAATTTTATATTTGATTTATTGTTTATTGATCGATTTCAGCAGGATCAGGGATTCGCGTTATGATAAAACCGGAGTACCGCATCACTCCTCCGGTATTATTTATATATTATATCAAATTCTTAATCGATCTGCTATTAATAATGATTGTGGTTATTAATTAATCTGTTTTGTTTTATAGCCACAACTGACGCTGCAAAGAGGAGAGATTCCGCGGAGTAGTTTTCAGTTTGGTTTTGAACTGGAGAGGCAGATTATAGCGGAAGCGGAGGAGGGTAGCGTAAATTGGAGTAGGTTGCTTGACTTGGAAAATCTGCCCTCTAAACCGTTAGAATCGACTCCTTCAACGGTAAACGTGCCTCATAATTTTTTCACTGGAGAAATTGCTATGATTTGTTGGTGCAGTGCAATTGAGTGTTATAATTGTTTGTTTTATGTTATATTTTTTGATGAAGTAGGGTTATGTAACTTAAATTCGGAAAAATTAGAGAGATGTAGAGAATGGTGATTGGGATTTTGAGATTCACCGGATTAGGTGTTAGTAGAAGAAAATCTGGAGGAGGAGGAGGAGGAGGAGGAGATGGCTAATTTGAAGCCTCTCTGTGTCGCATTCCATGCTACTCTCCTTCCTCCTTGGAATTGGTGTCTGTTTTCTCCATTTATACTGTGCCAAGTCCTCCAGTTCTTGTTCTTCTCTACTTCGAATATCTGCTTTCTGAAACCAATAAAATCAACTCCTTCATTGGTAAATTTATTTGTGCTTGAGGTGTTCATAGTCTTGGTACTTGCTTAAATACTATTCCAGTGGTTGACATTTTCTTACTCGCATTTTATTGAGTGGATTTGTGTATATGTGGAGTTGGGATGTATAATTTGAGAACCTTGTGATTTTGTAATCAGTTTTTGTGAATGAAGTAGGAGGGACAGTATATGGACCAGATAACTTAAATTGGTTGGTGCAGTAAACTCAGCTGCTATATGTGATTAGATTAAGTCCGGATAAATTGAGCTGTATAGACAATAAATATCATATCGATTATTTATGACAAAGGTTTTCCATTGCTGAGTTATGAAATGAACAATATTGATAATGCAGGGCCCAATCGCAGATCCTGTAGTGAGAAAATATATTGCATCGGGACTCAATCGAGATGTTGTTCCTCTTGCAGTTGCAAACTATGGAGATAATCCAACCAAGGTACTTTATTGGAATTATTTTTTGTGCACTTGTTAACTTTCATTTGAATGTTAAGATGCTAGGGGATTCAGATGGTTGGTATGGTGTTATTAGTAGATTCTTTCTTTGAGGGTATGGTGTGCAGTTAGTTGTGCTTGTGTGTGGGTCTGGTAATGGAAATTGTTATCCCCTCTAGATTCTATCTTGGGATCATTTATTCCCGTGCCTGTGTATGTGGGTGGCTGTTATAGTCGTGGCATTTACCTTTCTTGCGCCGTTTGACATTAATCCAATTAGCTGAATTACATTTGAAGAACAAAGAACTGGGTATTTTTCCATGCTTCGATGCAAATCATAGCATTTTCTTTTCAAGTGGTTGAGATGAATGGTGACCCTTATGTTTCATTCCTCCAGGTCCAGGAATTTGTCACTGGGTACACCCTTCTACGAGAAATGGGGTTTTCATCGAATAGCGTAGCTGAAGCCTTACTCAGGTATGAAAATGACACGGACAAGGCATTGGCACACTTCCTTAACAGTTCACAATGAGCACACCTGAATCTGATGGCTTTGTGTGATAATGATACTTAAAAGTGATTTTAACCAATGCTGTGTTTGTCTTTCTTTTATATGATTGTAAAATGGATATCGGACCAATTTTCCTGGTCATTTGCTCCTATGTAACACTTCCTTCTGCTTCTGTAAGTATCTAACAAAATTTTGTGTGGTAACCATGGACAACTTTTCCTGCTTGATTCTACTTTGCCATATTCTTCACTTGATGCCTTGACGATAGGGAAAGTTGATCACCTGTAATTAGTTTGCCATATGCCAGAATAGTTGCCACGTACATGCATTAAATTGAATCCTAGAAGAAAATGATTTAGCACATCATCATGACATCAATAATCTCAATCAAGAATAAACATACTCCCTTCTATTTCGTTGATGAAAGGATTATCAGCATGCATTTTAAGTTGTTATGTAGATACAAAACACAAGGTCTAGTAATATATCATGTATAATTGATACAAGATGCATCACTGTAGTCAGATTGTGCAGATCCTAGTATGCCTGTATGAGAGTGTGCTTGAGGTTGATTTTGAATTTTTTTGTTAAAAATGCATCAAAATAATATTTTTAATTTTTCTTAATTTAATTTTGACATCATCACATGAAAATTATCCAAAAACACCAAAATTTTTAATTTAAATTAAAAATAAAAATAAAAATAAAAATAAATAATTTTTCAAAAATATTTTTAAAACACAGTGTCAAACAAGATATGATCGGACACAATGATCTTCTTCTTCTCTTAAGAATAATATGCATTGAAGATTTGGATGGTGTGTTTCTTGTTCGAGTGACTCGAAGACATTCAAGTTATAATGTTTTTTATGTATGAAATCTGAAATATTTTTATTTATTGTATTATAATAAATTATCTTAGTAGTATTTTAAAATTTGAATACTTAATTACTTGAAGATATTAAAAATTTCTAATTATGAAATAGTATATTTATTATCTCATAGCAATCTCTCTATAATATTATTTTTATCTTCTTTTTTTATAACTTAACTAATTGCTATATAATTATGATAGATACAGAAAATGAAGTATAATTTAATGAAGAAAGCTCTTTATTATCTTAGACAAGAAGAAATATTATTCAAATTATGAAAAAAAATTCAACCAATTACTAACAAGCACTATTTATTATCTCATAGTAATCTCTCCCTCTTCTTTTATGTTCTCAACGCTAAGAATTATACGTGGCATATTCATCGTCTAAATATTAATTACTCGCGAATCATTTAAAAAAAATATTATTTTAATATATTTCAATTTATTAAAAAACAACAACAGCTACAACAATACTATACACTGCCTGTATCCCAGTCCTTTCCCAGCTACGTTAAACGACCAGTCGTTGCAATTCCGTGCCGTATTGCCACGTCTTAATTCCTCCATTATAAAGACAAAAGTGAAATGGAATATTTTAATCATGATATATGCCATATTGCCATTAAATTGTTTGTTTGTACTGAAATTATTATTTTTTAAAATCACTTGCTTTAATTGAATTTTCAGTTCAAGAAAAAGAAATAATAAACTTCCTTGGATATTTTTTTTTTAAAATATTAATATTAAAGGTACAGAGATATCAAATTCGTTTCGTTCGAATGTATGAAAATGTCGTCATTTATAAAACAGCATAACGACGTTATTTTTGTCCGGTTTTAATTCCGATCCGTTCTAAATTCCGTACGAACGCTTCGGTTCGCTCCGGGTTAAAAATCTATTTTTTTTTAAAAAAAAAATTATTTTTGATATCTATACATCAAAATAATTTAAAAACACCAAAATATTTTAAATAAAAAAGATTTCAAATTTTAATTATGCTTGTTAAATTAATATTTTATATATATATATATATAATTAATTATATATGAACACTACGACACCGAAATAGCATGCTAGAACGCTTCAAAACTGAAATATTCCGTTCCAATAAAAAAAACACAACTATAATGACAACTAATGAATACAACCAATTGAGATCCCGGGGCTCTGCCAGCGAACAACAAATGCCACGTACCTGATCATCAAAGTGCTTTTCATGGCTTCCATTGGTACCGTTGTCCTTTTCATTGGTACTTCTGGCTCCCTCGATGATCAAAGCACCGAATCACTTGCTTTTTCTAGCAACAAGCATGGTACATTATGCCGATTAGGGGATGCTTCATGCATTTTAAGAGTATTTTTGGACATTTTAAATTAAATTGCATTTTATATTTTTATATTATTTTCATGTGCATATTAAAAATATTTTTTTAAAAATAAAAATATATATTATTTTGATGTATTTTTTAATAAAAAACTTTTTAAAAAATAACCGCAACTACATTCTATACCCACACACTTATTCCAAAGGTTTTTTTTCCTTTTATTTTTTATTTTTTATCCAGTTACTTTATTTCAAACGTTTTTTTTATTCTGTATTATCGTTTTTTATAAAAAAAAATATATTATATGTTTATTATCATTTCTTTTAATAAAATAAAACAAACTTATTAAATGTAATAAATAATATAACTAAGAATCATTTATTGTAGACAAAGAAAGATATGGCTCATTAATGTATCACAATTCCATATAAACAGATAGGGGTGCCCTGTTTTGGATAGGCACCGAGTGGATTAAATTGATCATGAACTGGGATTGGTTTTCATACACAAAAAGTTTCATTTAACCCTCCTAGGTTGTCTTCATTGATACTTCTGCTTTGCCTATCGTTTTCCATCGGACCATAGAACTTGTCGTGTGTGTATATATATATATATATATTCTACTAAATAGATATAAACCTTAAATTTTTAATCTTGTTATCTAGATTTTTTTTAGTTTGTATTAGACTTTAATTTTATAGGTAATAAACTTTCCATGATTGAACTTGTTTTTGGAGAGAATGTTAGCCTTGAATTTCAGATAAATTAGAAAAAAAAGATTTAATGTTTGTTTATATATATATATATATATAAACTTATAAAAAAACAGAAAATCTTATTTTTGAAAACAGGAAGAATTACCGACTGGGGCTCATAGGAATTCAGTTTAAGAAAAATCTTGGCTTGAAAACGAAGTCAGTCAAAGACAGATAAATTGGAGGATCGTTTGAAGATTCTCAATAAATGAAGGAAAGAAGACAAAGCTAAAAACATGTGGCAGAAGCAAAGTGGAATCTTTTGTCTTTTGAATTACAAACGAGTCCAAATATCGACGAAGTGTGGGAAGTAGAATAGACAAACAGTAATTATCAACGGGGGGGGGGGGGTCAACAAGATCCACACACCTTTATTGGAAAGGAAAGCGAAAAAGAAGACGAAATACACATTTGTCAAACTCAGAGATCGAACGTGAGCCATGACGCACAGGACTCTGTTCCGTACTACACCCCACACCACAATTCTTTCTTTCTTTCTTTCTTTGTATTTATCTTTCTCTCTGCCAGCCTACACTCATCACTTTCTCTACGATTTTTGATTGAGAAAGCTCTGAAACATTAGCGTTTCTGGATTTCAAACAATCGCTGGCTAACACAGAAAGGGTGCATGGTCGTTTTTGCTGGCTTAAATTCTGGGTTTGGTGGAGTTTTCAGGTCTGTGTTTCTTAAGCTTCTTATTCTCTTGAAATGACATGCATACTGCTGTGTTGGTCTCACTTTGCCCCCTGAATTCTTTTACCAAAAGGGTTTTTTTTTGTTGTTGGCTTAAATTTCGAGTTCTGTATTCACTTGCTTCGAATGAATGTACCCTGAATTTTTTTTCCTTTTTCTGAACAAGATTTTCTGGGTGATTTAGTTTCAGTTCTCAAGCATGGTTTAATTTCTTTACTTTCTTTACTGTTTTTATGATGTTAAGGTCAAATCTTAATAAGACCTGTCACCAGACTTTATTATAAAGAAATATTTTTCTGTGTTTAACATGGAGTTTTGGATTTGAGTATTTAAAAAGACCTAAGTGTAATGACATCAACTTTTCATTTGCTTTGTAATGTTCTCTTTTCTGTGCCCACATAAAGGAGTACTTTTCAACCTTTTGTATCTATTTTTCTTGCTTTTATATGACCACGTTTTCTTTAATCTTCTGTGTTTGCATAAATTTTATAGTTCTTTTCCATGATGCACTTGTCATTGTGGGGTGTGTTTAAAATGTTTTTTCTTTGTTTAATATTTAATTTAAAAATTAATGATCGTTAACAAAAGGAGGTAAGATTATTTTAGAAATTTGATAAAATGATGAGTTATCTTGTAACACATGCCAGTATTTTTTTTGTTCTTACATTGTATGCCACTGCAGAAGCTGAGGAGTAAATAGGAAAGGAAAGATAATGGAGGACTTGTGGATGGTGTTTTGTGAGGAATCTGGCAATTTGGATATTGGTGAAAAGCTATCTAGTTCTGGTTCTGGCCTGGTGTTTCAACCAACTTCATGTATCAATCACGCGTTGATCATTTGTTTCAATGTTTTGCTTCTAATCATGCTCTTATTAACTTCCATACAAAAATCTTCTTCGCCATCAAAAATAGATGATATCCTACCTCGATTTCGGGGCTATTCAAGGATACAGATAGTTTCTGCTATATTCAATGGCTGTATTGGATTTGTGTACTTGTGCTCGGGCATGTGGATCTTGGAAGAGCAGGTAAGGAAAAACCAGACCGCCTTACCTTTGAAAAGCTGGTTAGTAGTGTTGTTTCAGGGGTTTACATGGCTTTTAGTGGGTTTAACCATAAGCCTTCGAGCGAAGCATCTTCAAAGAACTCTCGTGCAGCTACTGTCCATACTCGCTTTCCTGTTTGCTGGAATTGCCTGTGCTTTCTCCATGTACAGTTTCATTTTAGGACAAGTAATATCTATTAAGATAGCTTTGGATGTCCTGTCCTTTCCAGGAGCAATATTGTTATTGCTATGTGCTTACAAGGTATATGAACATGAAGGGAGTTATGGAAGTGATTTATATGCACCATTAAATGGCGGGGCCAATGGTACAACTAAAACAGATTCTGCTGTCAAAGTTACTCTATTTGCTGAAGCCAGATTCTTTAATAAAATGTCATTTTGGTGGTTGAATCCGTTGATGAGAAAGGGCAAGGAAAAAACTCTGGAGGATGAGGATATACCAAAGTTGCGAGAGGAAGACCGCGCAGAAAGCTGTTATATTGAGTTTCTGGAGCAACTGGACAAGCATAAACAAGCTGGATCATCTCAACTATCTCTCTTGTGGATAATTGTATTTTGCCACTGGAAAGACATTTTAATTTCTGGGTTTTTTGCATTGCTGAAGATACTTACTTTGTCAGCTGGGCCTCTACTTCTTAATGCCTTCATTTTGGTTGCTGAAGGGAAAGCAGGTTTTAAGTATGAAGGTTATTTACTGGCCCTGACGCTATTCTTTTCAAAGAATTTAGAGTCCTTATCGCAAAGGCAGTGGTATTTTAGGAGCAGGCTCATTGGTTTGAAAGTAAAGTCCCTGCTTACGGCTGCCATATACAAGAAGCAGCTGAGGTTATCCAGTCTCGGCAGGTTGATGCACTCGGGTGGTGAAATAATGAATTATGTTACTGTAGATGCTTACAGGATTGGCGAGTTTCCCTTCTGGTTTCATCAGACATGGACAACAAGCCTGCAACTCTGCATCTCTCTTGCAATTCTTTACCGAGCAATGGGGCTGGCAACATTTGCTGCCTTAATTGTTATAATAATCACTGTGCTTTGCAACGCTCCACTAGCAAAGTTACAGCATAAGTTTCAGTCTAAGCTTATGGTTGCGCAAGATGAGAGATTGAAGGCTTGCAATGAGGCTCTGGTTAACATGAAGGTATTGAAATTATATGCTTGGGAAACCCATTTTAAGAATGCCATAGAAAAGCTGAGAGAGGTGGAGTATAAATATTTGTCGTCTGTGCAAATGCGAAGATCCTATAATGGTTTTCTCTTCTGGTCTTCTCCTGTTTTGGTCTCTTCGGCTACCTTTGGGGCATGCTATTTCATGAAAATTCCTCTGCATGCTAATAATGTTTTCACATTTGTGGCGACTTTGCGTCTCGTTCAGGACCCGATTAGATTGATCCCTGATGTTATTGGAGTTGTCATACAAGCAAAGGTAGCTTTTGCTCGAATTGTAAAGTTTCTCGAAGCGCCAGAGTTGCAGAGTAGAAATGTTCAGCAAAGGCACAATACAGGGAGTGTGAACCATTCTGTTTTAATCAAGTCAGCTGATTTTTCATGGGAAGAGAATTCGTCAAGGCCCACATTGAGAAATGTGAGTTTAAAGATGGTGCCCGGTGAAAAGGTGGCTGTCTGTGGAGAAGTTGGATCTGGCAAGTCAACCCTTTTAGCAGCAATCCTTGGAGAAGTTTCTCATACAAAGGGAACCGTAAGTGCACTATCTTTTTATTGCCAAAATACATAGCAATCCTTTGATGAATCTGTTAAACTTATTTTTGCCATGCATTTCCAATCATTAGCTTTTTGTTGTTTTCACAGAACTGATGTGTCGGGATTGAAGTAATCTGTTTTTCTATTTCACAAGTGGAACAACTGTCGTTTTTCTAATGAGAAACTCTTCTCGATTTGTATGACCTGCAGATTCAGGTTCATGGGAGGATCGCCTATGTTTCACAAACAGCTTGGATCCAGACGGGAACAATACAAGAGAACATTTTATTCGGGTCTGAAATGGATAGACAACGATACCAAGACACACTCGAGCGATGCTCATTGGTAAAGGACCTTGAGTTGCTTCCATATGGTGATCTTACTGAAATAGGTGAAAGAGGAGTCAATTTGAGTGGTGGTCAAAAGCAGCGAATTCAACTTGCCCGTGCTCTCTATCAAAACGCAGATATATATCTCCTGGATGATCCATTCAGCGCCGTGGATGCACAGACTGCCACAAGCTTATTTAATGTAATCAAAATTTCCTAAGTGAAAGCCTTGTGTCCTCTTCTTCGTCAACAGCCTTCCATGAAATATAACATAACTCTTTGCAGGAATATATCACGGGAGCACTCTCAGGGAAAACAGTTTTGCTTGTGACGCATCAAGTAGATTTCTTGCCAGCATTTGACTCTGTAATGGTTAGTATCCTTTGGTTGTATCAATACCTGGAAATAATTAGATAGTCACTGTCATTCCATAATATACCCTATTTTCGTAAACAGCTGATGTCAAATGGAGAAATCCTACAAGCAGCTCCTTATCATCAGTTGTTGTCCTCGAGCCAAGAATTTCAGGACCTTGTCAATGCACATAAAGAAACAGCTGGTTCTGAAAGGCTTCCAGAAGCTAATGCTATGCAAAGACAAGGGTCATCTGCCGGGGAGATCGAGAAGAGTCATGTAGAGAAGCAACATAAAACATCTCAAGGAGATCAACTGATTAAACAGGAAGAAAAAGAAGTGGGGGACACCGGGTTTAAGCCTTACATCGAGTATCTGAATCAAAATAAAGGATACCTGTACTTTGCTCTTGCGTCTTTTGGTCACCTGCTATTTGTGACTGGTCAGATATTGCAGAACTCTTGGATGGCAGCTAATGTTGATGATCCTCACGTTAGCCCATTGCGTTTAATTGTGGTCTATCTGAGTATAGGAGTTGCCTCAGTGCTTTTCGTGCTATGTAGATCGATCTTTACAGTTGTTTTGGGCCTTGAATCATCAAAATCGTTATTTTCCCAGCTACTGAATTCTCTTTTCCGTGCACCCATGTCTTTCTATGACTCCACACCTCTTGGAAGAATACTGAGTCGGGTAAGCATCTCACCCAGGAAATGTTGAATTCTTCATGAGAGATGATGTGTAACTGATTGATCTGGACATGTCTTTCTTTTATGTCTCTTAGGTTGCGTCAGATTTGAGCATTGTCGATCTTGATGTTCCATTCAGTTTGATATTTGCTGTCGGTGCAACAACAAATGCTTACAGTAATATGGGAGTACTGGCTTTTGTTACCTGGCAAGTCTTATTTGTCTCCATACCAATGGTTTATTTGGCTATTCGCTTACAGGTAATTTTGTTATTCACTTGCTATAGGAGCTTTCTGCACCGATTCATTCTTTTGAGGGCGCTGCCATCGAAGTTGATTTTAATCTTTATATTAGAGGATCTAACTATCTTGTTATTGCCCACAGAGATATTACTTTGCCTCCGCGAAAGAGTTGATGCGGATCAATGGCACAACCAAGTCTTTAGTGGCAAATCATTTAGCTGAATCTGTAGCTGGAGCCTTGACAATAAGGGCCTTTGAGGGGGAAGATCGTTTCTTCGAAAAAAACCTTCACCTCATCGACATAAATGCTAGTCCTTTCTTCCACAGTTTTGCTGCAAATGAGTGGTTGATTCAACGACTTGAAACATTCAGTGCAACTGTTCTTGCCTCTGCAGCACTCTGCGTGGTTTTGCTTCCTCCTGGAACTTTTAGCTCTGGTAAGCGAATATAAAATGATTTATGCTTTTCATCACTATCTCATTGGAATATTATTTAATTGTCTCCAACTTCTTTCAAGTCCTGACTCCTGTGTCCAATACACTTAATAATTACTTCCACTGCTGCAGGATTTATTGGAATGGCACTTTCATATGGACTTTCATTGAATATGTCCTTGGTGATGTCAATTCAGAACCAGTGCATGGCAGCAAATTATATCATTTCGGTTGAAAGGCTGAATCAATACATGCATATACCAAGTGAAGCCCCAGAGGTGGTAGAAGATAACCGCCCTCCATCCAAATGGCCAGCAGTGGGTAAAGTGGATATCTGTGATCTGCAGGTAAGTTTTTCCTTTTGATCTGTGTTTAATGAGACAATTGATGAAGGCTGGCAGACTGAAAAATGTTTAATTTGAAACAGATTAGATACAGGCCTGACACACCACTAGTTCTTCGAGGAATCAGTTGCACATTTGAAGGTGGTCACAAGATTGGTATTGTTGGGCGAACGGGCAGTGGGAAGACTACACTTATCGGCGCTCTATTTCGACTGGTGGAACCAACCGGAGGAAAGATTATCGTAGATGGAATAGACATCTCTAAGATTGGACTTCATGATCTGAGATCAAGATTCGGAATAATACCTCAAGATCCTACTCTCTTTAACGGGACAGTGAGATACAACTTGGACCCCTTGTCCCAACATACCGACCAGGAGATATGGGAGGTAAATTTTCCAGCGCATTTCAAATTTTAAACCCAGTAAGAATTGCCGATGAACCACCAGAAGCGTTATTTTCTACCTCCATGTTGCCCAGCTGAGGATTTTTTTTCTTATTCTGCAGGTTCTTAGAAAGTGTCAGCTTCACCAGGCTGTACAGGAGAAAGAGCAGGGTCTAGATTCTCTAGGTATGTTTACCTTTTCCTACATGGAAATTCAATGAAGTTCATGCTTATGATCTTAAAGGTTAGTGAATGATTAACAATCTTCTACACAGTTGTGGAAGATGGATCAAATTGGAGCATGGGGCAGAGACAATTATTTTGCCTGGGCCGTGCCCTTTTAAGGAGAAGTAGGATATTGGTGCTTGATGAAGCAACGGCGTCAATCGATAATGCTACCGACTTGATTCTGCAAAAGACTATCCGGACTGAATTTTCAGATTGCACAGTGATCACAGTAGCTCACAGGATACCAACGGTGATGGATTGCACGATGGTACTTGCCATTAGTGATGGTAAGTTTTTCATTCCTTCAAATCTTATCTAAAGAATGCACTTCAATATGAATTAGATTCCCACTTCAAGATAACTTCATCTCAGAAGAACTTTCAATTTCTGTTCCATCTCAGGAAAACTAGTCGAGTTCGACGAGCCAAGGATCCTAATGAAGACGGATGGTTCACTATTTGGTCAGCTTGTAAAGGAGTACTGGTCTCATTTACACGCAGCAGAATCACATTGAAGCTGACGATTAAATCTCATGCATCCCATTTCAGATTCCACACTGGCTCGGCAGCAGTGATAAAGGGTTGCAGGGCCAGGCAGGAAGGAAGATGTATAGTGTTGCAACAATGGATACTGTTGAGGTGAGGAGGAAGATTGCAAAGGGGAACTGAATTTCCTATCCTTAGTTTTGTAACTGTATTCAAACATCAAACAGGAGCTTAATTCTTCATAATAATAGTCACGATGCAAGTGCTCATGTTTATGTTACACTTCACTTTTATCTTTTAAAGCTATAATTTAATTTTTATTTTGTTCTTTGTTTAAATTGTTTTTTTTATATTATTTTGATATGCTAATATTAAAAATAAATTTAGAATCTTTAAACGAGATTTTTTTTTATCATACAGTTAATTTGGGATAAAATTTGGAAAGCAAGTTCTAAGGGCTTGTTCAAATTAGACATAGAAGATACTATCTTGGATTTTTTTATATAATTGTTTTTTAATTAAATTTCAGATTTTATTTTATTTAGATTTCATTAATTATGTTGGCTTTAAATACTATTAAACATTGACTCATAAAACGTAGTGGAAGGGACATCTAAAGATGTTCTTAGAAGGGAAAAATTGTTTCGCAGCCTTCATGAAATGCATCCGGACATTTCATCAAGATATGCTATGATGTATGGCTAGATTATTGCTATATTTTCTGTTGTGGATTAGGTTAGTTTTTTTAATAAAAAATAATAATTAGGTATTGCTAATATTTTTTAGAAAAAATATAATTTAAATTATATGAAAATTGATTTAATATGAGTCAGTTGCATTGGTGGATTCAAAGCAATTTGGATAACCGATAAATATATAGTTTAACTCAAAATAAATATTAAGATGAGATTTTTTTCTAATAAACATTGAGACAATGATACATTAGAACAATTTAGGTCAACTTAGGTTAATTTATTAATACAGATATCAAATTAAAAATTCATGATAACCCTATAAAAAAAATTGAAACTCAATTTTTGATAAACTCTATAGTAAATGATAAAACTAGAAAACAAAATCAATTAAAAAAACCAAAAGTATAACTCGAGTCAACTTAAGTTAATCGAGTCCTGTAATATTATTCTTTTAACAGTATAAATGGTTGTCAGGGTTGCAAATGCACGAAGCCCTTGTGATTTTCTGCTTTCAACGTCTCCTGTTTTCGTCTCTGCTGCTACCTTCGCAGCATGCTATTTCATGAAAACTCTTCTGCGTGCTAGTAAAGTTTTCATTTTCGTGTCGACTTACGTAGTTGGAGAAACAGTTGGATATGTCGGTAAAATTTTGGAGTGGTCATCCAAGCAAAGGTATTTTAAATGCGTATTGTAAATTTCTCGAGGCGCCAGATTTGCAGAGTGGAAATGATAGGGAAAGAGCAGCATAGAGAGTGGGAACTATGCTGTTTCAATATAGTCCCCTGATTTTTCACGAGAAGAGAATTCATCGAAGCCTGCATTGAGAAATATGAGTTTAGAGGTTAGGCCTGGTGAAAAGGTGGTTGTTTATGGAGAAGTTGGCGCATTTTACAAGTTCTTGCGAAGTATATACTTAGAGAGGCTGTCCAGGAGAAAGAGCAGGGTCTAAATTCTTCAGGTTCGTTTTCTCACTTGTGAAGTTTGTCTGCTTATGATTGCAATGGACAGTAAATGATTTGTAACTTCTTTTTCTTTTATGCGAGGAAACTCCACCCCAAAAAATATATTTTTATGAGCTTAGATTAACGAGTAAAACCTGATTTTCTCAGGTTGCAAATACTAACTCGAACTTAATTTAAGATCTATTATGCAGAACAGTTATGCAGAAAATGGATCGACAGGAGCACGGGGCCCTTTAGAGAGGAAGCAGGATATCGGTGCTGGATGAAGCAACTTCTTCTATTGATAATGCAACCGACTTGATTTTGCAGAAGGCTACACAGACTGAGTTTTCAAATTGCGCTGTGATCACAGCTTGCACGATGGTACCTTCCATTAACGGTGGTAAGTTTCATCCCTTTAATTAATGGGTTAATGCACTGCGATTTCAAAATATGGATTTGGGTCTCCAGCATATCAGTGAGTATGCCAAATTTTGTTAACACAACAAGAGATAGAACAGAACATAGCATTTGGGAAAGAGAGCCAACTGCAGTCAAAACTTCATGTAGAGAATATCAGAAATTTCAAGATGCACCAACGATCTGTTTTTGATCTATTGCAGAAGAAGAAGAAGAAGAAAAACTAATAGTAAGAGTGTTTTATAGCCGTGATTTTAAAAAAAAAAGAATGTTTTCTTTCTTCAAGTTAATTTTATTTGTGTTTTTTAATAAAAAGTTAAAAAATTATTTTAATATACTTTTAAATAAAAAATACTTTGGAAAACAAATTATAGTGTAATGCCAAACACTACCAAATACAAGTTGAGCAAGAGCGTCAGGCATTTATCAATCATCACAGCCCTCACAGCCCATTAAGAAGGATTAGGCAAGTAAGGATACATCAAAGGAAGGGGAAAAAAAGAGCATGTGCCAGAATGAGGATATAGAATGAGCACAATGCAAGTCCTATGAGATATTCCCATGACAAAATAACGAGACCATTCAAAGGATGCAATGATCGTATTCATTGATTTTATGGTCCTCCAAGAATGGCATTTTGTATATCTTCTCTACTCAGTGCGTAACTGAATCTCCTCTCCATATCCTTTTCAAGATTCCCTGGTCCATTCTTCAAGTACCTGCATCACAAGATACAATCTGTTTAGCCCAAATGATGAAATGCTTAACTTAGTATGGACTTATGTCCTCCCTTTTGCATCAAATGAGCATCTCACAGTCCATTCCAATAACAAAATCTAACTACCCTGGATAAATTGTGGTATCTTAGTTTGTGGAATCTGTTAAATCAATTTGGTTGGTCCTGTCAGGTTGAGCGTTCAAATAATTGAATAGCAAGGGAGGGTAGGGAAAAGTGAACTTTCAGGCAAGCGGCATCACGAGTTGAACCTTGTTTTCGACTTAAAATTATCCAGACCTCTCCATCATCCCTTTTCCTCTATTAAAAATCAACCAAGATTCAATGAGAAATGTTATCGTTGCACTGACCTTGCACTTGAATAGGAGTGCCATCAACATTTTAGAAGACTTGATGGTGGAGAAAGTTTGCTTATACAGAAGTTCAAAGGTCTGCTCATCATCACCATAGTCAAAGACAATATCCAAGAATATGGAAGCTGCTTTTTAAATCGAGAAAGGAGGGTTTCTGTCATTAATTTTAGGACTCTGACTAGCCCAAATTGAATCAATCTTACCAATTGATCTGCAAGCTATGATCCATTAGCTAACTTCACTGTCACCATTGATTGATACTGCCTTGAACTTCTCACATTTTTTATACCAATTTCCTTCTTATAATCACCAATCCATCTTAGCTTTTGGTAATGCTTGAATCCTTTTAGTTGCATCATCTATGAGCATGAAACTACTTTTCTACATTATCATGAAAAAGAAACTTGTATTAGTCCAATAACTTATTCTCTGTATTGTATGGGTATATGTTATGCAACCATCCATCCAATTCTAACTCTACCAGCACCATGCTTTTCAACTCCTGTACGCACAATTTATCCAAAGCAAAACAAATGATCACTTTTAGAAATCTTCCATCATCAATTGTCCCGTTGCCCCTTCCACAAAATGGGAATTCACACTTACAATTGCTAATCCTGAGACTCTTTTTTTACTACATGCATATCTGCAGGCTGCAGCATTGCTAATCTGATTGAATCAACAACAAATTTATTCATTTGAGTCATCTATAAACTACCAATATTTCAATGATATTGTTCCACACCATGTTTTTCTTCTTCCCCGGAAGCAAACCACTATCATACTAGCTAGATTGTTTCACAGATTACAACAAGACTATGAAATGTTTTGTAGATAAAATGGCTAGCTATCAACCATGAATCTTCAGCTTTTTACAGGCTCAGAAAGGTTTTCATTGCACCAACCAAATAATCCCTTTACTCATCTCACCTCACTAAATCCCTATAGTCAAACCAGTTGGGACCGTCTAGATTCTTTTCCTCAATTTTGTTCTGGTTTGGGAAGCAGAATTCCCAGCACTGACAAGAATATATCAATTCCATCATTATACAAATAATTTTCGATGGGATCATGTTGCCAAAGATGGACAAACAAACTTTGAGCAATAGCCATGACAAAGCACACAGTGACTTGTCAGATTACAGTAAAAGGCATGGAAAACTATCCAAAACCAACTGACATAATTTAATGATAGCTACTATATAGCTAACCCACAACCTCTGCTGTTCACTAATTCAAATCAAAATGAACACCATTTTTTCCATACAAGAACAAGCTTCCTTCTTTTTCTAAAATTTTTAAATTACATGTAAAAAACACTCAACATAATCATAAAAATGAAACCAGATTATCAACATGATGCAAAAGCAACTACCAGGTGACCATTCACAGTAAGAGTTTGCTCAAATAGAATACACCAAACCAGTGGCAAAGCACCTAACCTCAGTGATCATAAGCAAAGCTCAAAACTTGACAGCAATTAACCACATACCTTTACAACCTCAACACAAATATACAAAACAACAAAAGCCCAGAGAGTAAAAGCACAAAACAAAACCAAAACCAAAAACCCAACTTTACCTTATAAAAAGATCAGTCACATCAAGTGACACCTGAGCATGCCAATCAGATTTCTCAATAAACCATATAGCACGGTCCTCCTTGCTTTGATAAAACCCCAAATCCTTCAACCAAGCTTCAATGCAGGGTAAGCTATGAGAGTACAAAGGCTTTTTCTTGTCAGGGAGTCTTTGTAGCCACTCATCTTCTGTTGAAGATATCTCCTCTGCGTCAGATGATTTTAAAGAAACTATTCTCTTGGGTTTTCTTAAAAACTTGCATTGCGGATAAGGACATGGTAGAGATTTAGAGAAAAGGGGAGGGAGCAATGAGGGAAAGTAAGAGACTTTAGAAGGATGAGTGGAAGCTGAAGGGCGTGAAGAAAGGAGGATGTTAGTGGTAGTGATGAGTATGGAAGAAATGGTGGGCATATTTTTTTGTTTCTTGGCTCTGTTCTCAGGGGTTCATTTAACTTGTTGTAAGGTGAAGATATTGGTCAAGCATGGAGAGAGAGAGAGAGAGAGGGAGAGAGAGAGAGATGTGTAGTGTGCTGAAACAGAAGAAGAAGAAGAAGAAGAGAGAGCTTCGAATGAGCGAAAGAGACATTCGTTATCTTCATCTTTGGAGTTTTGGGGAAGGTTCAGGTGTGGCCGGGCACTTGGACATTTGCCCGTCTCGTCCGGTAAAAAAAAAGAAGATGAAATGGTGTTGTTTTTATTTTAATTTAAATTCTGTATATTTTGTATTTTTCATCAAATATCCTCTAAAATATTCTGTTTCATTTTATTTATTTTGTTTTGATTAAATAGTATTATTTTAAAAATAATAAATAATTTTACAATATTAATTATTTTTTTAATTTAATCGGAAATGAAATTTTACTGGAAATTTTTTTATATATTTATTATATTATGTTAAAATTTCAGAGCAGTTATAAAATATAATGATCTTATGAGATTAATGATGACATTCTTGTAATATTATATATTCATACTTTTTTTCAGAAAAATCATTTTATTATATTTTTTAAATTAAATTACACAATTCTAAATAAAAAAATTATTTCGAACTATTTTATATATATATATATATATATATATATATATATATATGCAAATGGCCTAGTTTATTATATTCAAAGCATCATATGTAAAAATAATAAAGTTTAATTTTTTTAAAAATATAATGTTGAAAGATAAAATAAAAAATACCACATACAAAAATCAAGATAAAAAATAACAATTAAGGAATTATAGTTAAAATCAAAATAAAAAATAAATTAAAGTGTGATAACAAATTTTACCTTGATGGTAAAGAAAAAGGATAATAGCATTAACAAAAGGATAAAAAGAATCAAGTCTTAATTGCAAAATATAACATAGCATGAATTAAAAACCAATAAAACTTCAATAATTGGGCTAATAAACAATATGGACCAAAATCAACACTTTTATAAAAATCGAAGAGCAAAAATTATAAATTAAAAGAATAAATATCGAAATAGAGGGTTAATGACAAGTTACCTTGCCTCAAGGATTGAAGTGTGAATTGTATGAACCAATAACTTTTTAAATTAAAAAAATAATTTATCAAACTTAAAATATAAAAATGTCAATGATTCTCAAATCAATCAAAATCCTCTTAAATGCATTTCTTAATCTTTTTTTTTAATTTTAGGGGAAAAAATTATTATTTTATAATATATTTTTATACAGAGACCAAAATAGCCATGTTAGGTTTTTTTATCTAAAGAGTAATTAATTATTTTACCAAACTAAATTTAAAATAAAATAAAATTATACCCTATACAAATCTTTAATTACTAACTCATCATATAAAAAAAAATGCTCTTGAATTAAAAACAATTACTTAAGTAGAAAATGATCTTGAATTAAAAACAATTGCTTAGTAAAATGTAAGAAAATCTCATTTTAGGTTACTAATAACATTTTATTTATTTATTTATCTTGGTCTCCCAGGTATCCTAGGCCCTTTGGACCCAGACTAATCCCCTTCGCGCAGTGCAGTCGTGGGTGGCACTCCCTATTTGCCTTGCTGCAGACGAAGAAGGGGGTCGAACCCCTAACCTCGTAAACGGTCCGAGGTGTCCTTGCTATTTATAATTAGCCTTAAACTTCTACTTTAGAAAAAAAAAAGATTAAAACATATTTTGTTTTTTGGTGTAAAAACGTTTTTCAAAAAAATAATTTTTTTCTTTAATTTTCTTTTGTTTTTCATTTTTTTAATATGTTAATATAAAAAATAAGTTTAAAAAATAATAAAATATTTTAAAAAAAATACTTTCACAAGAAATCATTATCAGAAATACCAAACCCCCTTCTAAACACACTTATATAAAAAACAAAATGAAAAAGAAATTATCCCGCCAAAGAAACCCCCAAATCCCGCCCTTCCATCGTCCCAGTCTCCTTTTCCTCCCTCCTCCGCCTTCAGCAAATCTTCAACCATGGCAGATCAAATCACAGACTACTCCAAGACCCAACGTATACTTCTTCTCATAGACCTAACCCCGCTGCTCCACCAATCCCCAGACCCTTACATCACTTCCCTTCTCGCCTCCATCAAACCCCTTCTCTCTTTCCCTCCGCTCTCCAATTCTCTCTTTTCTTTCAAACTCTTCTTCTCCTCCCTTTCCCCTCTTCTTTACTCTTCAAAACTCCCCTTCCCTCCTTTTTCCCTCACCTTTGACCACCCCAGCAATACTCTTCACTCTATCTCAAGTTCTCTGTCTTCTCTCTTGCCTAAACTTGAGCAATCTTCTTTTTCTTCGCTTGCGACGAGGGCAGCCCATGTCGCTGCTATGTTACAGGAGATACTTCATGAGTATGCCTGGGACTCTGATTCGTGCGATTCTATAATGGGTATGTCTCAAAGTTCTGATTCATTTGTCATTAAGACTAATTTGGTTGTTCTGTTTTCGCCAATCTCGAGGTCTTTTAAACTGGTTTCGGATTTTTTCAACGTGGAATTGGATGGTGGGAGTCTGAGGGATGGGAGTTTGTTTTATGAGAAGTTTTGTGGGGTTTTTGAGAGTGTTCGTGAAGGGTTTGTTAGTAAAGATATTCACTTTGTTTGGGTTCATGTGAAATGTGAAGTTGAAAGTGTTGGTTCTGATGAATCCGAAGTGGTTTCTGAGTTTTTCAGGAGGGGGATTAAGGGTTTAGGTTGGGGGTTTTGTTCTAGTGATTCCATTGTGTTAGGTTCTGCTCTTGTTCCCTTTGGTTTGATTTATCCTAGGATTGGTGTTTCGCCAGTTTTGTATGATTTTAATGCTTGTTGTAAGAGAGTTTGCGCCCAATTAAGTCTTGAGATATTAGATGTGAGTGAAAAGCCTTTGGGATGCAAATGTTGTGATCTTGAATTGGTTAACTTAGACGTGTTTTCTAGATTTAGCCAGAAATTCATGGATTTGGAATCAGGTAGTTGTGAACGAAGGAAAATGGTATTGGAAGATTTTGGTGGTGGAGTTGCGAAGTTACATGTTAAGGCAGTACAAATGCATGTTGAAGGTGTAAAATTTGAGGGGTTATTGTCAGATCTGATTCTTGTACGCGAGCTTTCAAGGGATGTTGCAAAAGATCAACATGAAAATTGCAGTGAGCTTTTTGAAGATAAGGTTCTTGAGATGTTGGGGATTGAAACGGGTGAGTTTGTATCTAGAAAATCCACACCCATCTGGCAAATTCTTTTGAGTTTTCTATACAGAGAAAGTTATTGGGCTTTGGTTTCTCTTTCAAAGGGCGATGGCAACTTGGTTACAGGATTCCTCAAGCCTTTTACAGAGTCTTCAGCTCTCTTCTTCATTGCAGGAGATCAATTTCACCCTACTGTTGCAGGTAAATTTGATGGAGTGAGTTTGGGTCAAGTTGTTAAGAAAGAAAATGAGGGTTTCAAACCAAAAATCAATTTGAGCCACACCAATGGACTTATTGGTTCTCAATCTGGTCACTCACCATTTGATAAGTGTGCTGAACTAGGAGGCTGTAAAAGGAAGAAGAACAAAAGGAGTGTGAATACGCTTAAGGAACTGACATGGGGGGCCTTCTGCAAGGCAGCACAGGAAGATTTTCAGATAGATTTGGAAGAGATTTACTTTTCCAGAGGATGCAATAAGTCAAAGAAGTTGAAATTCCTGAAATGCTGGATGAAACAGATAAAGAAATCTAGCTATTGTAGCTGGGCCATGCCAGACAGTGTCAATCCATGCCAGGACATCCCTAAAGAAGTACATGACAGACTAAATGTGTTGTCTCAGGAAAGTGAACAGCCAGTGGCTTCTTGTGCTTCAATAGGAGAGGATTCTTTGACAGGGGCCTCTAGAATACAGGATGAAGCTGCTCTTGATTTTCACTCCGAAACTTTGGAAAGTTTCTTCAGTGACCTTCCCCACAAAATCCAGCAAGGACTTGAGTCTGAAGAGGTAGACCTGGGTACATTGGCTGAGAGACTGGTGAATGCATCTATCTATTGGTTATATCAAAAGTGTGAAAAGGAAACGACCTTAGAGAATCAAACCACTGATATAAAATCTGGCAGTGCTACTGCTAGTTTGGTTGCTATTGAGCTTGCAAAACTTCTACTGAGGGAGCCTAAAGATTTGGCTGCTATATACAAAGACAGTGATGCATCTAACCCTAGTTATGCTGAGGCTACATCAGAAAATATAGCTAGAGTGTATCCATGTTTGTTTCATTTATATAATTGTTCATGTTATCTCTCGGTGTTCTTTTGTCGTATCTGTTAATCACTTGTTAAGGCTGACAACTTGCACCGATGATGATGATACTTTCCTTAATCTGCCAAAGATATGAACTGCAGATTTTGTTTCGTATGGAGATACTGCAATCAGAGGTTGGAGCAAGTATTGGGGAGTCTATGAAACATAGATTTGTGAAAAATATTTGCTTGCTATTAGAGACCATTCAATGCCATCTAAAGGGGGGCTTTTTTGGTGATTGGAGCCTTGATGCATACGTGGGAAAGATTATAAAAAACAGGTATGCATACATCTACACAACGAACACAATTTTATTCCTAATATTATCAATTGTCAAGCAACTTTTGGGAATTTATGTAATATGCTGCTGTTCATTGTCAGTGCTGTACAAATTGAGCACTGCTGGTGCCTGCTCTTTCTTCTTTCTTTAGCATGGATTATTTGTCTAGCATTTCCTAAAGCCCAAATGTTGGAGGAGCTTCCATTATTGGTATGAAACATTGCTTTGTGGATCTGCCCGCAACTTATTCATTTTGCTCATAGCATATCAATGCAGTGACCGTAAATGCACTGTGTTCTGGAATTCCTTCCCTCATTACGGATGATTTTATTGTTATATATATATATAAATAGATAGATAGATAGATAGATAGATAGATAGATAGATAGATCAGGTGAATGAATATGAATGTCCATTACATGCCAATGACAGCATTGTGTGTGTTTTGCATGTGCGCTCTCTATCATTGCTGAGAAGGAAGATGAGCACAGCTAAATTAGATGCTTGCACTCACTATTTTTCAGGTACTGTCAGAGTCTTGGTGGTGTAGTTCACAAAATCTACGAAAAAGCGGATTTATTGTTGTTTTCTGAGGAAGATGAATTGCCCCATTCTTTCCTCAACAGCGAGGACAGTAATCAAACAAGGAGAGAAGATATAGAGCGAGATAAAATGGATGGTAATAATAGAATTAACGATTCAGTCTCAGCCGAAGATGAGTCACTTCGACATGTGGAAAATGAGTTTCAAACCCCCCAAGGTATGAACCAGGAGGAGGAGCATGCTCGAAAATTAATTGAAGCTCAAGCCAGAAGACAGAGGGCTCGAAGATTTGCATCTTTCACCAGCTGGGTTCCAGATTTGCAGAGAGTTTGGGCACCAAAGCAGCCAACAGCAATGAAAATGAAGTCAGATCCTCTTCGGAAGCTAGCAAAAAGAAAGGAACGAAGACGGGTGAATTATGATGTGGTTTTAGACACCCCAATGACTGGAAACAGTGGAGTAATCAGCAGTGATGACAGGAACCACCATGTTTATGGGACATCCTTGTGTGGTTCTGTTTCTAAGGCTTTGTTTCAAGATGATGACTCGACCTAGGTGCAGCAGTTCATACTGTGACCATCATGTTCATGTTTTTTTTCTCTTAAAAATATTTAACGAAAACCTTCAATGGAAATCATAAAGGCTTAATGGTCATTCATAGACTTACACTTTAGCACTACCGCTTACAACTTTACCAAACTGTAGTATAACTTGTAAGATAACAGTTAAGATCAAGTTTGTCAATACTGGTTTCTAATTTGTTTTTTAAATAATAACGAAATATTTTGATTTTGGATTTGTTGTGTTGTTTGGAGGTTATAAAGTTTATATAAATATATATAATTAAATATATTAATTTAAAAAAAATAGTTCAAATTCATAAATATAATTATTTAGAATTGTGTAATTTAATTTTAAAAAATACAATAAAATAATTTTTCTGAATAAAAGTGAACATATATAATATTATAAAGATGTTATTATCAATATCGAAAGGTTATTATATTTTTTATTGTTCTTAAATTTTAATATAATATATATAAATATATTAAGAGATTTTTTATAAAATTTTATTTTAATTTAACGATCAAATTAAGAGATATAATTGATATTATAAAAGTATTCAGTATTTAAAAAGAATATTATTTGGTCAAAACGAAACGGGCGAAACAAACCGAAATGTTTTGGCCGGTATTTGGACGAAAAATTCAGAACAAACGGTAATTTAAACCAAGATATTTTATTTTTTAACTGGTATAAAATATTTGGATGGAAATAGAACGAAAGGGACAACAATGGTTGAGAGTGGTAATTTTTGTCTTCCATCAGACTTTCTTTCTCCTTTGTATATCTGAGCTCCGTATGATTTGGTTTTGAGATCTAACAAGACTGTTGTTCTGAATGTCAATGGAAGACTGCCATTCTTTTGCCCAGTTCACTCTGTTACCTCAATCGTTTTCCATTTTCTCCTCTTTATTACAGAAGTTGGGCTCTAACATTTGTTCAAAACCCGACACAGATGCTCTTTTAGGCAAACAAAGAAGAAGGCCATTAACGTTTGGGGTTGCTGTGAGAATGGAAATGGAAATGTGAATTAACAATATACAGAAGAAGACACTGCTAAAAATACCAAGCTATGGCCAACCAGATAAACCAGGCAGCAAATAAATTGCCTACCTTCTCTAACATTCATGGAATTTATGATCCTTCAAATGCATATGCCATTGGATGGGCGCAAACTTCCAAATATATCTGATGATTTTTAGCATTATATTTAGATTTTCATATTGCTTCTAGCTCAGTAAAATTATTTTTAAATATATATATATATATATATATATATATATATATATATTGTTTTTTAAGGATAAAAAGAAATAACAATCAAAAGAATTTGGTATGAGGAATAAATTGAATAATATAACAAATGATGAAATTGAAAAATAAAATAAATCAAGAGAAAGATAAAAAAAAATTGAAGTGTATTTTAACTTCTAATGTGGAATTAGAACGGGCCTAATTACACTGTTTCAGCCCAGTACAAAGCACAAATACCAGCCCAACATCTATTAGCCCATGAAAAGCCTGGACTATGAGAAGTTCCTGCAGCTCTCCTCTCAGTAACTAAGGAAAAAGGTAATTTAATCCTGTAAGAAACTAAGAATTATTAAAGATTTAGGATATGATTGTCTTTTTAAAAAAAAATATTATTTTTACTTTAAATAAAAAAAAAATCAGTGTTTTTAGATTATTTTCACTTGTTGATGTCAAAAATATTTTTAAAAAATAATAAAAAATATTATTTTAATATATTTTTGAACAAAAAATATTTTTAAAAACAATCTTAGTAACACTTCTAAACAATCACTTATTACACAACTGATAATTTATTGGTCAGCGAAGCTAGCAAATTAAACCCTCTCTTTGTGCTCCCAAACATATCCAACTAAACCCTAAATGCTCCTTGACTCAGCTAGGCTGCCTATTTATCCTGGAGTTTTATATTGATCAGATGAGATTTTCGAAGTTAATTATTTATCTCACATTCAAAATAAAATCTTAAAATATAATTTATATTATTTTTAATATGTTTTTTCAGTTTTATCAGATAAAACAAGTACAGTAAGATTTAAATTTATGATCGCTTGATCAATAAAATCATTTAAACCAAAAAACCTAAATTTTCAACGAAATTTCAAGACGCTATATAATTGTCAATCCCCTGTCCATTAAAGAGGCACGAGAAACCTTCCTTACCTTTTGGATGCTAGCAACTATGGCCAGAATTTCTCAGGGCCACATTTCTGCTTCTCCCTCTGCTAGTCCTTTTACTAAATAAACCCTCTCATGCTGCTGGTGGAGTTTCAATCTACAGGGGTCAAAATGGAAATGAAGGGACTCTAGCACAAACGTGTGCCCCAGGAAGATATGCTTATGTTAACATAGCTTTCCTCAACAAATTTGGCAATGGTCAAACCCCACAATTGAACCTTGCTGGTCATTGCAACCCGGCAAGCGGTGGCTGTAAAATTGTCAGCAGTGGCCGGCATCAAAAGTTGTCAGCAGCAAGGAATTAAGGTGCTGCTCTCTCTTGGCGGTAGCATTGGGAATTATACTCTAGCCTCTAAAGATGATGCCAGAGGTGTCGCCCGATTATTTACAGAACAATTTCTTGGGCGGCCAATCATCTTCTCGACCTCTAGGTGATGCTGTCCTGGATGGCATTGATTTTGGCATAGGGCAAGGTTCAATTCTATAGCAACCCTCCTTGCCAGTATAGTTCACGTAACACTACTGACCTCATAAACTCTTGGAGTCGTGGACTGCGTCAATAGTTGCCGGAACGATATTTCTAGGGTTGCCAGCAGCTCCTGCAGCAGCCAGAAGTGGGTACATTCCACCGGATGTGTTGATTTCTCAAATACTTCCGGTGATAAAGATGGCACCAAAGTATGGTGGTGTTATGCTTTGGTCAAAGTTTTGGGATGATAAGAACGGGTACAGTCCCTCCATTCTGAGCAGTGTATGAAACATTGAATTGGTCCTCTACTCTGCTTGCTCTCATAACAAATGTGGACGCAATCTTATTAAGAAGAGCAAATGAGATGACTAATTACTGTTTGTTTTGCTCAGAATAGTCTAAAGATTGCCAATACATGCCTCCACTATCCATTTCGTGAGCACTGCTCAAATTATTCAATTCAATGTTGACTTTCTTTACAGCTCTTTCCAGTACTAATGGATAAAACTATCCTGATATTTCTCAACTGCCACATATGAGCAGTTACATTGCTCTTGATTTTGGCCAACCAATGTTCGAGTCCTGTGTTTTACGACATGTAAAATTCCTAAATTATTTGCATTCAAGAGTAGATTTTATTTCTGACCTGATACTATATATTGTTCTAATACAATACCAAAGAAAGCTTTTCATTCAACGAACACTAGTTTCGAACCATCATACAAGACATACTGGGAACTTAAGGAAAAAGAGTACAGAGAACATCCAGTGAAAAACATGGAATTACACGATGAAGGCCTAGATAACATGCAAAACAAAACTCAAAACAAATTGCCCGCGTATGTGGGACTAGTAATCAGTTCTGCAATCTATCGTGGTGTTTATACTTTGCGGACCTGAATATTATGGGTAGATTGGAACCGCCAGATTGGCTGTCTTCCACTCTGAACAAGTGCGACCTCTTCTCCTTCCTTTACCATTCCTTGATTCTGCATGATAAAACCAGACACAGGTCATCCTCCATCCTTTTTACATGCAGAAAGTACATAATGACCCAGGTACGATGAAAGATAGTTTTGAAATGAGTAGAGATGACTTAACTGTATGTTATAAAGTGACCATCTAGACAGACATTTTTGGGATCATATTAATGCATGGATCATATTATGGGTTGACTGTTATATCACAGGTACAATTGTTTTAAGCATGTTCTAATTGTTATACAGGATGGTTAATAATGATGAGAATCGTCCATTAATCAAGGGAAGGAGTTGCTTATTCTGTGGTGGTTTTCAGAGCAAGTCCATTCAGTTGAGGTCAGCCATTTGACTAATAATGATGTCTGGTTTCCAAAACAAATGAATGAGTTGGTAATAAAATATCCTGTATTCCATGAATGAAAGTTGAAGTTCAGAATAGATCAAGTCAACATAAAATGTATCCAAATTGAATACTCAGTAATTAAAGTGCATATCCCATGATTTAATGCTTGTCCAACTATACCTTCATGCTATTCAAAGCTTGTTTTAGTTTAGCTTCAAATTGGACAGGGACCGATAAAACATGGATAAACTGCTATCCAGTTTTACAATACACTAATCATATAGGAGCTTACCTTGAGCACTGACAAGGCATTTTCAAAGGTTTCTTCAGCATCATCTGAAAACTGCATGTATATGGGACACACTCCTTGATACAAAGCCAGTCTCTGTTGTATCGTCTTCCTGCATGGCCATTGAAGTCTTGTAATTAGTCGAATTCTCAATCCAAAAAGGTGAACAGTAAAATTACCCAGGGCAAAAGTCATAACAAATGACTGATAACAGATGTAAATTTTGGAACATGAAGAACTTACTCATTTGTGAATGCGAAAATAGTTCCTGAAGGTCGATAATGGCTCAGTAATATAGACATGAAGCCAGTTCTAGTGAAGACAACAATTGAGGTTCCAAGAGTGTTTGACATCATGGTTGCATGGTATGCAAACATCTCACTTGTATGGTTCTGCAGAAAACAAGAAATTCCCACTTAGTATAAAGCAATTAAATTGAATATGAGCAACATCAATGAAAGAAGATCGTGTGAGGCACCTTGAATGCTTGACCAAGATTAGGAGGCATTTCACTACCAGCTATGGTTGCTTCAGTTCGTAAGGAGACTGTGTGCATAACTTTAACAGCTTTTAGAGGGAATCTGCAAAGATACAAAAATCATTTAACTGGAATATCTTAATGCACAGTTATACTTCAGGCATTCACACTGTTAAACCTACTTACTTTCCGTGTGCAGTTTCTCCAGAAAGCATGACTGCATCAGCACCCTCACGAACAGCAATGGCAATGTCTGATACCTCTGCTCTGGTAGGAGTCGGATGAACAATCATGCTTTCCAGCATATTTGTTGCTACAATAACAGCTTTTCCCATGCTCCGGCACAGCCTGATTATCTCTTCCTACAAATTCAAAATAAAAACTAATCACCTTCATGTCCAAACTGGATACAATTGCTATCAACGATGACTTCATTTCTCATTAGTCAACAATCTTATCCCAGAGACAAATCTACCTGCAGCAGGGGAACCTCCTCAATAGGGAGCTCTGCACCAAGATCTCCTCTTGCAACCATGGCCTGATTAAAAAAAAAACACATGATCCATTAGTACATAAATTAATCACAATACAGGCTGGAGGTATCAGCATTGATCAGGAATTTTTTTCTTGTGAAATCAACTATGATTAGAGAATGTCAGATTCATCTGAACTAAAAAAAAAAGGCAGCAAATCACCAAGGAAACAAAGCTGTCAGTAGCAAAACCAGGAGAGAAAAAATCATTTTATTTTCATTTCAAGATCAATAGTAAAAAAATATGCTCTACGTTGTAAAATATACAGCCAATAATGATAACTGAATCCAATTAACTACGTCTTAATATTACATAATATATCAGAAACTCAAAGATGGACATAATAATTCAGATGATTACCCCATCAGATGCTGTAATTATCGAATGCAAATTTGGTATAGAATCTGCACTTTCAATTTTTACAATCACATGTATATCTGCACCACAGCCTGCCAGAAAAGGGGGGAAATATCATCCAAGTTAATAACTGTGCCAAATTATCATACAACTTTTAAAAAAAAATGATTAACATATAAATATAAATATTACTTTGTAGATAATTCTTCAATTCATGAACCACTTGTGCATCTTTAACAAAGGAAACAGCATAGAAGTCAACTTTGTTCTCCACTCCGAATTTTATATCATCCCAATCCTTGTCTGAAGCAAGAGCCATGTAAGTAACCATGTCCATTATCGAAATCAACACCCACACAAATGAAAACAAAATAAAATAAAAGGGAAATAAAAAAAAAGAGATATAGAATAGTAAATAATGCAAATGGTGATTTAAGGTCAAACCAGTGATGGAAGGCAATGTCGCGCTTTTTCCTCGAACATTTAGATGACGCCTAGACTTAAGCTCTCCTCCATCAATAACTTCACATTTCACTGAATCTTCTGTTTTGGACTTCACCAGAAGTGACATCATACCACCTAAAACACAGGTCAAGGATCAGCAAACATATAAAATTGATAGCAATAAATATTTCCTGTTCCAAAACCCTGAAAGCTTCTAACTATGAGTTTTATTGAACTGTAAAAGCAAGCCTTCCTGAAGAGAACAGCTACTCATCCTAAGTATATTGATGTCCATGTCTCTTTATGGTTGTTAAGACTTCTATATTAAGCGAAAAATAAAAGGTTCGAAGTGAAAAGGAAGTTTCACTATAATCAAAACCCCGCTATTAAGGGTGTAAGAATTCTGACATTTTACCATGAGAAAATGAAGGCATTGAGATTGTATCAGTTTCGGAAGGGGAAGGGGAAAAAAACTTATTTGCTTTTCATTATCATCTTTGAGCAGCAGGCTCCCATGATCATGATTTCATGCTATACCTCATGACACTCATGTACAGCTATTTCAGTCACGGGATCAAAAGACAGGGTCTAGAGGACAAAAGAAACAATACTTCCACATACACACGTGTGCACCTGGGGGGGGTTGCACACATATACATCATAAAACCTCTTCCTGTATTGACACAAATAATATGACACAAAGTATAACAAAATGAATCACAAAAACTACATGTTCCTACAATCAGGCAATAATGTTTTAAACATTGCGCACCCTACCAAGGGTTTCAACTTCTACTTTTAGGAAAAAAGAAAATGCCAGCATACCATCAACAAGAAGCATGTCGCCTGCTTCTACATCACTAACAAAATCATCATAGTTCACACTAACACAATCAGATGTTCCAACACCCCTACGAATCGTAAAAGTGAATTTCTGTCCAGGTGATAGCATGATAGGCTGAGGCAAGTCACCACTCCTAACTTCAGGACCCTGATAAAAAAAGAAGATGCAACCCAAATAAACAGAGAAGCATATAACAGGTTAAATGAAGGACCTCATATCAGGATAAAGTACTGTTCCATGTAATGTCATGTTTTATCTTTCCCAATTTTTGCGTAAAACTCATTTCTAATGGCCTCCAGACATTAGGTGCATTCCATTTCATCAAAACTTCACAACTTAAGCAACCCAATATAGCATCAAAATGAAGTAAACCTGCCTTAGTATCAAGCATGATGGCAATGACATTATCTTTCGCCTGTGCATTATACTCTTTAACCAAATCAATGACTTTCTGATGAGAAGCATGGTCTCCATGTGACATATTCATTCTAGCGACATTCATTCCCGCTTCAGCCAACTTCCATATCATCTCCTTTGTGTTAGTTGACGGCCCAATAGTACATACAATCTTCGTTTTTCTCCTAACGGTAGGCTTCGTCCACATTCCAACAGCTGCTGTCATGTCACCTAGTTGCTCTAATTGCACAAATTGCTCCCCCCTCTAAAAAAAAACATACAAATTCATCCACAAAGTTAATGAATACTATAATTTACTTTTAACAGCTAATCATTTCACTGTCCTACCTTTCACATTATGCTAACTTCTACTATTGGCACACGAAAAAGTCTATCCACGCAGCTAAGGGTGATGATAGCACAAATTTTACCTTCTAAAAATGACCTTGTCTAATTTTATTTAAACATGACCTTATAAAAGAATAGCTTTCGTTAAAATAATGTCCGGGCGCAATATTTTCAGGAAATGACAAAAACAGCCTTCAATGTGGGCAGAATCCAGCAAATCAGCATCTTCAAAAGGTCAATTTCGTCTTTCACTGAAACAATCTTATGGATAGACCTTTTGATTTAAAAATGTTATATTATCACACATTTTGACAGCAAAAATATTATAATTTCAGTTACGAGAAATGAAACTCGCCTCCATTTCCGTAACTGAGGTAAAAACGATATCTCAAGGAATGCAGTTCCTCACCCATTCCTCCTAACTTTACTCGCGATTCCGTGACAAGAGTGTTTACATCTAACGCAAAATGTGATGAACTCAATTGATTAATATATTATTCAGCTAAAAAGAGGTGAGTAGTGCCCACCTTTGGTACATCCTCAGGTGAGACAGGAATGACTTCAGGTTCGGCGGATCTCTTAACAGCCGCCGCCACAATTTGAGTGTTCCTACGACAAGAAACACTGCCGATAATCTTCTTCTTGTCATGACTTGAAAGAAATCTCGAAGAGAAAGTTGAAGGTTTGATTAGCTTCTCAACTCGGTCTTGTGGAGATCCAGAGGAAGGACATGATATGATAGAGCTGTAAATCGATCTGGTGGTAGCCGCTACTTGCGCCATTTTTAGAGAGCAAGATAGTGTGTTTTGCCGAGAGAGAGAGATGCTTGGGTTTAAAAGGCGAGGGAGTGTGAGAGCTAGTGAGAAGGAGATTGGAGAAATCGCCGATAAAAAATGGCGGAAATAACGAGGGAGGGAGGCCTTTTGGATTGGCTTTGTTTGTATCGAAGGAAAATGAAAGGGGATGGATTTTGTTTAATGAGCTAAGCCAACGCCTACTACTGTTGGGTGCCGACTGCCTTTATTCAAAATAGTTGGGGTTTTGCGTTGTCATTTGCTACCTTCACAATTCTCATAAACGGTGTCGCTTCCGATCGAAAAGGAGGATATAAGGTGGCAAAAGGCCTTCCATTGTTCATTATTCATAAATTCTATATCATACCATGGAATGCTTTTCAGTTTTTTTATTTAATTATACATAAATAAATATGTTTTTTTTAAATAATCTAGATTTTTTTATTATTTGTTTTCAATAGAAGGGTGATTTTCCCTACTTATTTAAATTTTATAGGAAAAAGGTGGTTTCTAGTATAAATTCTGGTTTTTTTATTGATACATTTTTTAACAAAAAAAATATATATGTATATTTTTTAGCTATGTTTTTATTGTATAAAATCTTAAGAAAAAAAATAAATATCTACAAAAATTCACTATCTGAAATAATGATGACAAACTATCTCTTTAATAATAAAAAAAAATCTCTCTTATTGATGTGTTTTTTTATTACTTATTTTATCATTACTATTTTTTAAAAAATAAAAATTATCATAATTTTAAAAGAAATTTATAGTAAAAAATAAACAATGAATTAGTAATATTGATATGGATGTGTTAAAAAAATCAAAGAAAAGTATATTAAAAATCATAATAAAAAAAGATATTTAATTAGCATTGAATACTCAAAGGTAATTAAAAAACGGTTATGAATATTAAGTTCATGTATAATTATTCGAGAAGAAATTGCTAATATTCACATAAAATAATTAAAAATATTAATATTCAAAAAAAAAATCGATGGATCATTGTACAAAGAAAGAAGGGTGAGACGCATCTAGGCTAGAAGAATAGGCCCAGATACCTGGCCCTCGATTTAAGTGCATCTTTGCTAGAATAATAGGTTAAAAGTGTTTTTTGTTTAAAATTTTATTATTATTATTATTTAAAATTTTATTTTTAATATTAACATATTTAAAAATATCAAATTTTATTAATTTAATTTAAAAAAAAAGTCTTTTTTTTAAAAAAATACTTTTGAAAAACACTCTGAAACCCTCGGTGAAACGTAACCATGTTGAACGATATATATTATTCACCTCTCTTTTTTAATCGAATAGACAGTGCATAGGGCTTCGGGAATTAGAAAATCAAAGTCTATTTTAATTTATAGAATTTGTCTATTTGAGATCTTTCTCTCCCGTAAATTTTTTTCATCAATTTTAATTTATCACCTCTCTCTCGTTCTCTCAACATTTAGGGATCAAATTGAAAATATAACTTAGACCCAGTTATGTTTGTTGGAAAGTGAGTTTTTTGGAAAGTGAATTCCGATGTTTGACAGTGTTATGGAAAATGAACTGGAAAATAATTTATTAATAAATTATTATTTTTTCAATTTTATTAAAATAACGAGGAACAAATCTTACAAATTAAAAAGTTGAATGAGATTGAAAAAAAATATAATTTCATAAATTATCTCAAATAAAATAAATAAAAATCAAAATAATAGATATCAAATCTAAAAAAAGGTGAATAAATTAAAATATTAATAATTAATATTTCATAAATTATTTCAAATAAAATAAGTAACAATAAAAAAAATGAGGATCAAATTTGATAGATAAAAAATTTCAATAAAAAAATGATAAGAAAAAAGCAAATAGCAATTATAAAAATAAAGACCAAAATTAATATAAAAAAAATTTAAGAGATGGAATTGAAAAATAAATATTCAAAACAAATTATATACAACAATCAAAAGTTTGAGGATCAAATTTGATATAATCAACAAATAATGACATTTCTAAATTTTTCACAACTTCCAGTAAAGTGTTTTCGTCCAAATTTTCCTGAAAACACTTTCACGAAAACTAAGCCAATTTTTCTTTGATGAAAAGTATTTTCCATTGACCAACTTTCCGGAAGGCAAACAAACACAGAAAAAGTTGGGAAAATGGTTTCTGTAAAGTGAATTCGAAAACAAACACAACCTTAAAGGATAAAATTAAAAAACATTATGTGACCAAATTATAAATTATGCAGAGTGCATTGACTAGAATATAAAAATTTGAAAAAATTACACCCTAAATAAATAGACAGTGATTTGTTGGATTGCAATAGGGTAATAGCAGAGCAAGATAATATGAACAAAGAAGTTTTGATGTTTTTTGAGCAAGATAATATCAACATATCAAAATAATATAAAAACATTAAAAAAATTAATTTGAAATAAAAAAAATATTATTTTTTAAAAAAATATTTTTAAATCACATTTCTTTTAAAACACATTACTAAACAGTCATCTCGTTGGAAATATAGAAACATTTATCTCTCTTCTTTTCGTCAATGAGAAGATATATCTTTGATGATGAAAAAATATGGTGTTTTTATTGTTTAATCTACCGATAGAAAAGGCAATTATTAATTAAATGTTTAGTCATTGTTGACTTTTCGAGTTCACTTTCGTGCTTGTGTCATATGAGTTTAAAGTAAGAATTTCACTTCAAATATAAACTAATAGCAAGTTACTTCCGATTTTATTTTTTTATGGTCTGTTTGTTTTTTCATTTTAAAAATAAGTTGTTGTTTTTTTTAATTTTTTCTGTTTTCACTTAATTTTTTTATTATTTTTAGATTATTTTAATGTGAAGATATCAAAAATATAATTAAAAAATATATATTATTTTTAAACAAAAAAATACTTTAAGAAATAATTGTTATAATATTCTCAAACACCCTTTTAATCCCATAAGGTGACAGAGTATTATATACTAAAAAAATTCATGAATGGTGAAATGGAAAACAACACTATTATTTTTTAAATACAAAATAATAGTTTGGTGGATTTATTCTGCGATTTGGGCAGAGTAGGTGATCAACATAATAAATCAGCAACAATCATAAGTGGGAGATGGTTATTAATAAAAAAAAATAAAAAATAAAACAATGGCGTATAATCTAAGAGATAATCTCAAATGCCCACATTTTAGACATGGTTTAACTGGCAAATATTATTTCAAGTTGAAACAATTTGACTTCTTGAGTTATTTAAATAGATCATTACCAAATAGGATGATATAAAAAATTATATGCTTGCATGATGGTCATTGAGAGGCTCGAACCACTTCAAGTTGGTTCACTAAAATTGGTTGCAACAATTTAATCCTTATTTCCTTTGCATTAAATCTTTTATAATTGAATAAAATTATTAAATTCAAACTTTTTTTTAATTTATATTTGTATTGGCGGTCTGTAATCATCCAACATCCACGATTAAAGGTCTGGTGAATGAGGTATTTAAATCTTACATCATAAAAATTATGTTAGTTTTTTTTTAACATTTTAGTCTATAACAAAATTGAATTAGACCGTCTAAATCAATTAAATGTTGTCTTGTAAGCTCTGGCTCAACCTAAAATCTATGTTGATATATCCAAATGTAAGTTTGTTTGTTGGAAAGTTAAATATTTAAACCATATAAAGAAGTTACATCAAACCAAACAAGGTAAAAACCATGACGAAATGACCCAAAATCAATGACATAAAAGCTCTAATTACATGGCTCATTTAATGCCCGTTTGACACTGTGATCCCACCGGTTTTTTTATCGAAATTTGAAAAAAAATTATTTTTTTTTCATTTTAAATGAATATGTTTTTGTGTGTTATATATCATTTTGATGTGCTGATTTCAAAAATAATTTTTAAAAAATTAAAAAAATATCATTTTAATATATTTCACCACAATGAATACTTTAAAAAACTACCGCAAACACACACTAAAACTGCCTCTTATAATTCCACAAAGCCCTTATCCATCCATCTCAATTAATTTATATTAAAGATCTACCCTCTTCCAACATTAACAAAAACACTAAAGTATATCGGTGTTTTATCTGTATATACACTGTTCACTCACACTCATATTTACTGTGTACTGGATGTTTTATTTGGTGCTTCAACATGCATTGAATTATAATGACTTGAAGAAAATCACTGCTTTATTCGCCCTCTCCCCTTCTATAAATATCAACTGCGAAGACCACACTTTTAACCAAGAAATCAAAGCTCTCTTAACCAAAAAAAGAATCTCACTAGACACCTCTTCGTAGATTATGCAAAGCCTTCATGTTCTCTCGCTACTATACTCTTTCTCACCAGCCATCTCTTGATTCTTGGAAGCTTCAATTTCATGGTTGACTTTTTTTTTCATGGATGGATACAAGCGAAAGAGGGGTTTTCAAGATACCCTTATTTTTAAGATACCTCTTGACGAATCCATGTTCCAGGACATGTGTGTTTTTGGATATGGGATTGTGTGGAGATAAGAGTTCTTCATGCTTTTGTCCGTGCATGGTTGAAAAGAATTATGCAGGCTTTTCCCTTGAATATTTTCATTGTATTTCTTCAAATGCAGAGGCGAGATATTACCTCGGATTCATCGAAGGAGGCCTCGAAGAATATTGAGAAATTTGGTTTTGAGGATATAGAGCTTCTTCTACGTTCTTTGTCCTAAGATAATTGTTTGATTTTTGGATATGTTAACGCTAAATCTTTAATAAACTCATGCTTTGTTCACTTTACCTTTTGAAATGTGCAAGGCAAATTGATTGCAAAAATATTTCCAAAACATGGGCAAAAACTGAAGTATTGAAGCATGATCGAGTTGAAATGGGAATGTATTCGGGTTCGGGTTTGAGAATGGCAGATACTAGAGAGTGCCAATCAAGATGGTTGATGGTGTCGTTGGTCCATTTCCTTGATATTTATTGTAGCCTTGGTTTTTAATTTTTTAATTTATTCAGCTAGCGAGCGTGCAAAATGATAAGTTTAGTTAAAGAAAAATGTGGACATATTGTAACAGTGTAAATACATTTGTTATTTTACGTGAATTACAACAATTCACTATTATTGTAGAAGCACGTAGTGCATATCGCACACTAGACTTGACTTGACTTGAAAGGCATCGTCTCTCTTCTACTCGACAACACAGCTATGACACTCAATTAGTAGTGCTGACACATCACTCAACTCCTCGACGTGCTTCGATTGCGGTGAAAGTGGGATATTGACAGTGAGAATACGGCTACGAAGTTGCTTCAAGAGAAGTGGGAGAATATCTAAAGATTGTTGGAAAGGAGACTTCTAGCCACGTGTGTGTGTATGTATATATATATATATATATTCCTTTTTTATTGATTTTTTTTAATATTAACATATTAAAAAAATTAAAAACTCAATTCAAGAACCACATCACATTTTTAGGATTCAAAATATTTTTTTAAAAATAATATATATATATATATATATATATCAATAAATGTCATTAAAACATTAATTAAAAAATAACAAATTCAAAATTGGATGGATGATTTATTAATTGATGGATGACCGAAGTGGCTGTGTGTACTATGCAGTAGAATACATGTAGAGAAAGTTTATGCTTTTGCTTCTTGCTCAATCGAATAACAGTCATACGTTGCCGAAAGTTTATGCTCTGACCCAGACCATTTCTATCAGCTCAATCACTCCACGCAATTCACTGGCGCAATAGCATACGTTGCCGCTATTGATGTTTTGACTTCTTCAAGTAAAAAATCCTTTTAGATTTGACATCGAAGAATTGTATATCATGACATTATTATACTAAAAGTTAAATGAGATAGTAAAAACCATCATTACTCTATATTTAAATTATTGTGAATGGTAATAATGAATTTATTAAAGGCTTCAGGGTATTTATGATTTTGTATAATTTTTTTCCAATAAAATAACTAAAATATTTATAAATAAGACAAAAATATACATCGCTATGAGTATTGAGTTTGTTATATTTTTTTTTGTAAATAGCTAAATATAAATATATCCTTATATAAGACAACTATATAGTACACGTCGGGCTAAGAAGAGTCATTCAATAATTTTTTTAAATGACCAAATACATATACTCTAATCCAAGATTTAGCTATAGGTATGTGACAATAATTTTCCTTTTTTATATATTTCATGTCGTGGTACGGTTTGCGCATCACCGGATGTGTCTACCATTTCTCAAAAAAAATCCCAATTTTTTTATGTACTAAAAAACTTTTAATATAATAATATGAGGAATAAATCTTAAGAAATTAAAAACATCTTTTTTAAACAATAATTATGATGTCATCGATAGTGTGACCAATAATAATTAGTATATTAATTATGTATAATAATATTTATAATATCAGCTATAATAATTGTGACAAAAATTTATTGGTCAACGTTATTTTAATGAAAAATAATTTCTGCATCTTTTTTATGTACGATATCTCAAATCTCATATAAAAATATATACGAAACCACATGTAGACAAGACAAGTAGAAAAATCATGTCAAATTATCTACAATAATAAAGTAAAAAATTACCCCATGTTTCTTGACAACTAGCACCAAAAATTTTAACATGTAATAAAATTGTTAACTATCCTAATTAATTAAAAATAATATACATTTGAGCTACATAAGCAACTTAAAAATTTTAAGATTTTGTTGCTTTTATTTATTTTACTATAGATAAGACATTTAGAATAATGATAATAATTATTTTTAGGACTTTTTGCTAAAAAAATGAGAGACTAATTATATATTATGATATTTTTTGATATAACGTCTTAAAATATATGTAAAAAATTGAAACGACTTTTCTTAATAAATCTCACATGAATTTACTCTCGGTGTTCTAAAAACTTTTAATATAATAATATGAAAGAAAAATCTGAAAAGGTAATCTTTGATAAATTTTAGCAATTGTATTTTTGCTATCTATTAAATAAAGTTTTTTGTCAAATAGTTAAAACATGTTTAATAAAAAATTAGTATGTTGCATGCAACAAATAATTTTTTTTTTGTCGATTTGATCAATTAAGGTTTTGTTATCTACCAATTAAATTATTATCAAAATAGTTAAAACAATACCATTAATCAAATTGTTTGCTGCGTAAAACAAATCACTCATCTATGATAAAATTCAACGATTGTAATTTTACTATTTGTTAATGAAATAAATAAAATATACACAACAATCAATCAATATATTGCACAGAGCATGAAGCTCATTTTAGCAGAAATTTTAAAGTCTAATTTTACAATCTATCGATTAAATAAGTATCAAAATAATTTTAACAGTAACAACATTCGATCACTTTTAAGCTGGAAAAAAAACTGGTTTTAATAAGTTTTATCAATTATAATTTTATTAATTAAATATTAAAATAACTAATTATAACATATATAAAACTAATCAGTTTCTTACCTTAAAAAATGCCAGAGCAAAGCGCGGGTAAGATAACTCGTGTATACTATTATTCTAGTGGTGGTGAAATTGTTGTCAAAATATATTAAAAACAATATCTGCGGGCCATAGAGGTTATCGGATCCAGTCACCCACCTTAACTTTTATTGCTAATAGATCCAACGGTGGGACTTCCTCTGGCAGAAAATAATAATGATGATCAGAAAGTGACGTGGGGAAAGCGATAAGCAAATACTTACTGATTCAGCCATCTCTAAACTCACGCGCCTCGCATATCACGTGCTTTCCCCTGCCACAAACAATTAATTGAGCAGTGTCGCCTGTCCGTCAATGCTTATCTATGGTTTTCAGATTATATAATTCTTTTTTAAAAAGAGATAGATATATAAGAAAATATAAAATTTATTATACATAGAAAATAATAAAATATCCCTATTTATTATTATTTTTAATATATATTTTTTAAAATAAATTATAAAAACAACTTTTTTAATGTCACTGATTAGTTACTTTCGAGACACAAAATAGTAAAATATAAATTTTACACTATTAAAATAAAAAACATTATCTTACATCTCCCACCACTGAAGGCTGGGGGCATACGGATTAGCAATAAAAAAATATCTGAATTTGTTCTCCCCCCAAAGCGAAGGTATATTTGTAATTGCAGTGAAATTGTTTTATATTCAAAAATATATTTTTTAAAAAAATTAATTTTTAATCATCATATTAAAATAATTTAAGAATATAAAAAAATAAAAGTAAAATATTTGTTAAAGAAGTACATATAATGACAAATATATACTTAGATACTTGACACTGTATTTTAAAAATATTTTTCAAAATTTTTTAATTTTTATTTTTAATTAATTATTTTGATGTTTTAGAATTATTTTGATGTGCTGATACAAAAAATTATTTATACAAAATATAAAAAATATCATTATGATATTTCCCGGATGAAAAATATTTTCAAATTAATATAAACCACTTATTCATAGAATACAAGAATAAATACTCCTAGAATAAATACCCGCAAGCAATAGCAACGGTACTCCATCCATGCCTATATATAAGAGAATATTTAAGGGGAAAAGATATTTAAAAAATAAAAATAAATTAATTATATGGTTTGTTGAATAATATAAAATAATATTATTTATATTTGCACTCCAATATAAAAAAAATTAATTAGAAAAGTAAATTCTATTTTAATATATATATAATATTAATATAACTATTTATAACAAAAATTATATAATAATATTAAAAATTATTTAAAAAAATAAAATTATATCATTTTAATATATTTATATCATTTCAAAAACCATCTCAATAATCCGCTACCAAACAGTCATATAAGACCTGTTTAGGAGTGTGATTATGGTAATTTTTCAAAGTACTTATCTTGCCGAAATATATCAAAATAATATTTTTTATTTTTTTAAAATGATTTTTAAAATCAGCACATCAAAATGATATAAATCACATAAAAACATATTCATTTAAAATATATTTTTTTTTAAATTTCAGCTAAAAACCGGTGTGATTGCAATGTCAAACGAGCGAGATAATAAACATCCGCTACCAAACAATCATATAATAAACATCCGCTACCAAACATTGGAAGAAAAGTAAATTCTATTTTAATATATATAATATTAATATAACTATTTATAAATAATAAATAACTAATACAAGCACAATCAATTTTTTTCCTATAGAAATATATTAAAGAATTTTTAGCTTTTTTTGATACATATAGGAATAACTTTTCAATTTAAAAATACTCTCCGTATGAAAATGAACAATAAAAGTTTTTTTTTTGTCTTTTTCTTTTTACTTTTCTTTAGCTCTATTGAAGTTGCTCTAAGCTCTAAGTAGTGTTTGTCACTCAATTTAAAAAATATATAAAAAATATTTTCATATAATAATGTTAAAAATTATTTAAAAAAATAAAATTATATCATTTTAATATATTTATATCATTTCAAAAACCATCTCAATAATCCGCTACCAAACAGTCATATAAGACCTGTTTAGGAGTGTGATTATGGTAATTTTTCAAAGTACTTATCGTGCCGAAATACATCAAAATAATATATTTTTTTTAAATAATTTTTAAAATCAGCACATCAAAATGATATAAATCACACAAATACATATTCATTTTTTTTTAATTTCAGCAAAAAACCGATAGTGATTGCAATGTCAAACGGGCAGATAATAAACAACCTGATATGAACTTCACCAACAATTGTGATGAAACCCAATAAGAATGATGGTTTAGAACCCCAAGATCGTGTAGACAAGATTGGTTGAGCCTTGACTCGTCACCTAACAAGATGAAAACCAAGACTATGAAAGATTGAAACGCCACACCTAGAAAACCTGAGACTCTCTCAACAATCAAGGTGATAAGTTTGGTTGTTTGAACGCCACAAGATTAACTTGATAAGTTATAGGAATTCTTTTAAGAACGAAGAGGAACACAAGACCTCACAAATATGATAATTCTCTGAAAACATAATCTACTTAATAATTTCGAAATACCCCTTTTTATACTTGGAACAACCCTCCAAGAATAGGAAAAGTCATAACTAGAGCTTTAAAAGATCTCAAAGAGTAACATAAACAAGTCCCCACGTTTTTAGGTCTCTTGGACTTCTAGAGGCTGTCATAAATAGCTAAATGACTAAATGCAATGTATTTAACATCACCATTGAAGACCAACTTCATTCCTCTAATTAATAACCTTCAAAGTCATAAAATTCATGCCCTTTGAGGGTCAGATCATGCTGAAACGTTTTTGCATAATTATTACCCTCTTCAATTGCTTTGATGATGTGGACTAAGCCTTGATTATCATTTGATCCCACCATGGTCGTTTTAGAATCAGCCTAAATTTCTTGGATTAGCCCATTTAGTGATTCCTTGAAGCGTTTGGCTCTAAGTCTTGTAATTGGGCCACTTGGAAGTGACAAAGGGTCTTGTGCGAATTCAGACGCATTCCCGAGTGTATGATCAATATGTCCAGCTCCTTGGTTTGCATCACATCCGCTACCAAACATTGGAAGAAAAGTAAATTCTATTTTAATATATATAATATTAATATAACTATTTATAAATAATAAATAACTAATACAAGCACAATCAATTTTTTTCCTATAGAAATATATTAAAGAATTTTTAGCTTTTTTTGATACATATAGGAATAACTTTTCAATTTAAAAATAGCTCTACTCAAGGTATGAAAATGAACAATAAAAGTTTTTTTGTCTTTTCCTTTTGACTTTTCTTTAGCTCTCTATTGAAGTTGCTTTAAGTAGTGTTTGTCACTGAAATTAAAAATAAAAATTATATAATAAAAATAAAAATTATTTTTAAAAATAAAATTATATCGCTTTTAATATATTTATATCATTTCAAAACCACCTCAATTATCCGCTACCAAACAGTCATATAAGGCTTGTTTAGGAGTGTAGTTGTGGTAGCTTTTCAAAGTGCTTTTCGTGCCAAAATATATCAAAATGATGTTTTTTTATTTTTAAAAATCATTTTTGACAGCACATCAAAATGATCTAAATCACACAAATACATATTCATTTAAATTTTTCTTTTTTAATTTCAGCAAAAACCAGTGTGATTGCAATGTCAAACGAGCAGATAATAAACATCCGCTACCAAACAGTCATATAATAAACATCCGCTACCAAACATGGGAAGAAAAGTAAATTCTATTTTAATATATATATAATATTAATATAACTATTTATAAATAATAAATAACTAATACAAGCACAATCAATTTTTTTCCTATAGAAATATATTAAAGAATTTTTAGCTTTTTTGATACATATAGGAATAACTTTTCAATTTAAAAATACTCTCCGTATGAAAATGAACAATAAAAGTTTTTTTTTTGTCTTTTTCTTTTTACTTTTCTTTAGCTCTCTATTGAAGTTGCTCTAAGTAGTGTTTGTCACTCAATTTAAAAAAAATATAAAAAATATTTTCATATAATAATATTAAAAATTATTTTTAAAAAATAAAATTATATCATTTTAATATATTTATATCATTTCAAAAACCACCTCAATAATCCGCTACCAAACAGTCATATATATAGGAGTGTGATTACGGTAGTTTTTCAAAGTATTTATCGTGCCGAAATACATCAAAATAATATATTTTTTTTAAATAATTTTTAAAATCAGCACATCAAAATGATATAAATCACACAAATACATATTCATTTAAATTTTTCTTTTTTTTAATTTCAGCAAAAAACCAGTGTGATTGCAATGTCAAACGGCAGATAATAAACATCCGCTACCAAACAGTCATATAATAAACATCCGCTACCAAACATTGGAAGAAAAGTAAATTCTATTTTAATATATATAATATTAATATAACTATTTATAAATAATAAATAACTAATACAAGCACAATCAATTTTTTTCCTATAGAAATATATTAAAGAATTTTTAGCTTTTTTGATACATATAGGAATAACTTTTCAATTTAAAAATGACTCTCCGTATGAAAATGAACAATAAAAGTTTTTTTTTTGTCTTTTTCTTTTTACTTTTCTTTAGCTCTATTGAAGTTGCTCTAAGCTCTAAGTAGTGTTTGTCACTCAATTTAAAAAAAATATAAAAAATATTTTCATATAATAATATTAAAAATTATTTTTAAAAAATAAAATTATATCATTTTAATATATTTATATCATTTCAAAAACCACCTCAATAATCCGCTACCAAACAGTCATATAAGACCTGTTTAGGAGTGTAGTTGTGGTAGCTTTTCAAAGTGTTTATTGTACCGAAATACATTAAAATAATATTTTTTTATTTTTTAAAAATCATTTTTGAAATCAGCACATCAAAATGATACAAAACACTCAAAAACATATTCATTTTATTTTTTTTTAATTGCAGCAAAAAACCAGATGTGATTGCAATGTCAGACAGATAATAAACATGCGCTACCAAACAGTCATATAATAAACATCCGCTACCAAACATTGGACTGCCTATAAGTGTTCCACAATCGAAGCATCAAACATTCATCCCTGCAAGACCATATTTAACGAGCTAACCCTCTTTTGCTTTCTCTAGTTTGCTTTTAGTTCTTGGTAGTTTCAGCTCTAATGGCGAATACCGATGACAAGATTCACGTGGTCATGTTTCCATGGCTAGCCTTTGGTCACGTGACGCCATGGCTAGAGCTTGCCAAGCTATTGGCTGCAAAGGGTCACAAAATCTCCTTCATATCCACCCCTAGAATCATCGACCGCCTTCCAAAACCACCTTCAAGTTTATCGTCCACTCTGCACTTTGTAAAGCTGCCGTTGCCCCAAGTAGAGGGTCTACCTCCAGATGCTGAGGCCACCATTGATTTGCCAGCTAACAAGGTACAGTATCTCAAGATAGCCCTTGACAAGCTCCAAGAACCCTTTGCCAAGGTTCTAGAGTCGTTAGATCCAGATTGGATCTTCTACGATTTCGCTCAATACTGGGTCGGGCCGATTGCGGCTCATCTGGGCATCAAAAGTACATTCTTCTCTATATGCATTGCAGCGATGGTGGCCTTTCTTGGTCCGCCATCGCCCTTGATCAACGGTGACGATTCTCGCAAAAAACTCGAAGATTTCACGATCCCACCTAAGTGGGTGCCGTTTCAGACAACAGTCGCTTATAAGTACTATGACATCAAGAACTCATTTGACTGTGTTGAGGATGATGCTTCAGGTGTCAACGACTTGATTCGCTGGGGCTTGTGCATGCAATCATGTGATTTTATTGCAGTTCGGTCCTCCTTCGAGATCGAGCCAGAATGGCTCCAAGTTCTCGAAACTATCCACGAGAAACCCGTTTTTCCGGTCGGTCAGCTGCCTCCTGTCGAGTACGAACTGGAGGAGAAGCATTCAGACGCTTGGAGCTCAATGAAGAAATGGCTTGACATCCAAGACAAGAGCTCTGTAGTGTACGTAGCTTTCGGTAGCGAGGCAAAACCGAGTCAAGCCCAGCTAACCGAGTTAGCACTCGGGTTAGAGCTGTCTGGTTTGCCATTCTTCTGGGTTCTCAGGACACGGCGTGGGATTGACGATACCGACTTGATTGAGCTACCACCTGGGTTCGAGGAGCGAACCAAAGGACAGGGAGTGGTTTGCACAACTTGGGCTCCTCAACTCATGATCTTGGCACATGAATCGATCGGCGGGTTCTTGACTCACTCTGGGTGGAGCTCTGTGGTGGAGGCACTTACGTTTCAGAAGGCGCTCATACTTCTAACATTCTATTCAGATCAAGGGATAAACGCTAGGGTTCTGGAGGAGAAGAAGATCGGGTACTCCTTACCAAGAAACGAGTTGGATGGGTCTTTTACTAGAGACTCAGTGGCCGAGTCATTGAGGCTGGTGATGGTGAGCGAGGAAGGGAAGATGTATAGAGACAAGGCGAAGGATGTGAGTGGTTTGTTTGGTGATAGGGAGAAGCAGGACAGGTACGTTGACAACGTTTTGATTTACCTGAAAAGTCATCGACCAGTCAAGAAAGCCAAGTGATTTTCTCCCGCAAATTAAGTAGCGCGTGCTAGCCAGTTGCCTGCTCACAAAAGCAGTGGAGTGGAGTTATATTGTTAAGCCGAGTGATTTGCCTTAAGATTTCATTCCATATCTTTGTTTTGAACACTTATGATATGAATTGATGTTATTTTTTATTTTTTTTATTATTTAGAAATTATTTTTAATAACAGTATACGTATGCGGAAATGACATAACAACACTAATATTTTTTAATTTAAAAAATAAAATATTTGAGGTCGAGCAGTGATAGATATATCTGAGATTTCATTCCATAGCTTTGTTTTTTCAATTTAATTCTCTAATAAAATAAAATTGGTTTCCTTCTAATTTATTTTTTTATTTCCACCCTCATTTTTTATAATATTTTTTTGTTTTAGAGTTTTTCTATGTAACTGGTTTTTTTCTAGGTTCTAACTTTAATGTTTGATTTGTTGGGAATTGAGCTTCACAATGTTTTCCATTTATTATGCTTATATCCCCTATTTTTGGCTAATTTGTTTTTGATTTTGTCATTCTATATTATTAAAAAAACTTGTTTTGTGGTTATTTTTAGTTTTTTTCCTATTAGTTTATCCTGATCTCATCATCTAGATGTAGACTTTTTTTTAATAGATATTTTTTTATAATTATTTTTCACGTATTTAATTATTTATTCACACACACATATTATTTTATATAGAAGAATTTTATTTTTATATGTCTTATTAAATTGACCAATAGGAACTATTTATGGTTAGGATTATTTTCAAATCAACCAATAAATATAGATGGTTACATGTCTTTAATAATATGATTATTATAAAGTGATAGTTGTTTTATTTAGTCTGGAGACTAGTTTAGAAAAGGATCTAACTTTCTGATCAATTATCACTAGATCAATTATTTTTATTAAAGCAATGTTGTTGTTGTTTTTTTCCGTGGAGGATCAACCATGTTTTATTAAATCAATGTTTTATTTTAATTAAGATTTAAAGTTGTATTAGGTTTTGAATCTTATTTTTTTTTCTAATCAATTTTTTGATCAAATCAATTTAAAAACTTATATGTAAAATTTTATCTTATTTTTGTATATATTAAAAAAACACTCTAATCAACATAACTGATAAATACATATTCTATATACCTTTCTTAGAATTGTATAAAACCTTGAAAAAATAATCATGTTCGATGAATTGGTTTATATTATTTATTATAAACGTCACCTTAACTATATTTATTTATCATTACATTATAATAACATTTTCTATATAACTTTTAACATTTTCTCAATCAAAATAATTTTTTGATGGAAAGAATTAATGTATAAGTGTTAATGTTTTTCTTACAATTCATTAAATAGTGAAAAAAAAACATTTTGGCCAACAAAAGAGCTTTTTATTGCTCATTAAAAAGTGAAAAACATTTTGGTCCTTATATTTTTATATCTTCACCATTCAATTCCTTTAATTTTAACAAACTTCTATTGTGATTCATAAAATTGTCACCTTTTCTAATTGAGTCCCTATATTCTCATGGTTTATATATTTAACACCTTCATTTAGTTAAAGTCCATTTCCGCACTTAAAGTTTTCATATTTGGTTCATGTAGTGTTAACTTTAAATTCTATTTTAAATAAAATGAGATAAAGAGTAAAACAACATTAATTTTTTGGTGACTCGAGTAATAACCTAATCATTCCCCGAACCCATGCTAAAGTATTCACCATCAACTCACGATCTTCCTAACATGTGAGACATTACCGATGCATTGATATTTCTATGAGATCATTGTTAGAAAATATTTCACTAATAGTCCATTTCAAATATCAAAATTAAATCTTTTAATGATTCACAAATGATATTTTCTCAAGTAATTCAAATATCGTTTACATCATATATCGCAAGATTTCTCGCGCCTTATAATGAAGATATGATTACAATAAATAAAGAATTAAAGTTGTAAATTAACTCAAATAAGATTTAAAGTTTCAAGAAGAATATGGGAATAATGAAAGCTTTTAGATTAAAGAGTTTGCAAACATTAAGTAGTGTAAAGTGTTTCACATGAAGTGAACCAAGAGTATTTATAGGTAAAACACCACATATGGTTGTTACTCCCATAAGACAGATGGAATAAAAATATTTTGATTTTTTTCGTGTTTTTTTATATATTAGAGACAATTATTTCACTAATTTTAAAAGAAAAATAGTTGTTATAATAACTCTGGTCAAAAGTAAGTCAACAACTTCAAACAAGTTAGCTATTATACAATACTTCAAAAGATTGTAAGCCTACCATTTTAGCTAGAAAAGGGTAAAAAAATAAATCACGAGAGCTCACATGATTATAGTTTTTCAGCTTAAAATATATAAAAGCTTTTTATAATTAAGAGTGCAATAACATATTTGATAAATGTTCATACTCTTGTTTTAAAAGAAAATGAGTGATTATACCAAAACCCTTAATAATTGATTTTTTCATAACTATTTTTCACTATGTATATGTTTTAGCAATAAAAGAATTTTTTTTATGGCGACATTCAACAATTAAAATAATTTTGTATAAAATTCATTTTTACAATGCCAAATTAAATTCTATAAAAACTTGGATTACATTTCAAGTCATGTTTGCATCCAAAAAGTTTCATATTATTTCAGTTTGACATAAAAAATATCCTTTCATCCTTAAACCTTTAATATACATATTAAACTCACTAATTGTTATTGTCATCAAAATAATTAATCTATAGGTGTTGGAGATATTGGCCAACAATTACAATCTTAAATTTTATTTCTCATGTTTCAATTTCTAATAGTTTTTGTTTATTTTTTGTATTTTAGAACAAAATTATATTTATATTTACTATATTATATTCAAATAAAATTGGAGTTCTTGATGGTAATATTGTTAAATAATTGATCATCAATGTTAGACAAGAATAAGATATTTATTTATTATTTTGTACTGTTATTTTTTTATAGCTATATTAAATTAATTTGTTTTTTTACATATATTCAATTGAAAATTATCACTCATTTTTCTTTATTAAAAATTGAGTTTTTTAATCATAATATGTTTTATTTTTAATTTTTTTTTTATCATATGAAAAATTATTTTGTTAAAAAACGAATTTTAATTAAATAGATATATTTCTTCTTCTCAATTTAAATTACTTAAAGTTAAAAAATATTTATTTTAGTTGCTTTTAGTTATTTAAAAAACCATGTTGCTAACATACATGTTTTTATTAAAATAAAAGAAATATATGAATACAAAAAAATCTTAACTAAAATGTATTTTTTTTTCATAATTTAGATTGTTATCTTTTTTACCAATTTTTTTTATTATTATTATATAGTGGGAGACTGTAGTATTTACTATTTACCTTACCAATTAGATTATTTCACTTGGAATTAATGAAATAACTTTATTATTATTCACAGGTTATTTGGGCCTTTTCTTCTTTGCCTTCGTTCATTTCCTACAACTCCTTTCAGCCGCCCTTCGAAAAACGTCAGGTCTTTAAAATTAATCAGAGAGAAAGAATCAAATTCATATCAGATCACAAAAAAAAAAAAAATTAATGGAAAAAACTTCAATCAATATCTAATTCCATCCCTAAATCAAAACCTACAAAAAAAATTCTCTCCACGATCTCCCCTCTCCGACTCTCCATAATGGTAGCCGCAGCAGAAAACGACGCCGGACTGAAGAAGCTCGAGTATCTCTCCCTCGTCTCCAAGGTCTGCAGCGAACTCGAAACTCACTTAGGGTTTGGCGATAAAATCCTAGCTGAGTTCATCACCGAGTTAGGTCGGAATTGCGAAACAGTTGATAAGTTCGACGCCACACTGAAGGAAAACGGAGCTGAAATGCCTGATTACTTTGTACGGACACTGCTGACGATTATTCACGCGATTTTGCCGCCGAAAGTGGAGGTGGCGAAGAAGGACATGGAGACCGATGGTTCAGGTAAAGATTCTAAATTTAAAGCTCTTTCGATTCAAGATAGCAGAGACAGAGTGAAAGAAATTGATAAGGAATTGGAGATTGAAGCTAAAGAGAAAAGTAGAAGAGAGAATGAGGTAAGGCATAGAGAAAGAGACACTGAAGATAGACATGGAGGGACAGATGGGAGAGATATAGATAGGGGTAGATATAGAGACAGAGAGAGAGAAAGAGATAGGTATGATAGAAATGATAGGAGGAGAGATAGAGAAAGAAGGAGAGATGGGTATGACAGAGAGGATGGTGAAGGTGAGAGGGAGAGAAGGAATGTGAGACATGGGAATGATAGAGAGGATGGTGAAGGTGAGAGGGAGAGAAGGAGTGTGAGACATGGGAATGATAGAGAGGATGGTGAAGGTGAGAGGGAGAGAAGGAATGTGAGACATGGGTATGGTGGTGGTGGTGGTGGTGGGAATAGTAATGAGCTGGAATTGTATGAGGTTTATAAGGGGAGGGTGTCCAGGGTGATGGATACGGGTTGTTTTGTGCAGTTGAGTGATTTTAGGGGGAAGGAGGGTTTGGTTCATGTTTCACAGATTGCAACTAGGAGACTTGGGAATGCGAAGGATGCTGTGAAGAGGGATCAGGAGGTTTATGTTAAGGTGATTTCGATTTCAGGGAACAAGTTGAGTCTTTCGATGAGGGATGTTGATCAGGATAGTGGGAAGGATCTGCTTCCCTTGAAGAAGAGGGATGAGGGGGATGGTCTTAGGAGTAATGCTTTGGGGTCATCTAAGGAGGGGCCAGTGACTAGGACAGGGTTGTCAGGGATTAGGATTGTGGAGGAGGAGGATGCTGGTCCATCGAGGAGGCCTCTGAAGAGAATGAGCTCTCCAGAGAAGTGGGAAGCGAAGCAGTTGATTGCTTCAGGAGTTTTGAGTGCGCAAGATCACCCCATGTATGATGATGAAGTAGATGGGTTTCTTTATCAAGAAGAGGGAGTTGAGGAAGAGCTTGAGATTGAGATGAACGAGGATGAGCCTGCATTTTTGCAAGGGCAGACTAGGTATTCTGTTGATGTGTCACCAGTGAAGATTTTTAAGAATCCTGAAGGTTCATTAAGTCGTGCAGCTGCTCTTCAGTCTGCACTCATAAAGGAGAGGAGAGAAGTGAGGGAGCAGCAGCAGAGGACTATGCTTGATTCGATACCAAAGGATCTTAATCGTCCTTGGGAAGACCCAATGCCCGAGACTGGTGAGAGGCATCTTGCCCAGGAGCTGCGTGGTGTTGGCTTATCTGCTTATGACATGCCTGAATGGAAGAAGGATGCATTTGGGAAGGCATTGACATTTGGGCAGAGATCCAAGCTATCTATGCAGGAACAGAGGCAGAGCTTGCCAATTTACAAATTGAAAAAAGAGTTAATTCAGGCTGTCCATGACAATCAGGTTTTGGTTGTTATTGGTGAGACTGGTTCAGGCAAGACTACCCAGGTGACACAGTATCTTGCTGAGGCAGGTTATACTACAAGGGGTAAGATCGGATGTACTCAGCCTCGTAGAGTGGCTGCTATGTCTGTAGCCAAGAGGGTGGCTGAAGAGTTTGGTTGTCGTTTAGGTGAGGAAGTTGGCTATGCTATTCGTTTTGAGGATTGCACTGGACCAGATACTGTGATCAAGTATATGACAGATGGTATGCTTCTTAGGGAGATTTTGATTGATGAAAACCTTTCTCCATACTCAGTGATAATGCTTGATGAAGCTCATGAGAGAACAATTAACACTGATGTCCTTTTTGGGTTACTCAAGAAACTTATGAAGAGAAGACCTGATCTTCGCTTGATTGTCACATCAGCCACACTGGATGCAGAGAAATTTTCAGGGTATTTCTTCAACTGTAACATATTCACGATTCCTGGCAGAACTTTTCCTGTAGAGATAATGTACACCAAACAGCCTGAAAGTGACTACTTAGATGCGTCTCTTATTACCGTCTTGCAAATCCACTTGACAGAACCTGAAGGTGACATACTTCTATTCTTGACAGGTCAGGAGGAGATTGATTTTGCATGTCAGTCTCTTTATGAGAGGATGAAAGGGTTAGGAAAAAATGTTCCTGAATTAATCATACTACCTGTTTATAGTGCCCTTCCTAGTGAAATGCAATCAAGAATTTTTGAACCTGTCCCTCCTGGGAAGAGGAAGGTGGTTGTGGCAACCAATATTGCTGAAGCTTCTTTAACAATCGATGGAATCTTTTATGTTATTGATCCTGGGTTTGCCAAGCAGAATGTGTATAATCCAAAGCAAGGGCTTGATTCCCTGGTTATAACGCCAATTTCGCAAGCATCTGCCAAGCAACGAGCTGGACGTGCTGGACGTACTGGGCCTGGAAAATGTTACCGTCTCTACACAGAAAGTGCATACCGCAATGAGATGTCACCCACCTCGGTTCCAGAAATCCAAAGAGTTAATCTAGGAATCACTACGCTTACAATGAAGGCCATGGGAATCAATGACCTATTATCTTTTGATTTTATGGATCCGCCTTCACCCCAGGCCCTGATTTCTGCATTGGAACAGCTATATAGCCTTGGAGCTCTGGATGAGGAAGGCCTTCTGACCAAACTAGGTAGGAAAATGGCAGAATTTCCTCTGGAACCACCATTGTCGAAAATGTTGCTGGCCAGTGTAGACCTTGGGTGCACTGATGAGATTTTGACTATTATTTCCATGATCACTACTGGTAACATATTTTACAGACCTAGAGAAAAACAAGCGCAGGCTGATCAGAAGAGGGCCAAGTTCTTCCAGCCTGAAGGAGACCATCTGACTTTGCTTGCTGTATATGAGGCTTGGAAAGCCAAGAATTTTTCAGGACCTTGGTGTTTTGAGAATTTTGTCCAATCTCGATCCTTGAGGAGAGCGCAGGATGTCAGAAAACAGCTTCTAGGCATCATGGACAAGTAAAATATGCAATTTATATTGTTTTAGCTACTTTTTTTTCATGTTATTTTATTGGGCTTGCACAATGTTTTCCTTATTTATGCTCACTGTTGGTTTTCTGAGCCTTGTGCATATGATCAAGAAAAATGATATTTGCCCCTGGCCAATATGGTTGTGGTTGACTATTGTAAAATGATATCGTTGTACTTATTATTATAAATTATAGGATACTGATATGTAGGAGAAAAGCCTGTTAATTGCATATTTGTCCTGATATATATGACATATTCTGCTCATGTTTTTGAATTGGTAAGGCCACGATTATGCGCTCTTCTATTTTTATTTTTCAATTTGTCACCAATTCATTTAGCATGCCCACACTTGTTTATGGGGGGATGACAGGGGAAACACGTCTAACTGCTAGTCACTCAAGCCAAGCCAAGGTTCATTTGGCTGCAATTTTTTTATGCCAGCATGTAATGCCATTTGTCAAGGATATCCATAGATGTTGCTAATGATTATTCCAGTTCATTGTCTGTCAAATCTTAAACTAGTACATCTTGTCTACATGCGTGATTATAACTCAAGACTGCTGTTGGGTTCCAGGTATAAATTGGACGTTGTTAGTGCTGGGAAGAATTTTACCAAGATAAGGAAAGCAATTACAGCCGGATTCTTTTTTCATGTGGCTAGAAAGGACCCACAGGAGGGTTATAGGACTTTAGTTGAGAATCAGCCAGTTTATATCCACCCTAGCAGTGCACTTTTCCAGAGACAACCAGACTGGGTCATATATCACGAGCTGGTAATGACTACAAAGGAGTACATGCGTGAGGGAACAGTTGTAGATCCCAAATGGCTCGTGGAACTTGCTCCCAGGTTCTTTAAAGTGGCAGATCCTACAAAAATGAGCAAGCGAAAGCGTCAAGAACGCGTCGAACCGCTCTACGATAGATACCACGAACCTAATTCATGGCGGCTGAGTAAACGCCGAGCTTAAATGTATTTTGAGTAATCTGTATCAACAAGTTTTCAATCTTAATTAATCTTTTCTTGCTGCAAAATATTGTACATGTTCTGTCCTGAATCCTGATTATGTATTGAAGAAATCTGGGAACATGTATATCCCTCGAAGATAACAAGCGAGGTCTTCTCGACATAAAGATTATCACTTTTGCTGCCGATAATAATCATTTTGAAATGTCCAGCCCGAGATACACCTGAGTGCTGACTGAGTCAAGCGACTAGTGCCAGGAGAGCATTACAGAAAAAGATGCCAATGAAATTCATGTCTGGTAAGTTCCAAGTTCCTTTTTTTTTATTCGACGCTCTCTTTATTTCTTGGTTGCTTGGTACTTGAATCTTTAGGTTTTGCCCTTTGAGCCCTGAATCTGTCAGCATTTATCTACGAGAAGTAGATGGCTAGGAGCAAACCTGAAGATTATGATTTTTTTCATAAGAAATCAAAATCATAATTTTTAAAAGTTATATTAATATTTTACATCTTTGATAATCTAAATATAAAATATCATTTTGTTTCATTCAAATTAAAAATTTCATGAAATATTTATACCTGCTGACTAAAAAATTGGTTTGTTTTATTATATTTATGATAAAAAACAATTATCTTCGACAGCAAATGAAAATGCAATTTTTTTAATGTTTTGCACTGCAAAAAAAATTACTTGCATATAAAAAAACATATTATTCATTATTGTATTTTTCATTTGAGATATAATAAAAAAAACATAAGACAATTCAAGAAAACCTCTAACATATGCTTTCCAAACCCCATACAAACTTAAAATTTTTAAAAGTTAGTTTTTCAATTATCTAAATAATGAAATATTAAATTTAAATTTTCCTTTTTCCACTTCAAATTTATTTAAAAATGAAAAATTCCTCTACTTTTAAACAATCCTCAATCAGTATTCTTGCTTATTTTGGTTTTCCTGCTACAGAATTAATTTAACTCATTCTGAAAGCAGGATTGCATTAATCTGTCGGAACACATTTAGACTTCTCTTTTCAAACATAACCAGAAAGCCATGGAGATATTTTCGAAGACATTGATGAAATGTCCAGGAAAATAAAACCGTTCATCAACCAGCAAGTACTGACACCTAATTTCTTGTTTAATCAACAATCAGAAAATAAAACGGCACGCCCCTTCAACGTTTATACACACAAATGATTGGACACACCTTTCCTCTAATAAGAAATTTGCTGCAAGCTCGAGTCCCCGTTGACTTGCCTTGAATGGACCGCACCATTCCTGCAAATCTGCTACTTCCAGCAATTGCATGGCCCAAAACAGAGTTGGTGACTTTGATCCCAAACTCGCAGCTTCGGCTTCTCAATTTCTATCCATGAAGATACGCACTTTACAAGGCAGCACAGGTCATGGCAAGTCCAGAGAAATTGATCAAAACGCAAAACATTTCAGAAACTCAAGTTCTCAAGACCTTGGAAGCATATTAGCATGTTTAAAAACACCAAATATTCACATCTACAAGGCAATACTATTTTATGTTTTAGATCCTTTCCAGAAAATGGAGGTGTTGTCTGCATCATCTACATCTAAAAGACTTGCGGTTTAAGCTCCCCTTTTCTGATATGGAATTCAAAATCTACCTGCTCCTGCATTGCTATAAAAAACAAAGAGCTTGTTTTTAATTCTCTAGCCAAATGTTTATGAATAAACAGCAGTTTCTATGAATAATTTTCAAGGCCACCTTCCAACAAAAATATGCTGCAGTGAAAGAATGTCGTCAACATAGAATAACTCAGGGGTTCATCAGTCAGGATTTTCAAACACATTGAAAATGTATAATTGGAATGATCATCAAGCGTGTGTTCACTGGTATTCTTAAACAAGATAGATTAAAGATTTCAGGACTCATTATTCTTTGAAAAATGTCAGTGGATTCCATCATCAGAGTCACTAGATTTAGACAAAAAAAAAAAGATCAACTAGAGACCTGTTAATTATAGTTTGATGCTTGGTACTACTTACTGTAGACTTGCTAACTTTAAATAAAAAAGCTTTGCTTACCAAGTTACACTCCAATGTTAACAGCTGGTCAAAATACTCTAATATCTACCAAATAATCAAGCATTAATTAAACCAGGTCTAATCTAGACAGCAAACCTACTAATATTTGTCATAGTTGTAGAAGGTTGTAGAAAACACAGTTTTCAACTAAAAAAATCATAAATGGAGTTAATTTATGAGCAGCATCTGTGAGCGACAGCAAAAGTTTTTCATAGTAGACTGTCCAAGAACTTGCTGATGATACCAGCAACAGAAAATACAACTGACATTGATGAAAATATTCAAGGTTAAATTATGAGCGATTTAGACCAATATACCATCATGCCCAATCTAAAAAAGAAAACCAGACCACAAAAGAAATCACAAAGTTGATCAATGATTTAAAACCGCAACTTAGAGCTGTATATCCTCGTGCAAGATCACGATAAAAGAGATGATTTAAGGCATTATAACTTACCTGACTTTGCTTGGAGCCATTGCCAACATGTCCCACACACTACTCTTTTAACACTTCAGAAACCTCCTTGTCTTTACTAATATTGAGGTGGGATGTCTTTTCAGAACTTTGAAGCTGCACTGTTTTTTCTTGATGAGCAGAAGTGTCCGTGACAGTTATTTCACAAGCCACTTCAGAAACTTTAATGATTTCGTCTATAATTACTACATCTGCTTCTTCAGTTGCATGCTGATCCTTGTAAACAGCTTCCTGGGTTGAAGTTACACTGAAAACAGATGAATAAATAAATTATATAACTTTAAAAAAGATGCACAAGCAAAATACATGTTAAACTAGCAAATATGCAAAAAGACAATAGAGAAAAGAGTTATACCTGTCATTAAAAGTATCTTCCTCTTGCCTCTTCCTCTTATTGCTCTGACCTTTCCCATTATGAGAATCGACAGAATCATCTAAAGATGAGTTGTCAACAACTTGTTTCATCTCAGCCTGCGGTGCTAGTTCAGAAATTGGGAATGTGAGCCTTTCATTTGCAGCTTCCATGACATCATATTCGACATGGCATGCTTCCTTAGAAATATCTCCTTCAGGAGGCACTTCAAGTATCACTTTTGGCTCACCATAAACATATCTAATAGGTTGACTCTTGTCAAAACTTTGTACCGACTTGAGCTTTTTCCTACAGTGTCCATTGGAAGAATCCAATTTTCCAGCTGTCAAACTTGTGTCTTCATGGCCAGACATCCCAGACCCCTGGCTATTTGACAGGGGCTTCTCAGGGGAATTTTTGAAGACCAATTCAGTGCAACGCTTTATCCAAGAAAAACGAGCAGAGTTAGGGGAGGGAGCAACACTTGTTTTCGATGTGGGAGAGTTGAGTCCACCTACATTGCTGGCAGCATCTAATTTTCCATATGAAGCCAAATCAGTATCTTGTACAGTAGTTTGTTGCTTCAAACGTCTTATTGTAGATATTTTCTGGCGGCTAGACTCCATATTAGATAGTTGCATCTCTTCCACTTCCATATCATCCAGGGCAAGTTTCAAATTATCCAATTTTTTCAGTTGCTCAATCTGAACATAAATCTCTTCTCTCTCTCCATGTAATAGTTGCCTTTGTTTCTCTAATTTCTGCGTTTGACCCTTTAGTTCCTCAATGGATTTATTCAGCATTGCCCATTCCCCATCCCTTCGCTCACGATCCAAATTTATCTCCATTCTCTCAGCTTCAAGTTTTTTCATTTCTATAGTAGCTTGTTCCAACTCCTTTTCTGCTTTTTCTCTAAGAGAAGCAATATGTTGAAGCTCGCTTTTCTTTTCTAGCTCAAAGGCTTTCTCTTTATCCCTTAAATGACTTTCTATCTCTTCGCGCCTTTTATCAATACTGCTTTCTAGTTCCCTCTTCTGCATCTCGATGCCCAACAAAAAGTCTGAATGTTCCTTCTGAATCCTGTTGAACCATTCAGAGCGCTCTTGCTCCATTTTATTCATGAAATCTTCACGCTCGTGATTAAGTGACTCAACATCTCGCTTATGTTGATCTCGTATTTCTTTCTTCTCTAGTCTAAGGCTATCACGCTCTTCTTTGAGCAACCTGGAAACAGCTTCTCTTTCCTCAGCTACACGTTCGGCTTCCTTCCTTAGCTCTTCTCTTTTTTCATCAATCAATTCCCACTCAGTTTCAAATTTGCCCTTCTCATTTTTCAGCCTGTCTTCCTCAGCCACAAGTTCTAGTTTCTGAGCCCTGAGAGTGTCAACTTCTTCTTTCAGTTTCATCTCTAAAGCTGCAAATTCATTTGTTTCACTTGTCATGGTCTGTAGTTTCTCCTTCGCACAATCAACTTGTTTCCTTTTGTCTTCCAAAGAGTCCAATGACTTCTGAAGATCTAGCTTTGTTTTGTTAATCTCTTCTCTTTCTTGAAGCAGAAGAGCGCTTCTCAATTCAATATCCTTCTCAGCAACATTCAAACTTCTTTCTTTATCATCAAGGGAGTTGATCTTGTCTGTCACATCCTTTTCCTTATCCACCAAGGCTCTTGATTGAACCTCCAAGTCATGTTCCTTTTCTAGCACAATGTCCTCCCTCTGTTTAAGATCAAACTCTCTCAGTTCCCAAGCCCGTTTCTTGGCTTCAATTTCATCTTCCACCAGTTTGCGTTTCTTGTCCAGCTCTGCCTCAAATTCTGAATTCCTTGTTCTCAAAACATTATCATGATTGGCAATAATTTTTTGAGTTTCAACCTGCATTTTGAACAACAAATTTCACAATAATTATCCAAGAGAAAAATGTTTAAAGTATTCAAAATGGAAATGAATCCCATCATTTAGCAAAAGAGAAAACTCACAGATTCCTTGCTGGCAAGCTTTTCCTGGAAAACAAGTAGCTCCTGTTCTCTCTTGCTTAGTAGAGCTTCCATCTCAATAACAGCCTGCATGCACTCAAAAGAAAAGGTGGATGGGTATAATAATCTGATACATCAACAGTATATTTGAAAAAACACTGACCTCCTCTCTTTGAGACAAAGAAGCTATGGTCAGCTCCAGTTTGGATTTCTCATCATTTAGGGCTCTACGTTCCTTCTCAATATTTTCTTTTGAGACTTCCAGCTCCTTTTCATGTTGATTTAGCTCTTGAGATTTACTGCCAATATAATCCTCCCTCTGATTCAGCAAAGCTTGTCCATCAAGTAAACTTTCCTGTTCCTTCTGCAAAACCTTCCGTCTTTCACTCAAAGATTGTCTCTCAAGACCAATCTCCTTCTCTTTTGCATCACAACTAAGACAAGAGGAAAAAACACATTAACAAGATCACAAAACCAAATTTCTAGAGAACAAAACAACTGTTGGCCAAATGTTACAACAAATATGGCATGGTGTGCACAAATAAGTTGCTTAAAAACTAAGAAAATATATCTGCTCATGTTTGTGTTTTTGCATTATCATCAAACAAGGCCCTTTTTTGCCTAATAGTTTACATCAGCCAAACTAATAATCTACTATTCCTTTACAGCCTGTTTGGAACCAATTTTATGATAAAATTCAATTTAGTTCTACAACTAATTTGAACCAATCAAAAAACAAAATTGAACTTTGCATTTGAATCAAGCAGAGTTCATTGGAAATCAAATATTAGCGATAAATCATTTTCCCAGGTTGCTCTAGCCCATGTTTCACCCAAAATTGAATATCCTCTCAAATATTTTGCAATCAGATCCTTCTTTCTTTTTTTTTTATCTCTACCACAACTTTCCGCTAAACCCAATTTATTGGCAAACTTATGTTCACCACTCAAACAACCTACCAATTTTTGCACTTTCGATTTCTATCTATATCCTGCATCTTGATAAGTGATGAAATTCAACTTATGATCACAACCAAATAAAAGAATTACACTGCCCAGATCCACAAGGAATAAATAGCTGGCATGGTTAACTTTTGTTTCTTAAGAAAATAGCATGACTAGGTAAGAAAACAATTGCAGATACTCAATGAAATGACCCCCACACAATGAGCCATGCATTACTGTCCCAAAACACCAAAATTCAAGACTTGTAGCCGGCAGAGGCTGCATTCATTGTTTACAAAAAAATTAAAGACCAGTACAGCGTTTGCATTCTAAGGAAATATACAGAGATTTGATAACAAAGTTTTCAAACAGGAGTTTAAATGAAACCATGGAACAAAATGACACCACAAATCGTCACATTGAAAATCCACAAATAAGCTAAATGCTATAACATCAGTTCACTGGGCCAATAAAACAGGGAGTAAGATGATGGATGGAATATTTACTCAGTTTTGAAAGCTTTCATACGCCTGCTAAGATCAGCTTCACGTGCCTCAACTTCCTGGAGCTTTCTTTCTGCAGCTCGATGATAGCGGCTAGCTTCTGCTTGCAAAGCTTCAGCAGCATGCAGTTTTGCCTCAGCATCTACAAACTTTTTCTGGGCATCTTGTACCATATCACGGGCCTCAGCCAACTTAGAGTCAGCTGCAACCTTGGTTTCAGCAGATTCTGTGCGCATCTCATGCAAGGCTTTCTCCATCTAACAAAAAAATCCATCAGAAAACCATGAGAACTCCATAACAATGATGGGCACAAACTGGAAAAAAGAGAGAATCCCCCTAAAAATCTTACACTTGATATGCACTCTTTCTTAACTCCTAAAGCCTTCTTCAAACTTTCTTCTCGTTTCCTCGCCTCGGCTAAGGCAGATAAATGTGAAGCTTGATCATGCCTCCGCATTAAATCAGCTGTTTCGGCAGACGATTTCATTTGATCGTATTTCGAAGTCCACTCTTTTTTTTCCATTATGAGAAGCCCCATATGGTATTGAAGGTCAAACATCTGCATGAAATTACACCAGTCAAAAAACACCACCCACTCATGTAACAAAACCAACTAAAGTATTACGATTTAATCCAGCATTAAAGCAACAATTATTACAAGCACGCTTAGACACGGGAAATTGATTCCATCTCCAAAAAATGACACTAAGTTTCTACTTCCATTATTCTAGAATCACCGATTAATTACTACTTATCGAAACCCAAAAATATAAAAGGAAAAGCATTCATCCTAGCCCAAAAAATCAAGTAATTAAGAGTAATACCATAGTTACCTGTGTTTAATCACTATTAATTTAACTCTTCCCTAAACTACCATAACAAAAAAAAAAATTAAACCACGGTCAGTCTACAGATTAGGGTTTTCTCCCATTTCCTTCCTTCGTAAAAAAGAGAATAAAATTCAAATAAAAGCACCAGCAAATTTTTTTTGTATAAAAAAAGATGAACAAAAAGAAAGCAAACCTCGGCTTCAAGATTGGCAATATAGGCAATAAGAGCAGCCTTATCTCTTCTTTTAACTGATTCTTCATCAAATCCAGCCTCTTTAAGTCGTTTCCAGATCTTCTCGTCAGTTAAAGGAGTCTTCAAGACTCTAGCACTTGACGTTAACGATAAAGCCCTAACACTACCATTGCTTGGCGTGACCGGACTCGTCATCCTCTGAGTCCGATTACTAACTCAGGAAACCCTAGAATTCAGATCCTGAAAAAAAGAAAAGGGAAAAGTAGAGAGTTACCGCGTCACCGAGTTCGCGTGGGTCTCATTTTTTTTTCTTTTCTTTTCAGTACACCACTCCAGAGAAAAGTGAAGACAGAGTTGGCTTGGCCAGTCGTGGAATTATTTATGAATTGGCGTGGTTATAGATGGGGAGAGGAGAAACGACGTCGTACAGGTGTTGGTGAAAGGGAGTCTTGAGCGCCTTTTGAATCATGGGACTAATAATCTCGTCTTCTTGTTACCATAGACAGAGATTGATAGCCAATGTTTTTATTTATTTATTTAATTAATTAAATTATTCGAGATGCTTATAATAATAATTCATCTAAAAGTTATCGAATCGAATCACCATTTATTGCTTTGAAATAGTTCTGGTTATTTTTATTTTTAAAAATTAAATTATTCGAGATGCTTATAATAATAATTCATCTAAAAGTTATCGAATCGAATCACCATTTATTGCTTTGAAATAGTTCTGGTTATTTTTATTTTTAAAAATATATAATTTAATTTTGAATTTTAAAAACTAATAAAACCAAGATAAACGTTGTCAAACCTAAAAAAATTTACTTTTTAAATCAAAAGCAGTATAAAATAACCCAACTAATGAATTTTGTATTCATTTTATTTTTTAAAATCCTGTTTAGTTAAATTTTCTTTATTTAAATCAACGCTCAAACCCTCAAACAAATTGAGAAAAGTTTGATTTTGTTTTCTTAAATTTATTTTTTCATGGTTTTTGAATTATTTTAATGTAATTATATTAAAGAAAAACATTAAATGTTAAACAAAAATACTATAAACACTACAACAGACAAAAATAAAATAGTTAAAGGTTATTTATTACCAAATTATCCTTTTCCCGTGTCATCCCATATCAAACTAGCATAATGAGATTGTTGAAAAGGTGTCCGGAAGGACACGACTTCCTGAAATTCATTATTACCAACATTATTTTTTTCAAAAAAAATCTTACATATAAATTATTTAATAAATGATAGAGCAGTAAAAATTTAGAACTATTAAGTTCAGGATTTATGAGATTACTCAAGGTATACGCAATCTAACCCAATACTCATATTAATAAAAAAATATTTCATGTAAAAATAAAATAAAATAGATCTGCATCTTAGGTGTTTGGGAGTGTGGTTGCGGTTGCTTTTGAAAGTGCTTTTGGTATAGAAATACATCAAACTGATATTTTTATTATTTTTTAAAAATTATTTTTAACATCATCACATCAAAATAATCTAAAAATATCAAAAAAAAATATTTACAATAAAAAAATTGAATTTTAACCAAACACTGGTTTGACCGAAGTGCGAAACAGTCACTAATACATTGTTCTTCACGGCTTTATAGTACACCATATATTTGAGTGCTAATCATGAAGGATTGACTGGTTGTGTATGTTTAAAAAATATATATATTTTTTAAAATATATTATCCTTTAACGATTTTTTACTTATGATACCAATTCATTTATCTTAAAATATACTAAGCTTAAGGTGAACCGGCAAAAAAAAATGCACTTATATTGAAACTGTTTTCCAGTAATATCGACAATAAAAGATAAAATTATTAAATTAGATATATAAAGTATTTTCGATAAATTTGGGATTTTACATGCTTTTTCAAGTATTAATTTAATCAAGATGTCAATTTTTCAATACCCATTTGCAAGTTTATTTATCCACAAGGCAAAGATGTCTTCAACAAAAAGCCACCTGAAAATTAATCAACAAAGACCCCACATGATAAAAATGCTTTGGGCCCGCAAGTTGGAATTAAAAGAGAAATTGACTATTTGGAGGTCGTGTCAAATTGCTTTTAAAAATACTTTTTTTTATAAATATATTTAAATATTATTTTTAAAAAATTATTTTTGATAGACACATGAAAATTATCTATACACACTAAAAAAATAATTTAAAATAAAAAATAAAATTTTTAATCCCAGTATATATATATAAAATACCTGACCTACAACGAGATACAAATCACATAACTAATGATCCGATCGGTGCGTCTTTTTATTACTTATGATGAATGAGATCAAATTATTGTTCGGTTGCCGTTCTAGTTTTTCGATTAGAATAAAACATTCCGGTTTCGAAGCGTTCCTGCGTATTATTTCGGTGTCGTACTGTTTATATATAATTGATTTTATATATATATATATATATATAAAATATTAATTTAACAAACATAATTAAATTTTAATTTTTTTTATTTAAAATATTTTAATGTTTTTAAATTATTTTGATTAATAGATATTAAAAATAAAAAAATAGATTTTAAACCCGGAACGGCACGCTCGGAATAGAATCGAGGCGTTCCGGTCGGAATTTCTGGAACGGACCGGAATTAAAACCAAGACAAAAATAACGTTATTTTATCTCAGTTTTTTGAACGGAACGGAAACGAAATGAATAACCATGGATCAAACATTCTATTCTAAATTCTAATGCATAGAAATTAAAATATAATTGTTGAAGCCTCTGCTAGACAAAAAAGACCAAAAGGAGACCACACATGCAAAATATACATATACATATACATATACATATGTATAAAATGTTCCAGGGTAATAAATAAGAGCGTTCATTCGCTATATTCATCACATCACACAACAAATTACAATTATCCGTGCAAGAAGCGTCTCCATCAGCTAGAAACAGATGATGGAGGGGTCGCAGCAGCACTCGTCAATAAGGCAGCAACAGCACAGAGCTGCAAGGCTGCATCCAAACAAACACGTTAGAAATTCAAGAGATATTCATAAACCAAGAACCAAGGGCAGGACAAGTAAAACGAGGGTTTTCTTTCTGGGTATTCTAATCCATATAATCCAGTCGGAATTTAACAAGTTTCGAGAAAATTACCATCCCTCGAGGAATCCAGGCTCTCTCCGAGGTGGCGGAGCAGCGTAATATTGCGGAGGTGCCATCACTGGAGGTCCCTGATAATAACCTGCCAACACAGGGAAAATCAGAGGAGACGGCCGTAAAATGGTTTTCATGATATACACAATTAATCTTGAAAAGAAACTAGAATAATATAATTATACATAAATAATTCTTCAAGAGCACATGAAATCAGCTCTCGAGTGATCATCCTAGAGAGAATCCGGCCCCTGTACACACAACAGGCTGAAAACTAACAGTTCAAAGGAAAAGAGGGAAACCCAAATCATGATTTAGTAGAAAAATGAAGCCAAACGCAGCAAACATATGAGATTATAAGGATCACAGAGATAAATGATTACCTTGAGCAGGGTATGGATAAGCATACTTGGGATCACTCATATCATGATTTAGTAGAAAAATGAAGCCAAACGCAGCAAACATATGAGATTATAAGGATCACAGGGATAAATGATTACCTTGAGCAGGGTATGGGTAAGCATACTTGGGATCACTCATCTCCACCGACACTCTCGAGCCTCAAGAATTTCAGATGTGAAGAAGGAAGGGGGTGTACTACTGTAAGTGCTTTTGGAGACAACCAGAAGCTGCAGTGGACCTAATTTCTGGTGCGAGAAGATGCTTGGGGCATGTCAGAGAGAGTGCGATGCCTTGCTCTGGTTTTGTATCAAACTAACCCGCTGTCAGCATCGCATCAAGTACCTTCTACATTGTTCTTTTGTGTTTATTTTTGTTTACCTCAAAGTTATTCCTTCCCAGGGGATAAACTTTTTCTATTCTTATTTTTTTCCATTTCAGTTGAGATTGTGTTTTGCTGTTGTGATTGAAGTTGAAAAAATATTTTTATAAAAACATTTTTACAACCATTCAAAATAAATAGTAAAGTATTTAGTTAAAATTATAATTGAGTTTGAAATTGAAAAAAAAGCAGTTTTGTGTTTTTAATTACCAAACTTTTCATGTTACTTTTAAATTATAAAATTATATATATATATATATATATTATATTAATAATTATAATTCATAATGTCTATACGATGAAAGACTCTACAAATTATCTGAGATATATTACAATCATATTCAACAAAAACAATATTATTTTAACACAAATAACATAATTTTAAAAACTCGAAGGCTCAACCAAACCACACGAACGGGATTGATAAATATACCCAAAACTCAAAACAGCCCACAAAGTTTATTCAAATCTTCACTATCAGCCCATCAATGCAAAAAATAACCAATGTTGATGCAAAACTTAAAGCCCCCACACTATTCATCGTAGCAATAAAAACTCAGGGCTGAACTGTTGGATCTGGAGAAAACACTGCACACAAATGCTGCTGGAGCATAGGAGATGTTGCTTGCTTGATCAGGAGCTGGATTGCGATGCTGCTGGAGCTGAAGGTAAAGATCGATCTTACAGCTGCCACTGGATTGAGAAGGTGAAGATCTTGCTGAAACTAGTGTGGATTTTGGTGGAGCGATCGGCTGGTGCTGTGTTCGTTGCTTGATGGAGCCGTGTTGTCGATGTAGAAGATGGCGATACTGTAGTTCACATTTTTAGCAGGCTGGACTGAGCTGTTGCAAGAGGAATTCGCAGTGGCTTTTGGTTCTTCGCTGCTGCTTCTTCTTCTTCAAACTGCTGTTATTGGAGATCAAACCAAGTTGTTGCTCATGGCTTGGAATGGATCTCTTGTAATGGCTGAAACAGAGGGTGAGGACGAGAAGTGAGGGATGTGAGGCGCAGATGTGAAGGGGAAGAGGGGAGCAGAGATGTTGAGGGAGGGTTTGATTTGGAATAATAAATTCCAACGGTAATAAAAGTGTGGTTTCTGTGGTTGCTGTGGTGAGAATTTGTCGATGAATTTCATGAAACGGTGGTTTGAACGGTTTTGCTGGTGGGCCCTATCTATTGTGCAGCTGTTTTTGATCGGTAACCAAACGGCAATTCAGTGGCTTTTTTTCAAACAGGTACTCAGCAATCCTGTGAAAATGGTCGAAAGTTTAGAATATATCTATATTAATTATTATGTGACGGAAAGTTTAGATGCTAAAGGCGGTAAAGAAAGAGAAGAAAGGTCTTTTCAATTTCTTAATTGATGTATTCTGACGTGTCATTTTATATGACATCCACTGCAATCCTAGTCTTGTGTTTTTTGTAAAATATATTCCATGTTTTTTAAATGTGTTTTTTTTTTAAATATTTTTTTTTTAATTTATATTTTTGTGTATCTTTAAATTATTTTAATGTATTTCAAAACAAAATTATTTTACGCGCCCTCTGAATTTGTTTTGAAGTTTGTGCCTCTGTTTTGATTTTGATGATACTACTTGTTTGAGGGAATGTGTCTGGTACACGCCATCTCTAATATAGTTCGAATTTTGCAATTGCACATAAGCTGTTTGTTGTTTTTCCACAATGATTCTGAAAGCTCGTAGCTTTTGTTTGTTTTATTTAGTTGGGGACCCACCTTCCATATAACAAAACTATGTATTGATGTTCTAATAATAGAGGTGGTGGGCTACTAGGCTGTGCTGGCGATGAAGATGATCATGGGAGAGTTGATTTTCTTATAATTTGTAGGGTACTGGATTATAATTAAAATTTGGTATTGTTACAGTCACTCAACAATAAATGGCCTTGTGCTGGAAGTTTTTTTATGTTGGGAAGTGACGAAAACCACATTCTACCTCACTCTATCTAGACTTGATGAGTCAACCTTCCGAGTCAACTTGGGTTTTTTTTTATCTTTAAAATGCATGGTCCTGGTCTCCCAGAAACCAGAATCAAAAGAACCCTGCAAAGCTTTCATGCTTCATATATTATTTTGATCATAGTCATAATAATGCACAAAAATTGTGCACCATTTATTGTGCTTGTATTGTTGTTGCACATAAACCCTCTCCCTGAATTCACTACAGGGGTAACAGGTGCAAAGTTTAGGTGCATAGAGAGGGAGAGACAAGCACTTCTTCGGTTCAGAGAAGACCTTACTGACGATTATGGTGTTCTTTCTTCCTGGGGGCGTGAAGAAGAGAAAAGAGATTGCTGCAAATGGAGAGGAGTTGGCTGTGACAACATAACTGGCCATGTTACTTTGCTTGATCTCCACTACGAGAATCAATATATGTCTCTAGGAGGTAAGGTTAGTGATTCATTGCTTGAGTTACAGTATTTGAATCACCTGGACCTGAGTTTGAATTATTTTGACGATAGTATGATGAATTTTATTGGATCCTTAACCAGCCTGAGATACTTGAACCTCTCCTACAACTTTTTCACTGTAACTATTCCCTATCAGCTCGGGAACCTCTCAAGATTGCAGTCTCTTGATCTCAGCTATAGTTTTGATGCCAGTGTAGAAAATCTTGACTGGCTTTCTCATCTTTCTTCTCTGGAGAGTCTTGACTTGAGTGGTTCCAACCTCAGTAAGGTAAATGATTGGCTGAAAGTGATTACAAACCTCCCTCGCCTAAAAGAACTGGGATTGAATCAGTGTAGTCTTCCAGATATAATTCCTTCACCTCTCTCTTTTGTCAACTCTTCTAAATTTCTTGCTGTTCTTCATCTGTCTCATAACAATCTTTCTTCCTCGATTTACCCCTGGCTGTACAACTCTAGTAACAGCCTTGTTGACCTTGACCTTTCTGGTAACCAGTTAAAGGGTTCGATTCCAGATGCATTCAGAAACATGAGTGCTCTCACAAAACTTGTTCTTTCCGGTAATCAGCTTCAAGGTGGCATTCCAAGATCTCTTGGGGAGATGTGCAGCTTGCATGTGCTAGATTTGTGCCACAACCATATCAGCGAGGAGCTTTCAGGTCTCTTGCAGAACTTAAACGGACGCACAGAGAGCTCACTGGAGGTTTTGAGATTATGTCAGAATCAACTCACTGGTTCGCTGCCTGATATTGCTAGATTTTCTTCCTTGAGAGAATTGGATATCTCATATAATCGACTCAGTGGGCGTATACCTGAAAGTATTGGTTTCCTTTCCAAGCTTGAGCATTATGATGTTTCTTTCAATTCTTTTCAAGGTGTGGTGTCCGGAGAACATTTTTCTAATCTCTCCAGGTTACAGAACTTGGATTTGTCTTATAATTCCTTAGTTTTGAGATTCAAATCTGACTGGGACCCCACTTTTCAATTAAACACCATTCGTCTTAGTTCATGCATCTTGGGGCCTAGTTTCCCAAAATGGCTTCGAACTCAGAGAAATGTCCATTTTCTTGATATCTCCAGTGCTAATATTTCAGATAAAATTCCTAACTGGTTCTGGAACCTGTTGCCTACCTTGTCTTTCTTAAATCTATCTCACAACTCAATGACTGGAACGCTGCCAGATTTATCATCAGCTAATGCGGTTGATGGTACATTCCCTGGGTTTGATTTGAGTTTTAATCGGTTTGGGGGTCTACTGCCAGCTTTTCCTTCTATGACATCCTCATTGATTCTTTCAAACAATTTGTTTTCAGGGCCAATTTCTCATATATGCAATATTGCTGGTGAGATCTTGAGCTTCCTTGATCTGTCAAACAATCTGTTATTTGGACAACTTCCAAATTGTTTCATGAATTTGACGGGACTAGTTGTTCTGAATTTGGCTAACAACAACTTGTCAGGCAAAATCCCAAGCTCTGTCGGATCATTGTTTTCCCTTCAAACATTGAGTTTATACAACAATAAACTCTTCGGAGAATTGCCCGTGTCTTTAAAAAACTGTAGCATGTTGAAATTTTTGGACCTTGGTGAAAATCGATTATCTGGAGAAATACCAGCTTGGATAGGAGAAAGCCTCTCATCTTTGATGTTCCTTTCCCTTCAATCTAATGAATTCATTGGAAGCATCCCGCCACATATATGTCAGCTAAGAAATGTCAGGATCTTGGACCTCTCCCTAAACAATATCACTGGAGCCATACCAGAGTGTCTCAACAATCTAACTGCTATGGTTCGAAGAGGGGAATCAGAAACTGTCATTGGTAATCCTTACTTGATAAAGATACTTGGAGCAGTTTTATCTGGAGGCTACTATATCAACAAGGCATTGGTTGGATGGAAAGGAAGAGATTATGAATATGAGAGAAATCTTGGACTGTTGCGTGTCATTGATTTTTCAGGCAACAATTTATCTGGAGAAATTCCGGAGGAAATAACTGACCTGCTTGAGTTGGTTGCACTGAACTTGTCAGGAAATAATTTAACTGGAGGAATCCCTCAAAGGATTGGCCAGTTAGATTTGTTAGAATCTCTTGATTTGTCAAGAAATCAGTTCCATGGTGCAATTCCACCCACAATGGCTCGTCTAAATTTTTTAAGTTACTTGGATGTCTCCTACAATAATTTGTCTGGGAAAATTCCATATTGCACTCAGATTCAAAGCTTTAATGCATCAGTTTTTACTGGCAATCCTGCACTGTGTGGTCTACCACTCACCCGGATATGCCCTGGAGATGTTGTCCCGCTTCGAAGTCCAGTGATGAATGATGTATTCAAAGACAAAAATGAGTTTAGTGTGTGGTTTTATATTGGCATGGAAAATGGGTTTTTTGTATTCCTTTGTGGATTTCCGGGTGCATTAATGCTTAAGCATTCTTGGAGACATTGCTATTTCCAGTTTTTGGATGAATTATTGGATTTCCTCTGCTTGATACTGAGAGCGCACAAGTCAAAACAAAAAAGGCTACATCTAAACTCTTGCAGCTAGATTTGACAGACATTCTTTACACATTAGGCGTACAAGGTATCATGTTATTCTTTTTGGTTGTCCAGAATTGGCTTTTGCTCAAATTGCTCATGATTAAGTGGAAAAAAGTAATTACAGACATAATTTGTTTCTTAATACTGTGTTTAAGGTACCAGGATTCTCGCTGCCCAAGAATCATGGTTCTTCGCCTGCGGAGAAGTCTTCATCACTGTTTGTGTAGCTTGTTGCTGTATTCATAGTTTGGCAAATCACCTTCTTCCTTCGAATCATGCTTCAAGGTTGGACATATTTTTACGTGTTATGTAACAGCTGTGCCTGTGGTCGGTTGATTAATATAATGCCGAGGCTGGTTTTTTAATGAAAGTGGAAGGTCACTCAAGTGATTTCTGCTGAATGAACCTCAGCATTTTGAGATGATCTTCCCCGTCATGCTCTATAAATTCTTTTCTAAACGTCGACGCATTACATTTTATGTTCTGGTTTCCAGCTATATCTAATAAATTCTTTTTATTGGGATGGACACATGAACTGACAAAGTTCTGTGGCCTATGGCCTGAAATATCAACACTGATTAAGAAAGAGAATAAATAATTTCTTGAATAATTTGACCGGACTAATCACTCCAGTGAAACAGTTGCAATCACTTTATTTCCCAGGAAATCAATCATCCGGCATAATTCCAGCCACCAAGTCCGATCTCACATTTGTGGGTTACTTTATAATAAATTGTTGTAAAAGTTATACAAAGTATTTCAAAAGACTATCCCACATTGGTAAAATTTTCGTCAAGTATTTATATAATAAAATTTGAGATATGATGGTAACCAACAAAAAAAGTAGAGTGAGCTCGCACACTTAAAGATAAGTTAAGTAAAAGGAAATATCTTTATTAAATTAATAAGGATATTAATTACTATTAATGGTAACCTCTGATTCACCATCCTGCGGTGGGTGAGACATTTTGTTGTTTTGTTAAAATATTTTGATGACCTTATTAAATTATTGTAACAACCATTTTTTCTATTTATTTTAAATATGACTGTTACAGCCTGTAAATTACTGTTAAGGAAATATCCTTTAAAAACAATGCACTGTCACAAACTCAAGTTTCTGTTTCCGTTCCTTATATTCATAATTAATCACAACATAACTTGCCAGAGAGAATTCCATCAAGCACTCAGCTTCAAAGCTCTATGCGTCTGTTTTTGCTCTGAGAGCTCCTGGTGATCACACGGAAATGTGCGGCGATAATACACTTCCTGAGTGTACCAACTGATGAATATTTGCTTGTTCTCTAACAATATATTAGTTGGATATTTCTTTTTACCAAGGATGGACGCGACTCAAAATATTTTCTGCCTGAGAAGTTCATCACATTATAAGAGGGAATGGCCGGTTTATTACACCATTGTTTTGCAATAAAATCTTAACCCTGATAAACTCAATTTCATAGTAATTTTGATCTTGGACACAGGACTGATGAAGAAAGATTCCTAAACAATCTTTCTCCAGCCAAAGAGTTTCATTTTCTCATGGGATGAGGTGGGATGCTCTGTTCATACCTGAAGAAGTTTTCAGGATCAACTCTGGTCTTCACCTTCACCAATCTGTTGAAGTTACCCTTGAAGTACTTGGCTCCCCAAACCCTAGCTTCTTCAATACTTGTGTTAGCCCTCTCGTTCATGCCCAAATCAATGTCCCTGTGATTCAGGTATGCCTCCCTTGGATTCTTGGAAACATAAGGTGTCATGTACTCATAAACCCTCCTGGCCCAGTCAATTTGAGTTGCACTCTCCGAGGGATCATTCCAGTTTGTCGCATACTCAAGCATGAACAAGTTGCCCTTTCTATGAGGGAAAGGAATCTCAGATTTTGAAATTTTATCCATCATTCCACCATAAGGGATTAGTAAGGCAGCAAGCTTATCTTCTTGGAAGAAAATTTTCCACAACCCTTCGAGTGCGGTTTCAGATATGGGACGTTGGGCGAAGTCCGACTTGCTTTTGGTGTAAGCCGGGAATAAATTTTTCCTCTGAATGAAAACTTCAGGAGTTGAGTTGGCGGGGAAGAAAGCTTCATAAAGAACTGAACTGATCCAGTCCATTTCAGTACAGTCCATCCTTGTTAAACCCAGTTCAGGGAAACTTTTTTTCATCACTTCGAGGAGTCTGTTGGCATCACCAAGAAACAAGCCACTGTAGATAGTTCTTACAGTTTTTTTTCCCGTGTCACTAGCAATAGCCGGCCGTATGCCGACGACCAGGTAAAGATCCACATCAAATTTATGAGCAACTTGTTGCCATCTATAGAGGAGCTTAGTAGCCCCTTGTTCCAAGAACCTGAAAACCCTAAAAACTGTCACAGTTGGTGGTACAGGAACCAGTTTTACTTTCCAGGCAGTAATGATTCCAAAGCTGGCTCCTCCACCTCCTCTGATTGCCCAAAAAAGATCTTCTCCCATGGCTTTCCGGTCCAGGAGTCTTCCCTCAACATCAACTATACGAGCGTCAATGACATTATCTGCAGAAAGGCCATATTTTCTAAACAAAGGGCCGTATCCACCACCTGAAAGGTGCCCGCCAAGACCCACACTGGGACAAGCACCGGCGGGGAAGCCAAGAGTTCTACTTTTCTCCGAAATCCTATAATGGAGTTCACCAACAGTAGCACCTGCTTGAGCCCACGCACTCTTACTCTTGATGTCAACGCTAATGGAACGAAGCCTACCCAGATCGACCACCATGAAAGATGTATCAATCACGGAGGTGTAAGAGAGTCCTTCAAAATCATGGCCTCCACTGCGAACTCTAATATGAACTCCAAGTTGTTTTGAGCAGACAACAGCAGTCTGGACATGGGATTCTTGCAACGGAGTGAAAACAAACTCAGGTTTCGGCACTGAAGGCAATGCGAACCTGAGATTTTGAGCGGTAGACAGTAAGACATTAGTGAATGAAGAGTTGTTTGAAGTGTGCAGGATGGTGGAGAAAGGAAAGGAGGATTCAGAATTCAGTGAGAGACATTTGAGAAATTTATCCTGAATTGGAAGGGAAACTATAAAGAAAGGAAATAAAAGGAGAATCACAAGTACTGAAACAATGGAAGAATCCGATCGAAGCATCTTGCCTTTCCTTTCTTTTTTCTGTTTGTGTTTCAGAAATTGATTTAGAGGGCTATTACTCTGTTGATCATCTGCTCCAAAATAATTCCACTAATTCATGATCTGATCTAGCCAAGAGTTAATCTCTTAATATATTTAAAATTATATACCATTATATATTTTTGAATTAATTTGCATGTCAATAAAAATTAAGTTTTTTTATTCAATTTTAATAATACACTTCCTCATGAATTGATATATTTTAAAAATAAATAACACTGAATGATGTTCTTAATGTTTTTTTTTTATCATCGTATCAAATTTTATAATTAAAATAAAGAAGATATACCCTGATTAATAAAAAAATATTAACCGGTCATCTAGTGAGCAAATAATTGATTAAAATATGCAAAGGAGTTGAAGTTTTTGAATTCAATGACCCAACAATATTTGAGATCCGATAGAGCTTTTCTTTTTATTTATTTATAGGCCAGCAATCTTTAAATATTAATTGAAGAATGAGCTGTGCTTGAAGCTGACAGTCTTTGTGCTTTTGACTTTAGTGTCCATCTAATATCCTAGAAAGAGAAGTCTCCTCGGTAAGTTCAAGGTCATTTACAAATCATTGAATGAGGTTCAATACGGCCCCGTATCCTTTTTGGCTTTTGAAATTAACGTCTTAATTTTACATCATAAGAATTTTATTGACAGGTAATCTCATTCAGGAAATTGATCGTTGAAAACCTTGACAAAACCTAAGAAATTCAATCAAGTTTCCCAAAATATCCTTCCATCCACAGGTTTCAATAGCACATTATAAAACACATATCCATTTCTTAGGAAATTGATCATTGTTTACCATGCTGAACTTGTTAACCTCACCATACCACATACAACTGCGGCGGGAGAGTTATCGGCGTCTAGCGGCAGCATGCTGCCTCGGCAGCTCGGAGGGAAATGCATCGGAAACATCCCTCGATTGAAAAGCAAACCTGTCAATTATCAGAACTCCTACTTGATATCCATCTAGCTTTCAATTACTGGTTAATGGCACGAAAAATTTGCGGCAGCATCATATCGAAAAAGACCAAGCATATCGAGCTCACATTTCAGAGTTGAGAGCTCTACTGACAGGAGGATCTTACAAGTTTGAAATACAAAATTGCACAGATCATCTAGAAACAGCAGCATTTCCTCAGCACGAAACACTCATATTGGTTAGGTTAAATTTTCTTAAGACTGCTACTTCAAGGAGCTAGATGTATGATAACCTGAAGCACTGCATCTATCACAGATTGGTCCACCAGAGGGTCATCTCGCCACAACATCTCAAACCACCATGGTTTATTTACTTCACAAACTCCGAGCAACCTTCTCGTACAAATCTCGAGGCCAATTCAGATTCATATTGTTCGCAATAAACTGCGAAATCTGCAAAAGGCATAGGAAAAAAAAAAAAAAAAACATAATAGTGAGGAGATAACATTCTATGCCTAATCTCAACAGAAAAACCACATTTTCAGCTATAATTACCATCTAAATTGAGAAGATCAAAATCCATGAGTTCATTTTCAATATTAAAATGACCACTATATTTGCAAATCCAAGTGATTTATAACTAGAAAAGCCCATAGAAAACAAAAATAATAAAGACCAAAACAAATAGATTAGAATTGTACACTGAGCATGCAATTGGCAGAATACATGAGTACATTATCACATAGATTGATTTTGATCGTTACAATCTCCATTTTTTTTTCTAACCCCATATAATCTGTAGGAAAGTTATCAAAATCAATTTAATCATTTTTCTAGCTCATCATCATTATTTTTTAATTAAATAGGCCTTCTCAGTTTTCAAGTTTAATCCATTCTGATCCTCTTCAACTTTCACACTTGGGTGTCTCAACTTTAATTTTTATCAATTGAGTTGTTCATCTTTTAATATTTAATAATGACACAATCACACGCCTTTGTGGACATCTGCTAGGAATTTGCAAACCTATTCATTAAATGATGGCTTGGAGACCATAACTGTACCAAAAAAGAGTTAGTATTTATGTCATTCTAGGTTTGCCACGTCATCAATTAAGCTAAGAAATATATATATACACAACAAAGATTTCATGCTCAGGATATGTCTTAAAGAAATACCTTTTAAACTTTCTAAAACATAACTCATGTTTCATACTCATGCTTACAACATTGATAATTTTTCTTGGAAGATTTTGGTGCACATATCATCATTTAAAGGACATATCAACAAACTTCTAATAGATTTACTTTGAGGTGCTTCATTGTGTGCTATCAAAAGATGAGCAACTCAATTGATAAAAATTAAAATTGAGAACGTAATCGTGAAAAAAGAAAAGGTTTTAAGACTTGATATGTTCTTGTGTCTGGTAAAAAATGAATGATTGCCTTGAATTCAGTAAGGAAACCTATCTAGACTTTCAGACTGATCATTACACAAACAAGACTTAAGTTGCTTCAAAAATTAAAGATTATATGATACTATGATCCCACAGATTCTACTGCAATACCAACTGTACCCGCTCACATTCTCCTTGCAATTCAAATAATTTTATATGTCCAAAACATAGGAAAATACAAGACTATAATCTAGGTTACACTTAACAACCTTCACTCTCAATCTTTTGAAACTACAGATGCAGCAAGCAATATCAAGAAGATCACATGCAAAATAGCATTTGTAATGGTGCATCTACACCTACAACTTTTTTTTAACAAGATCAGAGCATGAACTTTTCAAAATACCTTTGCTCTCATGGCACGAAGCGATCCATCAGAATCTGTCACATTATCCAAACATGTTAGAGCAACCTTCAAAAGGTCTGGCACACAATCCTGAACACGAGGGGATAAATTCCGAAGAACATCAACAGTGATATCTGGCACCCGTGGATCCAATGGAAGAAAAGGAAGTTTGGCAAGCTCCCTTAAAGCATCAAGAAAATGACCCAGTCTCGCCATCTTGTGAACAGATAATATTGCCTCAAGCTGTCTTAACACAGTTTCTTGCTCTAGGACAAGGTCTCTTTCCTGAAAACTGGACACCATAACCAAGTGATTACGTTCTATAGAGAAGACATAAAAAAAAATACTGCTTTGATATTGAAAACTATAAAGGTCATAGAGACATGCTAAACAATCAAAGGAACTTGTTTAGCAAACTTGTCATATTGCTAGAATCACAATATTTCAGAATTCATTGATTTCAGTAAAAGTCCAAAACTTGAATTGATGGCAAGGATAAAGTTCAAGCGTTGAGAGTCCAACACCATCACAAAGTCCAACAATAAGAATACATCATTTGTGTAAAATGAGTGCAAAAATAAAGGTGAATGACTAATTACCTATACGAAAAATTCAGAAAAATGATTAATAATTTAGTACTTGCTTCGTGCATGAACTGTTAACCAGAAAAGTAGCTGACATATATCAGGTTAAGCCATGTATCATTACCAACAATCTTAAATTTAACAGCATATGTTGCAAACAATGATGACAATATAACCATGAAGTAGAAGCTTCTGGTGCTTCAGAAGGTTGCTTCATCTTTAACTATATTGTGCTTGAGCACTTGTAATCTAGTAAAAAATATCACAAGCAAACTATCATCCCAAACTTGACACCAATGCAAGCAAAGGAAGCTGAGGCAAACACTGAGGACCAGAATTACCTGAAATCAGGATAATACTTGAAGGTCTCAAGAATCTCATTGCCAGAATTAATGAGACCAGCAGTCTGGCTCTCACCATCCAACCTACCACGTGATAATGCACAAATTGCTTCTGACAGGGACTTGTTGATCGTATCCAAAGCCATGGAAAATGCCCCAACTCTCTTCTGAATTTCTATAGACTGGATTTTGGAAATGAGACCAGGGCAAGTCAACAATTAGAAAATGTAAGGCTAGAGATTAATAGAGATAAAAGTGCCAGCTAGTCTATTGCTTTTACAAGTAGATAACATTTTTGGAGGATGAGAAAAGCATAGAAAAGATGTGAAGGCTTTCTCAAGAACCCCAAAACGAAATGATTTAAAACCATGAGAGTCAAAAGGCAAGGAGAGAGAAAGTTACCTTCTCATCTAGTCCAGCTTCTTGACACCTGTGAGCAACTTCAAGTAGAAATTGTTGTCTTTCTTTGAAATCAATAAAAAATCGTGCCAATTCACCTTCTTCTCCAGCACCTCTTGAACCCAGAAGAAGATAAATACCACCATCCCTTAGCAAAAGCTCAGTGAGGAGCTGCTTCAACATCAAGCTTCGCTGTCTCTGCTGATCAATATTACCTCTCCCAGTCCATGATATTTCCCCGCCACCTACTGTGGCTGCAGCTTGGGCATAATATTCTAGTGCCATTGAGATATTTCCATGATGCAAATATGCAGATCCATACTGCCTAATTATGCTAGAGGCCTCTGCATAAGCATCCATTACCCCAAGTTTTTGCCCAGCTCCAGCACCTTCACTGAGAATCCCATGATCTGAAAGTGCAATTGATATATGGACTGCATCAATATCAAATCCTTCACCTGCAGGTTCCCTAGACAAATATAAGATAGCTGGTAGCATCTGGACACTTAAAAGTAATACATAAGGGTATACGAGAGGGTCTTTCCCGTTTTTAGTGTAATACGATGGCTCAAATTTATTCAAGTATGCCTGCAAATCCTCCACACTGTACGGTATCAAGCTTTCATTCAGGACCATAGTCGAGGTACCAGCAGGGTAATCTCGTACAGCTGATAATTTGAACCACAGAAAATCCTCTATAGTACTGAAAAGGGTTGGATGATCTCTCAGCAGGCGGTCAATCTGCCTGCGGCAGCCAGACACTACAGCATAGAGCAACAACTTTTTCTTGTCATATGCAGCTCGACCCACCCGATCACCCATTCTTAACATTTTCTCACATTCTTCTGAAGCAGCAGCGGCAATGTCCACAGGCACCATTCCTCCAGAGTTAATCCACTCCATGAGCTGTTAAAGGGAAAGCTGATTACAAAGGCTGCTTATGAAGGAAATAACTTTTAATCTTAAGCAGTGAAAAATCAGTACCATCGGAGCAAATTGGAGTGAAGCACGAGAAGACTGGGAAACAGTTCTTGCTTCCTCATAGTACCCAGTTCTCAAGCAAAAATAGATCTGTTAAGGACAGCAAAATATGATTTAGTATGAAACACAGGTGTTTTGGATATAAGATTATGAAAAACAATCATTCTGTATTCTGATAGAAGAATAATAGGTTTGTAATGACAGCTAGAAAGTAAATTCAGTTTACTGTTATTTTTCTCTCATAATAGCTTCAAAAGGAATTAACTATTATGCTAAATGACTTGACCCAAATTAAAGAATAAAACTAATCAATACATACGCATGCATGCACTTTAAATTAATTACTTATCTTGTTTCTGAAATTACCCTAACCACCACTGGTAGTATTGATTTCAAATATATAAATTATTGCAACTTCATAAATTTTAGCCACAGGAGATCTCTCTACAACAATACAGTGTAGATAGTGGTAGTGTGCAATTTCAAATAAATTGCTGTGCTACATGATAAAGAGGGAAAAACTCGATGGCTACTATCTTACTGATATGTTGCCATTCCTACTTTATTGACCCTTTAAACAATGGTCCTCTAGCTTTCACTTATTAAGCATTTTAACAACCAAAAATTAAAAGTATTCCTAAAAACGTTCACAGGTAACATGGCCCTAAAATATGAATTTATCAATGACCTGCTGCCAAGTGGTATCAATAGGAGGCTGCCTATGAGTATCCCCTGCATCAAAATCTAGAACTCCATAATCCCTCAATCGAATCTGCACGGAAAGATAAAGATAAACAAGAAAAATATATTTTTCCATAAACAAAGACAGTCGCAATGAACAAGTCCAGGAATGCTAGTCCAAGTTAAGTGGCAATAAAACGAACCCGAAGAAATGCACGAACTCTTTGTAAATTCCCAACAGCTCCACCAAGAGCAGCCTGACACGAGAAAAAAAAAATGGTGAGTGGTAATCAACACAACCAAATAACAATTTGTTAGAAGCAAAGAGGCAGTGATCTAAGAGATTATAAGAGCGCATACATTAGCATGAACATTGTTCTGAAAAATAATAGTTTCTCTATAAAAGAAGATAATAATAAGAGAATTATTACCTGAGCAGGATGATTTTGTATTGTATCCATGATGTACTTTTCATGGCCCCATTCAAGATGGCGCCTTGCACCAATCACTAACGACATTTTCCTTGAAATACTCTGTCTCATGGTTGTGTTTTCACCCACCAATGTCTGTCAAAGTATATATATTATTAGATGGAAAATAATATTTTAAAATGTAATAATATTTACTGGATTTATCAAATATAAAGAACTGTTCACATGACAACTTAAGTAACTCTATAATAGTCCCACTATAATCTATTTCAGGAAAATATGAAAATAGATAAAAAAAAAAAGTAGTATACCTGAACAAGATGCCATATCTTTTGCATGTTAACAGATTTTCCACCCGATACTCCAACACCTAAGCTTTCATAAGCACCCTTGAAAGCTGTTGCAGGCTACAGGAAATAAATTATGCATATATCAACAAACCCAAAGTCCTGTTAAGAGAACCTAAACACAGGAGAAGATGACACAGAATCATAATGGTCTTAATCATCAAGGCAACCTATTGAATCGCTAGAATTGGACTACCAAAACATAAAAGAAAAGAAAAAAATGATGGCCACCCTTGGTCCAAGGACAAAGTTTAGAGATTTCTGAAGAATACTTTGATGTGAGACTTTGAGAGGAAAGAAAACAAAAGGGACAGTTCAAGCTCAATATGCTGCCTCCTTGACTCTTACATGTCAAGGAAACAGCATGAAAAAGAGACAGCATAGATGCCTTTCAACCAGCATGTTGATATCAAAATACTGCATATAAATCTTGATTTATTTGCTGGCTGTCTCAGGGTTGCCTTTCTCAAATCCATGAGATGCCAGCCGTAACTATCATAGATAAGGAAAATGCTTTCTAGTCTCCAGTAGATAAATCTTCCATTCTGAAACTTGGGGTACATTTCTTAGTAAAAGAATGCTGTTGATTATTGGATTTACTATTTTTCTTTAGTCTATAGCTACTCAAGAAGTAGATTTCTCTCTACAAGATGAAGAAACAGGTTTTAATAGAGAAAAGGCGTGAACAAAACCAGCCTTACTTTAAACTGCGAGCCATGCTCTCGTGCACAGTTCAGATTCTTCACAACCTCAGCATATGCTGAAGCTTTTTTCTCCACAAAGGATTTGTTAGCTAAAGGTACAATTTCAGTGCCATATGAACCAGAAGAAGCATGAGGGCTAGAAGCCAGAGAAGCTATTTGACGAGTAACCCCGGTGCTTGTATCAACTATGTTAGTCTTGGGTAATGATGAAATTCGACTCAAGCTCTGAAGAAAGTCACGTCTTTCCTTTTGCCAATCCTCCTGCAAAATATCAAGTTTCGATCATCAACCAAAGTGAAAACCTAGCAAGCACAAAAACATGTAAGAAGTCATCAATGTCTCTTTTAGTTCTTGAACCCAAAACAGTGCTTTTAAATGACAAAACCAGCTCTGAAAATTCCTGTATATGATACTTTCCCACCCTCCTCCATCTGACTGGGCCAAGGCTTTGCCATGATGGCAGGCATAATAAACAAAACAGATTTTATAGAGAGAGAGAATTAAGGGAGTGCAAAATCATACAACAGCAAGACCTAGAGGTGACTAGAATTAGCCTCTTGATTAGTTGCAGATGTGTGACTTTTTAAACAACATAATTTTCACAGAAATCTAAACAGAATGTACAATTATTCACTAAGACATATCTCACAAACACTCCAATAGGCATTCAAATCCACTAAAATCCCAGTCTATCTCTTACCACCATAAACCCCTTCATGTATCAGTGGTAGTGAGTTTTTTCATTTTTATAAATCTACAAACAACCAAGTTAGTGATGGCGTAACTTTTTAACTTCTAAAAATGTAATTGCTAAAAGTATAATACTACAACTTTTTGACATTGACAAGGTTAAGCGCAAAGTATATATTACTAGTTTAATTTAAGCAATGGCCCACTTCATTCAAGATCAAAAGGTTGCACAGCTATCCCTATAGTTTGTTTTACTAGGGCCTGTCCATTTGAATACGTAGCAGGGTTGGATGAAAATTTAGTGTGTGCTAATACCAAGTTGCATTGAATATATACTATGTTCAATCCCATATTCTTGGTTGATTAGCCTGCATTCCAGTAAGCTATTATATAATGGTAAACTTGCAATATTAAGAAAAGCTCAAGAGTAAGTAAGAGGAAAAGTAATAGTGACTTAAAGTCACTTTACCATATAAAGAGGGTGTTTGGCACTGCATTTCAAAAGCGCTTTTGAAAATTTTGATTTTTTTATTTTATTTTTTACTTTAAATGAAAACTTTTGGTGTTTTTAGATCGTTTTCATGTACTTGTATCAAAAATGATTTTTAAAAATATAAAAATAATAGTTTGATGCATTTATGAACAAAAAACACTTTCAAAAGCAACCCAACCACACTCCCAAACAAACAAAAAATATTGTTACTAAGAAGTCGAAACTGCGATTGCTTTAGCGGCTTATATATATTGGCGATAAACAAAATTATACCAACATTTCAAATGCATGTTGTATGGGCACTAACCTCCAAAACTTTCATCATGTAATCATTAAAACCTCTTACATTATCCTTCTGAGCTTCTTGGATGGCTGATACCATTGCCATTTCATGAACCTAAGGACAAAAATTGCACAAAATGTAACCAGCAAACCAGTAAAAAACACTTTTTAAGAAGCATAAGCATTCATTGAAATGGTGGGAGGTAACTACTTCAGACAAAAAGGAGGTGCACAACCAAATGAAAAGGTATTGCCTAAGATATTAAATCATTTATCAGCCAATTGCAAGTACCACCTCCATCCATCTATAATTAAAGGCGACAATACTCATGAAACAGGGGAAAGAATTACCACCTTCACTAAAAGATTGACTTCAAACGTTCCAAGCAAAGTGATGGGAAAACAAAACTATGCTATTATATAGACATATTGGCACCAGCTCAAAGATTACAATAGCTTTCCAGCTACAATTTTGCTTTTTTCCAAACTTTAACATAAAAAAGAAGAAGGTTTTCGGACAATTCATGAAGCTTAAAGGAAAATATTTTAGGACAAGGAATGAAACATTTCTTCCTAAATCTTTTCCCTTCCAAACAGATATGAAGCTTAAACAATATGGTGTTTACTCCAATAGATTAATTTGAGATTTCAAGAAACTTTGCTGGCCATATCTCTTAGGCATTTACAGAGGATAGCTTTACAGCCCTTCGACCACTTCTACACGAGAACTTTGGAAGTTTCCATGCATATAAAACCATGATAAAAGAAAATGGTATCATCATACATTGACAAAACAATGTAGAAGATTGCCAAATTAGATGGCTAGTTTCAAAAATCATCTTCTTTAGGCAGTCTCAGAAAGCCATCATTTCTGGGAAAGAAAAATCATTGCTTCTTTTCAGACAAATGAAGAAGAACATGATTAGAATAAATCATTGTTTATAGCAAAAACTAATATTCAATCTTAAGTTTTTTTCTAATTTTGATACTAATACATGAGCTCTTCTGCCAAGCAGCACGTAGCAAACAGGATGATTAAGCGTTCATGTTTTAGTTCTTTGGTACAACCCATAATTAAATTTAACAGAGCATGTAAACAACACATTTGAACAGTGAGCAGAAAAACAGTGTAAAATATTCTCTATGCCAACAAAAACTGGTCCTGGAATTGAGAATGGAGAGAAGTCACAGCTAGTCTTTCTCTGAGTCCTGTAAACGAGTGCTTTCAGCTTTTGGGTGGGGGGATTTCATTAGTGACTTCACCACCATCGGGCACGGACTAATATTCAATCTTAAGGTTTTTCTAATTTCGATACTAATACACGAGCACTTCTGTCAAGCAGCATGTAGCAAACAGAATGATTATGTACTACTAGATTTAACAGAACATGCAACAACACATTTGAGCAGTCAACAGAATAACAGAGTAAAATATTATCCATACCACCAAAAACTGATGATAGAGTTGAAGAAATAAAGAAACAAGACAGAAATATCAACAGTATCATAAATCTTTTGCTCAAATCATAACTAAACAGCAAAGTTACCTGTTGTAGATACTCTTCGACACTTGTTGCCTCGGCAGGAAACACATCCTCAAATGTTGTCTACAAAATATTTTCCAAAAGCAAGGTAAGCATACTTAAAGAAATAAGGCCGAATAAACTAAATACTATTAAAAATTTAATTTCATTCAACAAGATTTAAGATTTCAACAGACTACTGTACACTACAATCATTCATCAACTGTTTAGAAAAACAAATTGGCATGACTACATCTACTGAGGCTAAGTTATATACGATAATCAAAATGTATGCTAAATTTCACCTTCAATTCAAAAGACTTGAGATCTCGAGCAAGCTGATCTGCATTTATCCCTTCACGCGCAAGAAGCCTGTGCATAATCAAACAGTACAAATAAACCACACCCATGACCCATTCAAGATTCTTCTTACTTGCAAGAGTTCAATAAATGCCGCCTTTAATGGACAAGAAATCACAGAAAACAGTACTTAAACATTGATAGAGAAAATGATAAAGTATTCAGAAAAACCGACCTTGTAGCGGCAATAGATTGTGAAGGAGCCTCAGTTCTTACTGTTTTCGCCTTGAGTTTCTTTGATAATGCTTCTAATTGATCCAAGTTTCTCTTTAACATACACAAAAACCATATGAAGTCATGAAATTAAAACAAAACAGCAGAATCCACTGCTTCTAATTGTCATTATAATCACAAGAAAAATATTTATTTGATGAATAATAAAACGGTAAAGAAAATAGATAGAACGCAAATGCTAGAGCAAATTCTTTTTTCTCTCTACAGACAAGGCAGTGTAATTCTTCAAATACGAAAGAAAAAAACTCGCCATGTTCAATTAATTTTTTTCATTTTTCCGTTGCGCCTTTACTGAATAAGAAGAAACAAAACCGTGACTAGAAGTATAACTAGAGTTTTGTTACGGTAATTTTAAAACATTATGTCGAATTTACTTGGGAAACAAACAGAAAAGGAAAAGGAAAGAAGAACCTGAAGAGGAGGGAACTGAGCAGAAGGAGCGGCTTGTTCGACAAGCTTAGTAGAGGAGTGAAGCAGATCGGTCCAGTTACTCATGTCCAGTTCGCTACCCATTTCTACTGCTTCTCTCTCTCTTTCTCCTTTTTTTTTGTTTTTGTTTTTTTTTCCTCCACAGAGAGAGGTGGGGTTTTGGGCTGAGATTCTTTTCTAGAAGCCCTAAATTTAAAAAAACAGTAGTCTACTGGTACCGGAAAAAATGGTTTCTTACAAGTTAAGTTGAGTTTGCTGTAGTCAAAGATTTAGGGGCTGTTTCTCGTTAAAAGAATGTTTTCTAAAGAAAAAAAAATAATATTTTTAAAAAATAAAAAAAATATATTATTTTTATTTAAAAAATATATAAAAGTTGCTCAGGTTTTGTTGTGTTCCAAACAAAAATCACTAAGAATCTGTTTGGTATTGCGGTTCTTTGTTGCGATTGAGGTTAAAAAATGGAGTTTCAAAAAAGTGTTTTTCCGTGGTTCAAAAGCAGTTAAGTGTTTGGTTAAAACTGTGGTTGAGTTAAAGGTTGAAAAAAAAAAACAGTTTTGGGTGTTTGGTTTCCAAACTTTACAAACTGCTTTTAACTTGTAAAATTACTTAAAAGGACACGGAAACACACACACACACACACACAGACATATATATAACTTCTACAAATAAATTTAAAAATAAATAACAATTTCTAGGGCATAGTGGTTTTAATTAAAAATGCCTTTTTTTTATCCTTTTTTGTATTGTTCAAAGTGATTTGAATATTTATTATCTTCGCTATTTTTTTTTAATTTAAATTGAAATTAAATACACTTAGTTTATTTATTTATTTTACTTTGCATCAATTTTTTTATTTAAATTAATACTCTCGATCCTTTATTTTATAATTTTGACTTCATTTTTTTAAATGTAATTATTTTTTATTGTTTTTTAATTTTCAAAAATACTTTTGTAATATATATTTAAGTTTTTATTTGATACACATAAAATAATTAAAAATTTATTTGTTTTATAAAATACGAGATTTCCTGGAATAAAAAAATCAGCATGTCATGTAAATTAGACAACAAAGTGATCATTGAAAAAATATATTATAATTAAGCGTAAAGCATGAGAGCCTAATTGAAGATTCTCGATGGTTAATTATGATTAGCGAAACAAAACAACCATTAGTTAATGGTATAGCACACACTAGCCATGCATCTTCTCAAATTTAGTGAAAGCAAGAGAACCCGCGGCTAAAGTAAAACCGTAGAAGAAGCGGAAGATCGAGACGATTCGAGGAAGAGGAGCGGCAGCAAAAGAGAAATGGACTGGAGAGAAGTTACAGGAAGCGAGAGGTAGATGATGAAGATGTCGACAACGATGAGAGCCGGAAGGTGAAGAAATCGAAAAATGAGGATGATAAAGGCCGCGATCACCACTGGGTTTTTTGAGAAGATAATAAACGTGGGACAGACGTCGTTTCAGAACGGCGTTTCAAAAGCACCTCCAAGGTGCTTTTGAAGAAACGTCGTTCGGGTGTTATTTTGGGTGGGTCCCATTAAAAAAAATAGTGTTACCAAAACTCCATCCCGTTTGGCAAGCGTGGAACGCACCACGTTGCCAAGCGGGTGCTAAATCACTATATTTAACGGTGAAATCACTATTTTACCTCTTGGATGGCAAAATTTAACCCTCCATGTTGGGGATATTTTGGATATTTTTTAGATGATCTATATGGTATTTGCATATTATTTAGGAGTGATCTGATCTTTTTTGTTTTTATTTGCACATTAAAACTACCTATTTACCCCTAAGAGCTGACAAAAAGACGAGTGTTGCTTAGGGTATTTTTGGTTTTTTATCTATTTTTAAACAGTGAAATATCATATTTGCTCTCAAGTGGGACGCAGGGCAGGGGTCTGGGCGAGAGTTTTTTTAGGTTTTTCATATTTTTTGCTCATTGAAACTAGTGTTATGGCATAATGGTACTTTTACTTCAGTTTTTTATTAATTTTTAATATTTATTCTTTTTTGAGATTATCGCATGCACGTCATCTGGATGCCCTATAAGTTTTCACGAGTATGTGCCTTTCAGCTAGCGCATGCGATCTCTATCGATGGTGAAAAATGTATAGTCGCCATGTCACTGGGTGAAACACCATGTCCTTTTCTCTTTTTTTTTGTTCTCTCTCCCGCTTCAACAAAATGCATAATGGGCCTTTATGTTTTTGGTTGTTTCAATCTTTGGACTTTTGATTTCATTTTTCTTCTTGATTTCTTTAATGAAAATTTTAATTGTTTTCAACCGTGTCCTTCAATCGAAATTGATCATATATGTTATTTTTTATTTCAGTTCTTATTCTTTTAATTTTTGGTTTGTTTTTTGTTCTTTTAATTTTTTCGGTCTGCAGATTTTAATTTGTTTTAATTTTGTCTTCCAATTGAAATTACTCATATATGCTATTTTTCATTTTGGTCTTTGTTCTTTTAATTTTTTTTTAAAAGATTACACTGCAATTTTTTTTAAATCCCTTTATTTTTTCCAACCCCGAGGTTTTGATTTGTTGCGGTCTTTTCCTTCAATTAAAATTAATTAGATTTTTTCTTTCATTTGTACCCTTATTCTTTTAATTTTTTATTTAGTATTAATTCCTTTAGTTTTTTCGGTCTTTCTTGAGACAATGTTTATCTTTTGCCCAAAAACGATCAGATGATTTTCTTGTGCTCAAAATATTTTTTTTATTTTTTGTTGTTGTTTTTGTTTGCTCTTTTGTTAATTTTTTTAATTATTCAAAAAGATTATTTTATGGTTTCATTGTTTGCACGATAATAATGATAATTTTTTCATTGTTTTTTTCTTGTAAGAATATTTTGCTTCTTTTTATTCTTCGAGGCAATTTAATGATTTTAATTATTTAAGAAATAATATTAATAATAATTTTAACTGTTATAATTATGATAATAATGGTAATGTAGCGACGAATTTTCAATGATGTTTCCTTCTTTTTATAAATAGAAAATGTTAAATTTTTGAACTTTTGAATAAACATTTATTTGAAATAACTATTGTTGATTAGAATTAAATTAAAAGTTTTAATTTATCTAACCAGACAATATAGTTTCCTTTTTTTTTTCTCTTGTTTTATTAACAAGAGGAAAAAGGACAAGTCATCCAAAGAGAGCTTGAAGGGTATTTCTAGTGAATTGAATATATATTTTTAGCTAATTGTTACATATAATATTTTCCTTTTTTTATACGGTGTAACCACCTATTTATAAGAGAAAATTTTATTTGGCTCGAAGGAAAAACAAATATAAAAAATAAACATCGAATTTCAAGGATGGATCTCAGCTATTCATTTAATAACTTGGAGACATAGAAAAAAAAAACCCATTTGATTAAAAGAATTGATTGTAGAATATTTTATAAAAAAATATTAATTGGTGAAATGGTTTTTAATTTTCAAGTTGATCATATCTCTTTCACAATTACAATTAGATCGCTAAAACTAAAAAAAAAATATTTTTATTTATTGATCTTGATGTTTTTAGAAAGGATATCTAAACAATGTAAGTACATCATAAACATTTTTTTTGTGATTTTTTTAAATAAGGTAAAAATAGATGGAAATAATTAATTAAAGTACTATCTAGTTTTTTTTATATAATATTAAGAAAATAAAAAATATTTCCCTTGAATTCTTTTTTTATATATATATACACGCGCTCGCATATCGAGAATTCCTCTAACACAATTGTTTTTCTTTTTCATTTATATTTATACTGATTGTTTTCTAGAGTACAAGGGATGTTGACCTTATTTTAAAATAAATGTATTCTTATATAAAGATGAAAGATTCATCCCTGTATCTCAAAATCACGTATGTTTTATAAATTGCAAATTAAAATTTTAAAAAAGGAATATTCAATTTATCATTTTAATTTAATATAAATAGAAGGATTGAAAATAATATTTTTTTGATACATTTGAAAACAATACAACCTTAAAAACATCTATAAATAATAAATACGTTTCATTTTTATTTTTTTTGGTTACCTTGTATACAACACCTTCCAAATTAAGCCTCAGTTTCCTTAGTCACTCTAAATAATAAATTTAATTAATAATAAATTTATTCGGTTAAACTATTATATGAACTCAATCAAATTTTTTATAATTTAAACGAAAACCCACTCTAATTTTTTTTTAAATAATATAATTGACTAAAATAATTAATGAATTGATTTCGTGAAATGTAAATTAATTAAATAACTTTTTCTGAACCGGTCTGTGAACTGAAACTGAAATCTGTGATTATGACATCAAACAGGGAAATAACACGCCAAACACTTCCCACGTGACACTTCCAAATTTCTCTCTCCGTGTCCGTTATTTTCCAAACCTCAGCCTCGGACTTCCCACACCTCTCAACGGCCCAGATCCCATCTCTCAATCCAAAACGCACACTAAAAAAAGTCTGTGGCTCAGATTCCACTCTCTATAAATCTTACAAACTTGGAAAATAGTAGATATACATATATAGTTATATACATGCATATATGTATATATAATAATCACACAAGCAAAAAAAACACGAGCACACACACAAACACACACTCAAAGATCCATCCATGGCGGAGCATGAAGGGCAGCGTGAATCAGCGGCTGAATCACTGATGGATAAGATAACAGAGAAGATCAGCGTTCATGATTCATCTTCGTCGTCTGATTCCGACAATGAAAAGTTTGATGCTGTTAAATCGAAAATCTTTCGGCTTTTTGGTAGAGAGAAACCCGTCCACAAAGTATTAGGCGGAGGAAAACGTAAACACACACTTACATTCTCTCATTCGTTTATTTATTTTATGGAATATATTATAAAAAAAATCTGTGCTTTTAATTCTTTGATTCAAAGTTTAAATATTGCTGCTTTCTTTAGTAGAAATTGGCATTAAATGACATGTTTTTTCTTGAATTTGCTTTAAAGACTTGATTTACGAAACCATGGAATAATCAGAGAAAATGGAAGAGAACCCTTCTTTTTTCTTTGTTGCTGTAATCTGTTAAATAGATCTTCTGCTTGTTGCTTGAAGATGGTAGCATTGGATCATTGGATTCTGTATTTTTTTATTTGTTATTCGAAAATAGAGAAAAAGAAATTTCTGAGCATTGTATTTTGGTCGCATTTGTTTTTGTTAGATGGTTGGAAAAGCAGAAGAATGATTGAATTCTGTTCTAGAAAGTGTTGTTGTCCCTCTACAGATGATTTTTCTTTATTCTTGTTTCTTGCAGCTGCCGATGTTTTCCTGTGGAGGAACACGAAAATCTCTGCAGGGGTGCTTGGTGGTGCAACCGCAGTATGGGCTCTTTTTGAATTGCTTGGATATCATTTAATAACTTTAGTTTGCCATTTGTCAATATTGTCTCTGGCTGGTCTTTTTCTGTGGTCCAATGCATCCAATTTCTTGAACAAGTAAGATTGTTAGATCCTCTTTGTCACTTTGGATCTGGTGATATGTTACTCTTTCTCAAGCTGCAGATTTTCATTTTCTTTGTCAATGTTTTAGACCCCCGCCTAAAATCCCTGAAGTTGTGCTACCTGAAAAATGTGTTCGTGAAGTTGCCTCTGTGCTGAGAATTGAAATCAACCGAGGACTAGCTGTCCTGCGTGATATTGCATCTGGGAAAGATTTGAAGAAGTTTCTCGCTGTAAGTGATCTCTTCCAATCGTTGGTATAGCATTTGATCTATGGCCGCGGAATGCCGTCATTTATTGGTTGTCTTTGTTAATTCCTTGGTGATTTCCACTGTTTCATCCAACTGTTTTTCATAAAAAGTGTTCACTCTGAATACCATTTCAGTGGCATGTTAATTCATCGAAGTTTCAATGATGGACATCCTTGTATTTTTGTCAACCTATGTTGGGTTTATAGCACCAATTTATCAGTTGTTGCTCATTTGTCTGTCAGGTAATTGCTGGCTTGTGGGTTCTGTCACTTATCGGGAGTGGCATTAACTTCCTGACCTTGCTCTACATATGTAAGAGATTCAGATGTCCATTACTTTCTATTAAGATGCTAGATAGATTGTTATGAACAGACTGATTTTTACTTAATTTCTTCGAAACAGCCTTTGTTTTGCTGCACACCGTGCCAGTGCTGTATGAGAAGTACGAGGACCAGGTTGATGCATATTCTGAAAAGGCATGGATTGAGATCAAGAAGCAGTATGCAGTGTTTGATGAAAAATATTTAAGCAAAATCCCAAAGGGGTCATTGAAGGGAGAGAAGAAGGATTAGAGAGAGAGTTCACTAGGTTGAATTTTGACTCTCAGTAATTCTGTTTCATCAAGCTGCTGTTATGGCTTTGAATATATAAATTTAATTAATATGGTATTCAGCAACTCTCTCATACTCTGATATATTGGTTTCCAGGAAAATTCCCCATCTTGTGATAACATCGATGGATCTTCTGCTGCTGGCAAACATGTGTTCAAGCTATTGGCCTGTGGGCTTGGAGGGGCATTATCTGGTGATAGATTGCAGACTGGCTTCTTTTTTCTTTTCCAAATTGTTTTTATTTTATTTTATTTTTTAAATAAACAGGGCTATAAATGGTCAATTTGGCTAGATTTTGAGGGGTTACAAGTTATAACGAATAATACTATTTTATTTTACTTTCTATTTTGGAGAAGGACAAAGATAAAGCGACTTCTTCAGTGCCCTGTCTCGTAATTCTTCAGTGCTTTAGCCTTGCAACCTTCAGCGGGAAAGAAGAACAAGTAATAAAAATAAATAGAATTGTTGATTGAAGGCTTGTATTCTAGGGGCCGACACCATAAAAATAATAGCACAATATAATTTATTTTGAAAAATAAAAATAAAAAAAAATATTTTTTTAATGTGTTTTTGTTAACATAAAATAAATCTCAATTATAAATTATAAATGTAATTTTGATTAAATAATTCGAGAATGATAACTAAAAATTAAATTCATTTTAATTTAGAAATACATAAAAATATTATATATATTCTTTATTTTTTATACTATCACAACAAAACAATCTAAAAAACAATCTAAAAACCGCAAAAAACAAAAACTACCTTCATTTCATTTCATAAACATGGCGCTATTTCACATTCAGATCTGCGCCATTCAGCTGCATGTGTATCACAAGAAACTGAGACCATTCCCATAAAGAGACGTTAAATTTCCACAACAAACATATATAGACATACAATCTACGAGTTATCTCCTTCGGTGTTCTCATGATAAAGACATTCAATGGATAGAAAACGTTGTAGTAAGACATTCTAACATGTAAGAAATGATTCTGAGCCCCTGCTGAAAGGGGTGAAACAATCCATGCTCTGTTGCTAAGTAAGTTTTTATCCTGGCCTGTACTGATTCAGTGGGTGTGCCCATAGCTTGGGAATGTACCATTCATCAAAGCAGTCATCCAAATCACTATCACTGTCCGAGGACATCATAGATGAAGAGCCATCTAATAGATATTCAACAACCTAAAAACCATGAGCGCACAGGAGAATATTGGTCAAAAATCACAAAATTTTAGGAAAGTGCTTCGGTCAGGTCGGAGAAAAGACAGGGTTTGTGATGGAAAATTGAATCGACGGGATCCCCCCACCATCTCCACAACCTAAGAGAACACAAGCATCCACATAAAGACTGTACCTGCTCGGACGATTTTGGAACAACTGACTGCATTTTAGACTGTGGTCCGCATTTTCCACTGCCACATTTCAGGCCATCAAGCCACACTATCATATCGCAGTACAAACAGTAGCCTCTACTAGTTGTTAGTCTCTTCGATGAATTGTCTGAAATCCAGACAACAATATTAATGAGAAATGAATCATAGGGAGGAACTAACAGATACAAGAATTATATTCAGCAGATAACCATACCTATATGTGCTCTTTTAAAGGCCCCTCTCCAATCAACACTGTTGTTATCCTCACCTCGCCTGCCATCCAGCAAATTCTTAGCCTTCGAGGAATTATGGTCACTTGCAAAAATTGTGGCATATAGGGATTCCCACAGATGGTTATTACAAGCTGCAGCATTCCACGATCTTCACAAAAAGCAATAAGAAACATTAAACTCAAACAAAGAGTTAACTGCTCAGGGAATACTCAAGGGATCCAAGATAATCTGTTATGCACTAGAGCAACTAATGGCTGCGAATTCTAATCAGGAGGGCAGCAAAAAACTAGAAGGTTTGGTTTGTGATTCTGTACCGGGAGACAAGTGAGGCAGAAACCAATGACCGCGTGTCGAGCAAACTGAAGATGTCTACAAGAACATCCTGTGGCAATTCAATATGACCTGAAATTACCCATAAAACCAAAGTCATAAATCACATGACACATCAAACGTTCTAACATAAAACTCTTTATAAATTCTCTAAATTATAGTACTACTACTAACATTCTTGCATCCGATGCGCTTTACCGCGCCTTTTAGAAGCAACCATCGCAATTTTGAATTCTTTTGTAGCAACATTCTTCTTTTGCTTGGGCAATGTAGCCTCAGCACTCTGAACTAGGAGATGCGCTGCTGAAACAGCATTGTCTGTCCACATTCTAAGATTTAAAATACCAATAAAGCAATCATGAGAAGAATAATCCATAGTAATTACTGCAAGAAATCCAAATTGTCTCATTGGCCATATATCAAAAGCCGTGAAATTGGGCGATTGCTTTCATTCAATCATCACCACCGCAATCAACTGTTCAGCAATACCATCCAATCCCAAATACAAAAATGGATTCTTGTACAAATATTAAATTAGAACAACAGATTCTATTCAGTTTCATTTTCAAAACTCCAAAAATCAAGATCAATTAAAGCATGTTCCTATAACCAATTCTTGATCCAATCAAATCCATCAGAATTACAAAAAGGGTCGTAGGAATTCACAAAAACAACAGCAAAGATGAAAAGCAAACAAGAAATTGAAAGACTTACTGAGGAAGGAGTTTTAAGGCAGAAAGGGTGTCCTGAAAGATGAGGGATTGAAGATTCTTGGGGAGTTTGTTATAAGCTTCTCGTAGAATCAAGCTTAATTCTTTACAAGCTACATGGTAATGGTGGGTTCTTATTAAAGCCTCTTTGTGACCAAGAATTTGGTATCTTTCAACTTGGTCTGACATTTTCGAGATTGTGATGCAAAAAAGTGGGAGCAGAGACCGAATTTTGGAAGGAAGGGGTGAGTTAAAGGCAACTAACAGGTCTGCTGTTGGTTTTGCGGTTTCTCTATTCACCGTCCATGAAAAGAAAAGTAGTCTATTATTATTATTATTATTATTATTATTATTATTATTATTTCTTTTTAAGTCTACTTTCACTAGGAAAATTGACTTATAAGCAGAAGAAATCTTGTTAGAAATTCTAATAGACATCAATGTATTCCACATTATTAACCTACATTATTTTTATGAAGATATTTCCACCCTCAATTATGTATTTAATTGTCAATAGAAGAAGATAAGTGTGTGGTAATATGGGTGGAAAATATTAAAGTATATATTTTTTTTTTATTTTTGACATCAACATAATAAAACTATTGAATATATATATATATATATATATAAACATTAATTTGATATTTTTTAAATAAAAATAATTTAAAAATCACTAAAAAAAAAACTACCGGAGCACCAAACAAACACTAAAGTGAAAGGATAAAAAACTATTTTTTAAATATATATTATCTATTTCTTCAATTTCTTTTTCAAAGCCAAAGCCAAACTTATCCAACTCTAATATGAAATAATATTTCTTAAAATGCAAACTTGTGTCATACTTTCAGATGGACGTTAACAATCCATTTAGGTTTTCCTTTCTGGTTAAATGGAATTTTGAATCACCAACCAGTAGCTCATATAAAGCAAAGAACAATGCTACAAGAGTAAATAAATAAATAAATAAAACTATTTTTCAGAAAGACTACTTTACAAATGCTATGTTCATAGACTACAAACTATCTTACAAACTCGATACTGCTCCCCTCAAATTCCACAAACCAATAAGCATTTCCAAGCACAACACAGTTAAATTACTAAAACTTTGGTGGCAATTGTCTGCAGAATGGCCTAAAAATACTGAGATGTGAGCTGCCTCCTCTTTCACCCCATCTACACGTTCCAGGCAGAAATGAAATATATATATAACACCCTAACAGAAAGTTCTTTTCCATTCCAATCATTTTCAATCTGAGGATATGGTGTCAAGGCATTCTGCATTCTGCTCAATGCCGCGCCGTTGTATGCTTGCGACGATCATGTTTTCTCGCCGGGAAAAGCTTCCATAACCTCCCACTTTCAAAGAATGTTACTAATGATAGGGTGATTGCTTCATAAAATCTAGAGGAAGTAAGATAGCTGTTGCTTTTTCCTTGAACCCCCCTCGCCATATGACTCATTCCATTGCTTCAGCTCATTCATTACTGAACCCTCAGTTGCGAAACTTGCAGCAACCTGCATAAATTATTAAGTTAGAAACATCCCTGGACAGAAACACAGGATTCTAGATTTCTTATACTTCCATGTTGTAGATCCAAATCATCAAGATGGGCGTTGGTTTGGATCACACTACAAAGAAACTACTTAACTAGTTGAGGGTGCCTTTCTTCAATGAAATAGTGCTTTTATAATACTAACCATAGAATAATAGCTCTAATCTATGGCCACCTATTTGCATTTTAAATCATAAGTAATGGACCACAAGTAGAGAATAGAACGAGGCTCCGGTGACAGAAGAATTTGAATCTGAAAGGACTATTTGCTGATGGAAATTCATGTAAGCTTACATGATTCTTTGCCTGTCTCATGTCATCCATGTTTAATGGCCTTAGAATGATTACCTTGTCTCCTTCGCCTTCTTCCTTTGTATCTGCAGCATCTTCAGAGCTTGTGCCTTCTTCAGATTTCTGCTTCTTTTCCTTTAAAGAGATTGATGGAAGCAAAAAACCAGGAAAATTATCAGGAAGGACTAATTTAAATAAGAAAAATGAAAACACGTCTATAACATGCAAGAAAGGGCTTACCTTATCCTTCACTCTCTCCTGCTGTAAAAGCTCTCTGACTGGTCGATATGCTGCTGTGACACACAAGTTCTGTTTACAGTGATCAATACCATGAGCTAATTAGTCCATTGTGAATATCTTTGATGGATGCTTTTAATGTTCTGGAAAACAGAGAAACAGAAATAACAAACCTTAAGATCACTTCCACTATATCCCTCTGTCATGGTTGCAAGCTCCTTGAAGTCTAAATCTTCAGTTTTTTCTTTTGACAGAAGCGTTTTCAAAATCTTTTCCCTGCTTTCAATAGATGGAAGACTGACCATAATTCTGCCCGACACAAAACACATCGTAGTTAGAAAAAAAACACAATATGAAGCATGCCAATATTTTAGTGAGTCTATCCTTGAATGTTTCTCCTCCAGTAAGGTTCAAAAACCTCCAAGAAAACTACTCAAGAGGATCAAATAAGATCATCTAGATAGTATATGGATTCATTGGGGGTGGAAATTATTAATGGAGTGGGAACATTAAAGCTCACAACTCAAAATCATGATGGTAGAAAAAGATACTTGAGAAGGTTTCATGAAGAGGTCAAGACAGAAGGTAAAAAAGAAGGAAATTGCTCAAGGCTATACCGGGAGCAGAATTACTCAAGAAGAATGTTCAGAAAAGATGATGACAAATTATAATGAACTGCTTATTATCATGAAACAGGCATGCTGAGTGATGATGATGTTGGTCAAGAAAACAAGAGAAATAAAACGCACCTGCGCTCAAACCGCCTGATAATTGCTTCATCAAGGTCAAATGGCCTGTTGGTAGCTGCAAGGACAAGAATACGCTCGCCAGGTTTTGTCATCAGACCATCCCAGTGAGACATAAACTCATTCTTAATCTTCCGCATGGCCTCATGCTCACCAACTCTAGTCCGCTGCCCTAGCATGCTATCAACCTCATCCACAAATATGATAGTTGGGAAACCTTTGCAGCAAGTGTGAATAGAGCTCGGACATTCTTCTCATCTTCACCAAACCATTTTGAAGTAATGGTAGACATCGAGACATTTATGAAACTTGCTCCAGCGTCTTTGGCAATGGCTTTTGCCAGCATTGTTTTTCCTGTTCCCGGTGGACCAAACAGCAATATACCTCTACAGGGCTTGAGAAGCCCACCATTGAAGAGATCTGGCCTCCGAAGAGGCAGCATGACAAGCTCCTGGAGTGATTCTTTGGTTTCATCCAAGGCCCCAATATCTGCAAATGTTACTCCAATCTCATTTGCAGGGATAACCTCTGGTCTGATTCGTTTCTCAAATTCATTGTCAGGAGGTACCTCCTGAAGGAAGTAATGGAAATCCATCATTATGACAATCAAAATAACATTGACTGCTCTTATCTAAAATATCAAGGGTCTCGACTTACAGGGGTTTTAGGCTGATTCTCGCTGTCCTTGACTCCAGGTACAGATTTTTCTGTTTCACTTTTAATATCATTCTTGGCGCCAACAGCTTCTTCCCCTTCATTTTCCTACAATTGACCAAAAATGTCAAAAGATGAAAGTTGATAACACAAACCTTCTGTAGTGTAGTTCTTATTGTGTAATAGACAATTCAGGTACAGAACCAACCTTGCCAGCTTCAGCATTATTCTCCAGTTTTAAAGTATCTTTCCCATCACTTTTACCTTCTTCGAATATACTCAATCCATGCGACAAGCTGCTCCAGAGACAAAATTGTAAGTAATTGTTCTCAACTATTTTCCCGGAGGATATAACAGCAAAAAAAAAAAAAAAACAGTATCCACCTCTTAGATGATATAACAAGCTTTCCATTTCGGTATTCTGGATCCTTATTATTCATCAGATGATATGATATTGCTGATACTACAATTTCTTCAATATAATTGCTAAGAACCATTGTGTCTGCATGGAAAATAGAACTCAAATCATCGCATTCAATATCATTCGCTGCAAGCACCTCAGCGATGTGGTTTTTGTTATCTTGAATCTGAATCTTCTTCATGTCCTCTTCCAGTTGGGCTTTCCAGCTGACAAGGTGGGTCTCATCTTCTGGTGGTTTGATCTCAATGTTGTATGGGAATAACAGAGCTAGCCTCTCATCCACTTCTTTGCAATCATCTTCTTGATCCAACATCCGGGAACCAAGTATCAACACGTTACCCGAGAGTTTCTTCAACAATTTCTCAAACAAGTTGCACATCCTTTGTGATTGAAGAAGCAGCTTCTCGGGATCCCTGAGGTATAAAATGATGGGACTTCTCTCTGATACTGAAGCCAATACCTGAAAGAATAACAGCTTGACTGTTAACAAGATACTAAGAATCATGCAGCAAGATAATGTTCATGCTCAGCAAAATAATGTAATATATAGCTATATATACAGCAGAAACTCTCAACCAACTGGTAATTAGGAAAGCTGTGGAGTTTGTCAAAAAACCATGTCACCTAAAAGCTTAAGTTGTCAGGTGAGGTCCCAGAATATGATCTATATTATTCTCTAACACCCCCTCTCAAGTGAAAGCTCTTTGGACTTGAAACTTGCACACATGCCCATACTACCTTGTGCTTGATTTTTATCAAATAGAATAAGTGTGGTGAAATTTGAACTCGTGACCGCTGGGTCAACAAGGCTCTGATACCATGTCAAATCATGTTACCTAAAAGCTTAAGCTATCAGATGAGGTCCCAGAATATGATTTATATTATTCTCTAACAGAATTGTCTATTGTCTGCTCTTGAGAAGGAAAAGTAAACTTCAACAAGTAACAGGAACACCCGCAGGGACTATGATAAATAATTAAATATCAACTACAACAAACTCACGAGTACAGGAAGACCAAACAACTTACAGGGGATGGTATTATTTTACCTGATAAAGTGATTGCAGAAAGAGTTTCTCATCAAAACACCAAGTGCTGGAGTGCTTGAGAGGAGCTGTAAAACAAAAAAATCCCAAGCAGTGAGTACAATAGCAGATTACTACAACCAACCTACCACACATACAAAACCTAGAAGATGAACAACGAGAAATCTATGTATTATAAATGAATCAGAATTGACTTTTCATAGTTATTAAATATTAGTCATGTAGGACCTATGTCAGATAATAACAAATTGCTACCGATAATAATGCTGGGAATCAAATCAAGAAAAGAAGAAGCTAAAGTTTTTGGATTCGAAAATAGGACAAGAAACCACGAAAAACAGCGCTTTGTGCTTGCAAGGCTTATATCTTAGAGGATGAAACCCAGTAAAAGGGAAACGAACTAATAATAACCCACAGAAATTATTGGAAACGCTAACTTGGTGGTAAAGTTTCAGGTGAGAATCTTTACAGCAAGATCTGATCTAATAATTATACTGAGTTTAATAAATCTCTTCGAAGAAAATTCACTTTGTTGCAATGAACTTTCCAATAATCAAACTTCAACAGATCAACTACCAAACATATACATCATGATTTTTATAATATTCAATTCAGCTATTTAGACGACTCAATTCTGATGTATAACCTGGATTTGTAGAAGAGGATTGTGAAGCATCACTGCTCATATCAGATGCAGTGGAGGCATTTCTGCGAAGTTTGGGAGGATTGTTTGACCCTTCCATACCCCTGAATACATGAAGATGTGGGGTTAGAACCAAAAATCTTCAAATCCCATAAGATTGACTGAACTCATCCAAGCCTTGTGTCTACTGCAAAGGGATAATAAACTGAGGGGATTGCTTGTGAATACCTTGTTTCTTCCTTTGTAGAAAGGATTGAGAAAGAACCAAACAAAGAGGACATTCGTTCCAAAGTGACCCCGGAAATGGACCTTTTGAAAGACTTCAAAAATAAGCAAAAAATCAGGATACTCAACCATAACAGGATGTGAAGCTATCTGTAATTCTCTAACTGAACAATTAAATCAACTCCACTCATCAAATGTATGTCATTAAACAGGTCTTAGTGACTGATATAAAATATGAAATAATGCATTAAATTTCAGATTCAACGGCAACAGAATGCTCAATTCATCAGCACAAGAAACAGAAAGCTTACAGATTCTTTTTTAACGCATCCATATTTGCTTTGCATCTGCAGTAAACATAACAGGAAGAAAATAAGTACTATCCAAAGGCAACTCAGAGTGAGGGTCTGAAAAAAATAATTCATTGTCACCTTTATGGAAAAATCATGAACATCCAACATCAGCAACTTTGATTCAAAGTTACGTGCTAAAGCCTTTGCAAGCATTTGGTGATAAAACTCTTCAAAAAATTAAAATCGCGAGAGATTAGGTCATCTTTAATGCATAATATGCGAGTTAAAATCACAAAACATATTCATATTGCTTACCAGCAGGTCCTGAGAGCAAAATTGTTCTACTGGCAGGAGAAAGGTTCCGGGTGTGCTTGGAGAAGTCAGCATGCTTTAAATGAACAAATGCCGCACTTGTTAATAGCATCCGAGTTCTCTCACTGTGATTGGCCATAAAAAAAAGTGAGAACGTAAAAATGGATTGATTATTGAAAATCTTCCACAAGAATGAATTCCAGAATATATGTTGTAGCACTATCTAAACTAATGCTGAAGAGGGATCACTTCATAGACATGTCAACTCGGGCTCTGGGAAAAACAATAAAATTTAATTTCCATCGTCCCCAACAATCCAAGAAGAGAACAGCAACCCAGACAGAAAAAGTATCTCAAGCTTAACACAATTGAAATCTTGATTCAAGTCCCATCATCTCCAATAATCCACGAAGAGGGTGGCAATAGCAGTTCATCCAGATAAACCTTTCTCCGATTCAACAATTCTCACTTGAGTATTCCAGAAATAGGACATGTATCCAACAATAATAAGATGATGCCTAATAGCTGTCACAAAGATGAAAAAACAATCCAGCGATACCAGCTTAAAACAGAAGAGAACTGGCAGGCTTGGTATCAATAACCTAGGACATGAAAACTATTGGCATGTTTAGAATCATCCTCGTACTTCAAGAAAGATTACTGAGATTACGTAAATTCACGACTTTCCATTATGAAATCTATGGATGAGCAAATTTCCCTTATATACAATTGTACATGTTGAACGTATACAGGGCTAACCTGTCCAGAAAAAGGGAAATCAAATTCAGTTGTTGAAGGAGTAGAGATCATTCAAACTCTAAGTACTCATATACAGGGTCGAAATCTATCAAAATGAGAAGATGCCATTCATCAACGAAAACTCAAAAATTAAACAGTTATGATTGAAAAGGGAATTTTAACCATTCCAGAGCATTCAATTTCCAGCTAATGATAATAAAAGTATCAAAACCCCATATGCGGTAGATACACAGAATCAACACAAAACCCCATAATTTCTGTAGTTTTGGACAAAGAAACAAGCAGACTTTGTTTCTCAAGATCTTCAAAATGCCCATCTCAACAGAAATAAAACGGACCACATGATACAACCACCACGTGAAAAAATTCATCAAAGTGACCAGAGAATAAAAGGGCATTCTCTTGCCTGAGATAATAAGGGAACCCATCAAATGTGACCTTGCTCTCTCTTCCATCAACAACCTGCCTCATCAACTCTTGCTCAATCTGCTCAACTGTGATACCATCTATTGAACCATTTCCACCAGCCCACCTGCTCACTTTCTGTCCAGATGCCAATCCTAGCCCCATACCGACCCCAACTCCAACACTCAAAGCAGACAACAACATATGCTTCTGTTCCATCTCTCTCTCTCTTTCAAACTCAAAACTCAAAACTAATAAAACCTTGAACAATACTGGAAAAACTCAAGATTCTAACATGAACATGAGCACATGATCATATATGCACATAAAGTGGTTAGTTCTTGACACCCCCACAAGCTAAAATGGTTGTTACAAAACCATAAAAGATGTGGAGGATCGAGAGAGAGAGAATCAATAAACAAGAATTTAAGAGCTAAATGGAATGATAAATGATTTTTTTTTTCTTGAGACAAGGAAATCTGAAAATGTTAAAGGGGTGGTCTAACAATAGAAGGTTTGTCTACAATCTTTTTGACAGGTATGACTCTGGTGGTTTGTGGTCTGGCCTTCTTCAACTATGTATAGCGTGCTCTCTCTATTGAACGTTAAATTCATATACAACCGGGAAATTTACTCTCTTTTTTATTTTATTTTTAATGTTTTTTTTGGTAGGTCGGTTTTCTCTTTTTAGCTTTTCTGTTTGGTGGTTTTTGCCTTTTCATATATATATATATATATATATATATATATATATTATTATATATATATATATTATTATGTCTTAAAGTGAATACCTACTTCTTTCTGTTCTTACATTTTTTTTATTAATTTGATTATAGTATTAGCTTGCTTGTATTTTAACTAATTTTATAAATTTTAAAATTAATAATTATATAAACTTTTAGTGATCATTATATTAACAATTACAAGACTCGAATTTGAAATCACAAGAAAAACAAATCTTTTAATCTCAAATTCTTACCACTAGATCATCTACTAAATGGTTATTCCATATCTTTTTGCTTATAAAGGTGGATGCTTTTGCTAATTTCTTTTGTTTTAAGACTATTATTTTCAAGAAAAAAAACAATGAAGAGGCTAAATAAAAAAAATAAAAAAAATGAGGTACTATTGATGAAACTTAATTGATTATCAAACAAGTTAAGGATATATGAGGGAAAATAACAATTTTTAGAGGGGGAAAATTGATATCTATTTCTTGTTGTTTGGGTCATATATTTTGGACGAGTAAATTATAAATATATATATATATATATATATATATATATATATATATATCTGGTCGAAGAGGTGATTATAAAAATAAATATATTTTTAAAGTTAATTTTCATCATTTTAAAATAAAAAATTTAACTGTCTTCAGTTTTTGAAATGTTATAAGATAATAAATAAAAAAATATTATATAAGCAACTTAATCTTTCTATACCATTTCAAAATGAAGAAAACATGAAATCTTAGATCTTAATTAATCAAATTGAAAAATTAAAAAAAAATCCCACAATAAATAAAATTGGCAAGAGACGAAATATATTTTTCTGGATGCGAATTCCATTCTCCAGAAAGCGTATTTTATATGTTCAGACAGGTAAAAAAAAAATCAGTTATTCTAAATTTTTACAAGAGATGTATATCCTGATTTAAATTCAAATTTTACTGTACAGATCACAAGGTTTTTATCATCGTGCTCCTTTTGGACGAGACATAATACATGTAGAACACAAATCTAAATTATATGATTTCTTGTTGAAGGTGTCACATGGCAAAGTGATGTAGCCAAGTTAGTTGTATCTATACAATATCATTAGGATTTCCAAAGAACAAATATTCCTTAATTTCCAAGTTATTTAAGTGGCTCTCAGTTGTGTTTGATCTGTCACTTAGCCAAATTATTATGTGGCAAATTATCAATCCTTGCTGTCAAAATTATCAGTTTATTATTATTTTTTAATAATTTTAGATTATTTTAATATAATAATGTTAAAATTAATTTTAAAAAATATATATTATATTAATAAAATCTTGATTAATTGATGAGAAATAATTACAATCAATAAGCCAATTTGAAGTGTATTTCAACAATAAAAATTAGATACTTTTGCAAGATTTTTTTTCCGAATACGATGAAACATCACCACCCATAAATATATTTTATATGCCTGAATGAGCGAGTAAATTCTCAACTGTCTTGTATTTTTATAAAAGATGAAACATCACCACCCACAATATATTTTGTAGGCCCAAATAAGCGAGTAGAATCTCAATTGTCTTGTATTTTTATATGAAATGCACGTTCTGATTCAACCCCGAGACTTGTTATGCAGATTTTCAATTTTCTACCATCACGCCACCTCTGTGTAAACTTTTGCAAGACATCATCAATGTATAAATTAATTAATTTAATATGATCCCATCATAATTTAAATCCGAACCCCATGAATGATCAACCCCATAATTTTTTTTTACCCTTCTTATTATCTATACCAAGGTGTCGTTTTCGTAAGGAAAATACCTATAAAAACGTCCTTGTCCAGTCCTGAATTAGGCAGGCTGGCTCTTAACGTGAAAGAGAAGAAGTAGCTACACACTGGACATGAAGCCAGCTTTCAATAATTGTGATTAATTATTATTTTAAGGTAATGCTAAAAAACCTTGAAAGATAGAGAAAATCAGGTAATTAATCAATTAAAATATACAATACAACCTTTTTAATTATTGAAATCAACCACATTTTGCACGCGATAGCACGAGAATTTGCATCCTTATTTTGGAGTTTTTTAAAATAGCTTTTAAGTTTAATAAAATATTAGAAAACAATATAAAAAAATAGTAAATGGAGATATAAGATAGAGAATATGAATGTAGAAATGGCATATAATAGTGAAAAAGAAAATGAAAATACCTAATAAATAAAATTTATGTTTGGCCAAGTGGTTGAAACGCCGTTTGACTAATTTTTTTATCTTTTTTAATAAAAAAATTAGTTTTTTTAAATTATTTTGATATTTTGATGATAAAAATAATTCTTAAAAAATAAAATAAAAAAATATCACAAAGATAAATGTGTTATTAATGATTTTCATTAAATATATTGTTATTTTCTTTAGTTCATATTATTTTTTTTTTCTTTGGCAATTGCTTTACAGCAGCGCCCGCACAAAGTCAAAAGAAATTGGTCAACACTCGCACGTTTCTACTTTCCTGCAGGAAAATTTGCTTTCCATGCTTTATTATTATTGTGCCGCCTCCACCAAAACAAGGGGCTACAAGGAGTCAAGGCTACACCGAGGCGGCTCCTCCACAAGCCTGCCGTTTTCTTCATGTGGGGCAATCAAAAGACAAAATCATGCATCAATTATTATTAAAAAATAATATAAATTATATTTTTAATTTTATATGAGATTTTAAGTTTTTATACTAGATGATTCTTTTATATAATAATATATTTTGTTGATTCAGTGCTCGCGAGTTTAAATCTTATTATTTTTATTTTATTTGATAAAAATCAAGCACAATACAATGTGAATATGTGTGTAATTTCCAAGGTTAAAAGACTTTCATTTCAGAGAGTGCGTTAAAAAATAATATAAATTATATCTTGATGTCTCACATAATAACTTAAGTTTTTAAGTGAGATAACTCTTTAACAACTCTGAATAATTCATTACCATATTTATTTTTTGACATTTACAGTCCAAAAACATTTAAAAAATCAATTTTAAATTAAAAAACAAATTTTAAATAAAAAAACAATCAAGGTTTAATCACCCTTTTCATGGATGCTGCATCATGATGGATGAAACCCTCTTCCTTTAATCTCCTAATTGCTGGTAGAAAATTAATACTTAAAAAGCTTTTTGTTAGGAGAGAAAGATACTATAAAAATATGGTTATATTTGTTTTATAAGTGTTTTTTGTTTTAAAAAAATTTAAAATAATATTTTAAAAAATCATTTTAACATCAATAAATTGAAAATAATCTAAAATTACTAAAAAAATAATTTAACATAAAATAAAATAATTATATTTTTAAAAAATATTTTCAAAACACAATGTAAAATAAATACTAATTATATATATATATATATTTATATATATATATATAAAAGCAAAAGCAATCAATAAGATGCATGCATCGAACGCGATAGAGATGGGGTTGCTATGCAAGTTGTCCCGTAACCCAACAAGATTTCTCCTTGCGACAATCACATCTGCCATTGAATTTTTAACATTAAAAACTTTGGTTTATCTTTGACCAAAAGATTCTCTCCCACGTAAAGTTATTTTCCCACATGATGATCGCAATCTAACTTTCCCCTGGCAATTCATTGGATGCCATGGGCATTCAGTGAATGATTGGGAGTATTTTTAGGTTAAATCTTGTTATAAAATAATATAAATCATATTATGTAATTTCATCTATAAACTTAACTTTTCAAGTGATATGATTTTTTAATATGGTATCAGAGCCTTATTAACTCAGCGGTCACGAGTTCAAATCTCACCACCCCTATTCTATTTGATAAAAATTAAGCACAAGGTGATGTGGAACTGTGCAAGTTTCAAGTTCAAAGAACTTTCACTTAAAGGGATGTATTAGAGAATAATATAAATCATATTATGGGACATCACTTACAAGCTTAAACTTTTAGGTGAGATAGTTCTTTAACAAGACTGTAGAATAATGCAGGTATATATGTAAGATTTTGCAGAATGACACAAATATATTTTGGTTTCTTGGTTAATAATTATTCTAGTTTTAATTTAAATTTGCATTAACCTTTTAATATTATGTAATTTTATTCTCGTTAAAATCCTAATAGCAACCTTAACTTCACGCATCCTTTTTGCTTCGATCCTTAGTTTCAGTTTTAGAGTGTTTCATCTTGCTCTTTCGAAGTTATATTGTTATGTATGTATGTGTGTGTGTGTAATTGTGAACATGTATAATATTTCGAGAATATCATCATCAATCTCGCAAAGTCATCACATTCTCTGATTGCTCTGAAATTTTAATATAATATAAATAAATATATCATAAAATTTCTCATAAAATTTTACCTCAATCTAACTGTTGTATGATTAATATTGTAAAATTATTCATTATTTTTTAAAAATATATTATTTTGCTAAAATAGAACGGGTAGAATGAAACAAGAACATTCCGACTGAAATTTTGGCAAAATTTGCAGAATAAATTGAAATTTTAAACAAGATAAATTAATACAAGAAAGACAATGCATTGATAAATTGAGCTGGAAACACTCAGCTTGGTTTTCGCTTTGGGGCATCCCTTTGTAATTTCTTTTACCGTACAGCTACATTCATTTTCACCCTTTTGACATTTTTAGTCCCTGTACTTGAGGATTTCTCACACATCAAACCAATCTGTGCTATCAAATCCTATGTCTTAAGTTGCTTATTTGGATGTAACTATAGCTGGGGTAACCTTATATCCTTGCCTGTTTGGAAGTGTGATTAAAATTTGTTTTTGAAATATATTTTTTTGTTTAAAAATATATTAAAATAATATTTTTATTTTTAAAAATCAATTTTGACATCAACACATGAAAATAATCTAAAAACAATATTTTTTAATTTAAAATAAAAAAATTAAATATTTTTAAAAATAATTTTGAAACACAAAACATGTGTGACAACCCTCAAAATGGATTCCACATCAACTTTCTACAGTTGTTGTGCTGCCTTTGGTGGAAAGAAACAACTTAAAGCCCAAGTTTGTGTCCACAACTTTCCAGATGACTTACAATCTAAGTGTACATCCATAACTTTCCAGGTCGATCTAAAATTAAGAAAAGACAATACCATCTTTATTTAATTTTTTTTGTAAAATCAGAGAGCCAAACCCCACAACTTATGTCCCAAATTGCATTCAAACAAGGCTAGGATTGTTTCCTGAGAATAAAGAAATCACAAACTAAAGCCAGCCAATGAAACCTGGCCCGACCCACAGGCTGTAAAATCAAAATTCCTGACTCCATGACCATTAGAAGCCAAGCCAGTTTGTCCATCAAGAAAATGCTGACCGACTGTTTTTTGTTGTTGTTGGTGTGGTGCAAAGTTATGCAAATCCAACACACAAATTACATTTCGAAACTGTGTTTCGATTTTAAAAATATATCAAAATAATTTTTTTAAAAAACCAATATCAGTATATGAAAATAATATAAAAATATTATTATTTTTAATTTAAAATAAAAAATAAGAATATTTTAAAGTACACTGATAAACAAACAACAATGTAGTATCTATCTGGGCGCAACTCATTGGGGAGGTCAAAGTGGAGACAACAGTACGGCCTTGCTTTACAGAAACAGTGTCCTGACAGCAACTTCATGAAAAAGAAGGCTCTCGAGGCGAATGAAATTTGAAACCCCGTCTCTTATTTGTCACAAGCACTGTTTGAACACAGCTGTGAAATCAATGGCCTGACCAGTTTCTCCTCAGTTCTTAATGGGATTGTTGGGAGTACGATTGCGGTAGTTTTTAAAAGTATTTTTCATGTTTAAATATATCAAAATGATATTTTTTTATTTTTTAAAAATCAATTTTGAAATCAGTACATCAAAATGATTTAAAAACACCAAAACATATTCATTTAAAATACAAAAAAATAATAATCAAATTTCAGCGAAACATCTGGGATCGCAGTATAAGATGATGCATGGGTTTCTAAACAGACCATACAACCCTAATCATTTTTTATTGGAGTAACCAAATAAAAAAAAATATTATTTTAATGTAATTATAAAAAAATATATATTTTGAAAACAACCTCAACTACACTACTAAACCCTTCTAAAATCTAAATGCTGAGTCATTGAAGGGCTTTTAGCATTGTAGCCAAAACATTTGTTTGTCAAAAAAAAATCAGGATTAAATTTCTTTTTTAATGTTTTAATGAACTAGAGTAAAAATAAGTTAATTTTTTTAAATAATATATATTAATATATTTTTAAATAAAAATATTTCACAATATAATCTTTACCACATTCAAAACAAAAACACAATAAATATAATTTCCATGAATTCAAAATTAGGGTCTGGTAGGAGGTTGACACTATACTGGTCTAGATGATCTGAACTGGACTATCTGATGACACAAGCCCAAGAAGTTTCATCAATTGCTAGCTGTAGAGCCCAATATCAGGATGACATAAGCCCAAGAAGTTTCATCAATTACTAGCTGTAGAGCCCAATATCAGGATGATATAAGCCCAATAAGTTTCATCAATTGCTAGCTGTAGAGCCCAATATCAGGATGACATAAGCCCAATAAGTTTCATCAGCTGCTAGCTGTAGAGCCCAATATCAGCATTGAAGGATGCTAAATTGAAACCCAAATTCAGCACACTAGTGGATGGGTTTAGACTTTGTCATAGAGATGGGCTGTACGGGCTAACTAACGGCCCATATATGAGGTAAGACACATAGAGTTACCTAATTTTAAAATATTATTATTTTTCGGGTGTTGATTTGGATAGTCAACAGAATTATTAAAAATATGGTTTGACGGTGTTTTCTTTTTTGGTCCATTTGGAATATAAATGGCTTCTCGAGGAGGAAAGACCTGCCTTCTCTTCAATTCCTTTTGGTTTTTGAAGCAGTGACTGATTTATGGGATCTGCGAGCATGATCATATTAGCATGTTAGTGTCTTTTTTAGGGTTCTAGCATGTACAGGCTAGTTTTATGGTTGAAAATGGCAATCAGTTGTAGCTTGACGCAGTTTGATTTGATGAACTGAGCTAATTGATATAAACCATTATGTCCTATCTTTGTTATCTTCTGTTATCTGTTAAAAAATAATATAAATTATATTATGTGGTCTCATCTAACAATTTAAGTTTTAAGATAAGATGATTGCTTAGCATGATATCAAAGGTTCGTTGACTTATCGGTCACGATTTCGAATCACAACACTCCATTCTATTTGATAAAAATCAAACACAAGGTAAAGTGAGTTTGTGCAAGTTTCAAGCCTAAAATGCTTTCACATGAGAGTGTGTTAGAAAATTATATAAATCATATTCCAAGACATCATCTAAAAGTTTAATTTTTTAGACGAGATGATTACTTATTCAAAGTTGTCAATACCATTTTGGTTGGTGTTTTGTTTTTTTATTAGAATAGAATTTTTCGATTTTATAGTGTTTAGGCATGCCGTTTCGAAGCTGTACTATTTATGTATATATATAATTAAATATATTAATTCAAATAAAAATTAGTTCCAATACAAAATAAAATTATTTAGAATTGTACAATCTAATCTAAAAAAAAAACAATAAAATGATTTTTATGATCAAAATTATGAAGATGTATACTATTACGAGAATGTCATCATCAATCTCGCAAGATCATTACATTCTCTAATTGCTCTGAAATTTTGACATAATATATATAAATATGTCAAGAGACTCCTCGTAAAATTTCATTTCAATCTAACGGTCGGATTAAGAGATGTGAATGATATTGTAAAATTATTTATTATTTAAAAAAACACTATTTGGCCGAAACGGAATGGCGGAGCAAAACCGGAACACTTCAGCCGGTATTTGACCAAAAAATTCAGAACATACCGGAATTTAAACCGAAATAAAAATAATTTTATTTTATCTCATTTTTTAATTGGTAAGAAACAGGATGAAACTAACAACCATGATCCTATTTGTAACTCTATATACCAGAAGATTCCGACCAATGAAACACTCCCTAAGGAGCTCCATCCAGTATTCTCTGTTTGCTGCAGCTCCAAGTGTTGCTTCCATGGCATGGCAAACAAGGCTCATTTGATCATGGATCACGGTTAGCTTATGTGGTATATTGCAAATCAATATATAGATCAGAAATTCATGGATCACTTGAGCAAGTCCTTATTGCCACAACACATTATATTTCTGCCATGTACTTTTTCACGAGCTATCATCAACCTCAACCATGTAAGGCAGTTCAGACTAAATTGCTTTATTAAGATTTATTCCTAAACTATGCTGTCTTGTGCCATTTTGCAGGCAGTCCGTGCTAATGTTTTTCCGAGGATTCAAGTAAGTCAATGGCCCTTGAAGCTATTTTGTTCTTTTCTCTTATCATCTTCTTTTTGAGGTTTTCTGACATCAATAATCTCTTGAATTTACAGGTTTTCATAGTCATGGTGGGCGTACACGTTCCCAATGACGGGCGCTGCCTTTTCAACGATCAGGTTCTCAAATGAACTCGCGAATGTAGCCACCCAAGTTCTTGCTGTCATACTTTGCCGTTTCTGACAGATCGGGTCGGCTTGTATCGACAATAGTGCATGAATTCTCACTTCGGGACCTCTTCCCTGATGCCATTGCCATCACTATCAGCACAGGAAACACGACAACATCGTCACAGGAACTGGTTCCATATACGACGAGGAAGCTCCGATGAAAAAGAGACCGGACATTACTTAAAGTTCAGTAACTCATGCCAAGGATATAGAAACTTCTCTAGACCCAACCACTTCCAGCTCAGACAGTAGTCATTAGGTTATAAGTAATGCCCTTGACAATGAGGCTTATGCTTCCACATCCTTACTAACCAGATAGTAGTCATTAGCCATTTTCTGGATCTTCAGCCTAGTCGTGTGGGAAATCATAACCTAGTAATTATGAAGATGTTGTTTGGGATTGAGAGCAAGGTCAGGCTGAGAAAGAATTACCTTCTATAGTTGTATCTTATAAGAATTCCCTTATGATTATGATGGTGATGAGGATGATGAAGAAAGGTAGCCACTACAATCTCCATTATGCTTGGGAGTTCAAGAATATAACATTAGGGGGAGAATGTTATTGGTAATGTGATGTAGTGTTAGTTTACTAGAGTTGGCTTAAATTTAACTAGAGTTAAATGTGTGTTGAGTTAAGGTATTATTTTGTCTAAATGGTAGGGTACATGGGGCTGAAAATTATTGAAGAGAATGACATTATATAGCTAAGAAGTTAGGTAGAAACAGGTGCTGTAACAAAGAAGAAATATAAGCAATAGTGTGTATCTTCCTCCATTGTAATCCCTTTTTTTGTGTGAGTTTTGTTAAGAAACTATATCACTTAAAAATTTAAGTTGTTTGGTAAGATCCTATAATATGATTATCTTATTTTCTAACACACTCCTTCAAGTGAAAACCCTTTGTACTTGAAACTTGCACACAGTCCCACACTACCTTGTGTATAATTTTTATCAAATAGAATGAGGGTGATGAGATTCAAATTCATGTCCGCTGAGTCAACAAGGCTCCTATACCATGTTAAAGAACCGTTTCACCTAAAAGCCTTGTTTGTGTTAGAGAATAATATAAATCATATTCTGGGGTCTCATCTAATAGTTTAAGTTTTTAGGTGAAATGATTCTTTAATATAATATCAGAACCTTGTTGACTTTGCAGTCACGAGTTAGAATCTCATCATCGTTGTTCTATTTGATAAAAATCCAATGTGGGATAGTAGGTCCTATATATACCTTTTGCACTCAAGGGGTCTTTTGTGTTTTACCAATGTAGGATAGTCTTTTGAAATATTTACTTTAATTTTTACAACAGTTCTAAGTATCATTCATTGTCCTGAAACTTGCAGCAACATCCTTATTCTGATTACATCCGACATTACTCATGGCACGAGGTCTTTGGTCTCCTGCCTCCCTGTTTCAGTTCACTCCCAAGTTCTCCCTAAGAATTTTCAAATCGTGTAACAATATGATCAATTGAGGTTTTCATTTATGCTGGTTTCTTTTCTAAACACGATTTAAGCCTGTAAATTTGCATGAAAGCAGAATGGATTTCATTATGACTGTAAAACATTTCAACTCCCCGTCAGGTTCACATTTATACCATATTCATCGTTCTATTGGTACTTGAGTTGCAGCTTGTGCCTGTGATAATATATGATCTTTTAATCTCTAGAAAGGAACCATATATACTGTGAAGATTTTGGTCAGTCTTGGTTAAGAATCAGATTTTATAAGAACAAACTTAAATATCTCCAGAATTACTGGACTGTAAAACTGTTGAGGTAGTTTTTCCACCAATCTTTGCTGCCCTTTGATGTAGAACAAGTGGCAGATGCGTACATGTTGAAGAGAGAATCCTAAATTCAAAGGTAATTAAATTCCAGTAGTCCGGACGTCGAAATTAGAATGACGCGAAACTCGCACAGTTAATATGTTACCGTCAATAGTCAAAGCTTCTCTGTTGATACATACCTTTTTTAGCCGAATTCCGTAGCTTTTGTCATTTTAGAAAAGTTTTGTTTTAACCATAACTTTTGATTATCAAGTTCGAATAAAAATCTATCAATTCTGACTTGCTCAGGATTTCTAGCAGTTTTAATTTCTGCAATTATCTCTGTTTTGCTATTTTTAGTAATTGGTCCTATTTTCTTATCCAACAAGACTTAGGGTTAGGTTATGGTTTTAAATGTGCTTGTAAGCCCTATAGTCGGAGGCAATCAATTATTCGATAAAATTTCAAATTTTTTTGAGAGTTTCTCTTGTTTCTGGTGGATTCCAAAGTAATTTACAGAATATTGACATGGGTTGTATTTTTTTTATGTTTTCCGCTGCATCAACCTTAAAACAAACACTCCAGCGAAATGAACCGCGTGACTTGTTTGTTCTTCATTTGTTTTGTTTTCGCGACACAAACTGACTCTAAGGTTGAGTTTTCACATTGAATGTTTTGTCCTAAATATTTGAGGACATAATTGTAGAAGCACCCCCCTCCACCCCATAACCTCACCTCATCTTTGTATTTCACACTGCTATTATGAAAGGAGTAACCAGAGAATTGATAGCTGCGACAAGTAGCATGAATGAGGTCTCGGTCCCCACAGCTAGGTTGATGTAGCTACAAGAGAAAAACAAAAACTATAAAGCTACCCTTGTTGTGCTGCTTCTGTGGAGAAGCAGAAAATCCAACGAGGAAAACAAAAGGAAGTAGATAGGAAGAGAAAATTAATGTAATCAAACTTTGGCACTTCTCCTAGCACATTTTGTCAATGTCTCCTTATCCTGCTTGTTGACACGTGACAGACCTCACCTTCCTTGCCTGCTCTGCTCCAACCCTAATGGCTTATAATTGGCCAGCAATGGCTTGGAATTTCAGATCTGATGTTTGAAGAATGGCAGTGTTTATGAAGGCCAAGATACATCACACTGGACCCCATTTCTGAGGGGACCAGGAACTCTCACTTCTCAGCTTTTATTAGATGGAATGGTCCATACAGATAGGTCTACTTGAAAGAAAGTCACTTTGCTGGACTTTCAGGTACTATAATCAGATAGTGCAAAGATCTCAATTACCACAAAATTTTCTTGTTGAACTGTTATGTTGTTCTCGGAATAGACTAGGTAACAATATATCAGCAAAAAAATAATTGCAGAATCCATTAATAGATCTGCAGAAAAGACTTTTGTGTGCAATGATCTAAGACAAGACTTGTTCGATCTATACATTGTCGAATGATGTGGCTTAAACTGTTTGACGTAGCTGAACTTGACAAGAAGAAAGCAAGCACAAGGAAAAATAATTTAACCAAAAAGGTTATCAGCAACAAGAGCCTTGATTCAAATCTGAAATTAAACTGGAAATTCGGAAAATAAAAGAAGAAAAATAACAAAACTAATTCAAAGAACATCTTCTTAGCTAGTTTCTAGGCGTTTTCAAAGTATGTTGGTTACAGCAAGCCAACCTCCTATAGAACAAGGCCTGCAGAACTCTTACATCGAATTTAACCCCAGTTCAAAATTTCAGATCAAAAGTTATGGACGTTTTCATCCGATTGGTCACTGGGTGTCTGCCAGGTTCTTTACATGGTTCAGTTCAATTGTGACAAATCCACTGTCGACTATTTAGAGATGAGTTAACATTATCTATGATAATTCCCGACCTTGATAAATATGGAACCAAGTTTTTTAATCTGTTGATTTGGTCAAGGAAGAGTCTGTCACTGCACAGTTATAGAGCACAGAGAAATGTGTCCTACAATACTGCTGCAAAAACATGGGCACAAAAAGAGTCCATACCAATGATTGTGTTAGAAAAATTAGTCTGAAGGCACTGCGGAATGGAAGTTTGCCCAAGATTGAAGCAAATGTTACCTTTCTGTTGAACTTTCACCTGCAATGGTGGTTGCTTTAATTCTTTTCTTAAACCTGTACAAATCATAGGTTTAAATCTACAAGCTGAAGTTTATAAGACATGAACTGTCACACAATTTGAGAAAACATGATTAAGCTAGGTGTGTCAAAATTATAGTGTTTGATCTAGCTATGACAACTGGTTATTCGAATATCATTATGAAAGTTTATGATTCCCACTGAAAAGAAAACATGTTGATCGATTTTGGGACAGTAAAAAATTTGGATCAGAAATTCTTGAACATAATTGATAGATATCCCTCCTGCAAGCAGGTCTCCTAATGATGAAACAAAGTGGAACATATGATGCGTGAAACCATAGTTTACTACTATGAAGTAAACTTTCATTCTTTTCTTGTTTGCGGTATGGTACCAACGGATCAAGTGAAGAATGACTGCAGGGATAGAATCGTTAGATAATAATATAAATAATATCGTAGGGACTCATCTAACAGCTTAATATTTTAGGTGAGTTGATTCCTCAACATAGTATCAGAGCCTTGTTGACCCGGCGGTCACGAGTTCAAATCTCACCACCCCTATAAGCACAATATAGTGTGAGCATGTCCAAGTTTCAAGTACAAAGGGTTTTCACTTGAGGAGATGTATTAGAAAATAGTATAAATCATATTCCGGGACCTCATTTAACAACTTAAACTTTTAGGTGAGATGATTTCTTAACAAGAACAAGAAGGAAAGAAAATCTAGCTTTTGAGAAACAGAAAATGAAAAACAGTCTGATATCAGTTCTGACATAGACAAGAAGCAGAACAAGCGTCTGACTGTAAAGTTCAAATTTAGTTTAACTATCAGACATCTAATTTCAAGAAATCTTTCAAGAATTTCCATACAGAGTGAGAGCTAAACAAGTAACTCATCATCAGAGTTCATATTCTATAACAGCCCGACTTGTTATTATATTTTCTAAATACAGGCATGCCCAGATTGTCAGATTGTAATAGATTAACTTCTCTTGTGATTGAATTCCATGCCAGTTGATCTTTTAAGGCAATTAAAAAATCATTGTATTAAAATAACATTTAGCTCTACAGCACAAGCTTGAAGTAGTTGAAAAGGAGAAAAAAACCAGTTTCATTTGGTCATGTAACTTAAGTACCGCCATGGTTGAGTTGTGTAATCATCTCAACTCAAGAACTTGAACAATTTCCAGTTTGAAACTTGCAAGAACACAGCACTACCAAAAACGTTTGATAAAACTTAAAATATGATTTATACTATTATCTGGAGCCAGACTAAAAAAACACGTTCAAAACCATGAAATTAACTTGGTTAAACTTACACTAGCATTGTTGTTTTCCCTAACAAGAAACAGTAGCCATTAAGATCACCATGAGTAAGTAGCTCTGCTACTGGGACAATGATAAATCCAAGCTAAACCTAGGAAGTGCACCTCAACCTCATATCCCTAAGGTTCATCCCTTTTCCCCTAGGCTAAACCTGGTGGGGCTTACAGGACTGTCGTTTTTCTGTAAGGTTCAACAACATGGTCAGGCATTTAGGCATCTGAAAATGTTAATCATTCTTAAAGGAAATGATACAAAACTAAAAAGAAAAGGTGTCCCGAAGACAGCCTGTGGAGATTGAAACGATAATAGAATGGAAATATTATATGAATAGGACAATCCTGATTGCATTAAAAGAAAAACTATACAGAAATAAGGGAGAGAATCTTGCTTTAGCTGGTAGCCTAGCTTTTCTCTCGTAAAGGAAAAGACAAAAACAAAATTTTAATTATCCTCAAATTCTTCATTCTTTTTCTCTCCCTCATGGCAAGATTTATCAGAGCTGATCATCCACACAACTTCTAAATACTCCCTTATAAGAGAACAAATTTACATTATCCCCACAGAAGAATAGAAGAAGAGAACAATAAACAAGTGGATGCTGAACTTTCTTTATTCCTCTCTCGTTTTCTTTCCCATGTGAATATCACCATTGATGCTTTCCTTCTCTTGTTTTCAACTCGTTTGTACAATGACCTCTGTTTATTTCCCTGAAAATAACAGATATGAAAGAAAATGTTAGAAAAACCTGATGATCTTTCTACTGTCATTGTAAAGTAATATTCATAACAGGGTAGAGACTGGTGAAAGTAGATAATCAGAACTTGGCGAGAGGTTTGAGTTACCATTGGATCGTTTGCAATGGAGTACTGCCTCATAAATAGAGCTCTCGGAATCACAAGACCTTCGCCAGAAATCATCGACAGAATAAGCTACACTGATTCTTGGAGATGTTTCTGTTGAATATACCCAGTTCTTCATTACCTGAATTTTTGAATCAATATTTTCAGTTCTTGAACTTGATCTGTGGCCTCGAATTCTTCGATACAATGGCCTAAGAAAATCCAGGTATTTCTGAACTATTTGCTTTGACAATCTCCTACACCTTCTTAATGAGGAACAACGTTGAGGTTTACAAGCTGAAACCGCAGTTTTTGGTGCATGTGAAGGGGCAGGGAGGGCTGAGGTTGAGTCTGAGACATCATAAGCCTCCATCTTTAACGGATCGATAAAAAGAGGCATGACATAGCCATTGGAGAAGAGCTCATCAGCATGGACGAGAGTGAGAGGAGATTGTGAAATGGGGAAGTCAAATTTGAAGTCCTGAGAATTTATGAAGAATCTTTTTGAAGGTGGCATTCTTGGGTCCATCTCAATGAAGGAAGCTTCATCTGATGCATCAAGTGAGGCCCTGAAAGAACTGTCCAGGCTCTCCAAAGATGGCTTCAGATTAACTAACCAGCTGTATGAGAAGCTTTCAATAGAGAGAGGCTGTGAAGCTTCCATTGGTGTTACTCTATCACAAGATATGCAGAATAGAGCAAACAATGTTGCTAGAAATATTAGCAAGCAAAGGTCGTCTGCCTATAGAATATGTCTCAAGGGACGTATATATATACCACAATATATATATCCTCTTTGTAACAACTGGGTATGTGGCTGTCTGACAAGAAACCATGAATATTAATTATTGAAATAGAGAAAAGGGGAAAGGAAAATGAAAATGAAATGTGTGCCCCCACAACCACCCATTATGCAGTACTCTTTGCATCACTATGTCAAAAAAATAAAATAAAATGATATAATTTTTATTTTGTTTAAAATTTCAGTTAGTTGCAGCAATTTTGTTCAAATTTTGGCTGGAATGTTTCTGTTTTTATTTCAGTTTCAGTTTCATTCTGGCTGTTCCATTTCGGCCCAACAATGTTTTTTTAAATAATAAATAATTTTATAATATCAATCATATCTCTTGATCCGACCGTTAGATTAAGATAAAATTTTACTAGGATTCTCTTGGTATTTTTATATATATTATGTTAAAATTTCATAGCATTCAGAAAATGTAATGACCTTGTAAGATTGATGATTATATTCTTTTAATATTATACATGTTCATAATTTTGTTAAGAAAAATCATTTTATTGTGTTTTTTATTAGATTAGATTGCATAATTTTAAATAATTTTATTTATGTATTTGAACTTTTTTTTAATTAATATATTTAATTATATATACATATACATAAACAGTACAATCCTGAAATGACGTGTTGAAACATTCCAAAACCAAAATATTCTTTTCAATTGAAAAAACAAACAACAACCGAAACAAAATTTATTCTTAGTTTGCATCAAACCCTTACCCCCAGTTTCTCTTTATTCATATTTTCTTCGAACCTCAAAGAGAAAAGATGGGTTCCCTTTACAAATGTCCTTAGTTCATGATTTGGTTACTAGTTGTCACGAGCCAATGGTACAGATGTGGTCCATTGGGATGAGCTAGTCATATCGGAACTTGATCCTAAAAGGACTAGTTAAAAGCTGCTAGCTCTATTGAAGCATCCAAAGAAACATCAATAATTCCATCCAAAAGTTCAAACCATTGCTAATTTTGTAGCTCAAATTGAGAGCCAAAGAGACTTTATTTGCCAACTAAACTTTAGAAAGTTAAGTTTAGTTAAATATGGCAAATAACTTGATGATATTTTATAACAATCAATATCTCTGTAAGTTTGAGCTCAAAACCAAAGACTTGCAACAAACTGAAAGTTGTAAATATGTCCAAGAGATGTGGAGACAATCGATTGAGTTTTACTAGAGCTTGTACTAGGGCATAAATTACACTTTCTGGAATGTGAGGTTTTCTAGAAATTAAAAAAAAATTGTAAATATATTTCAGCTAACTAAAAAGAGCCATATAGAATCCTAATGCATAAGGCATGAAGAAAAGGCGAGTGTTTTCATGTTTCTAACAAGTAATTGGTGGGCAATTAGACTTTTTATGAGGCAGGTTCATGAACACTCTGAATTGTTTATTCAAGCTGTTCCTAAAGCTAGAACATAAAGGAAGTATAATGATTATTATGCTTTGAATGTTTCTCACAAGCTTCCTTTCTTTGCAAACAGAATCGATATTATTGCTCAGCCTGCTTTTATTTTTGTCATTTTCCTTAACTGGTCCATAATTCTGATGCTCACATCCTAACCAAATCAGCACACAAGGCTCATATAATAAAGTAAAGCTTTAATTACAAGAATCTATTACGACACATGCTTTGCTAACTCTGCTCTCCACTCTTTATTGCATTACAAATGTGAGTAGGCCTCGAGAATCTATGCTCCTAAGTCCCCGATTGGCGTCGTGTGATGACAAAAAGATTGAAATCTGTATAGCAGGTCTCTAGTTCGAGTTAGTGTCTGAAACAGTTAGAGTTTCCACCGAGTAAGCTGCAACTTGATAAGTTTCTCTGACCTTATCAGTTCGGAAAGGAGAGATGTAAGACAAAATCATGACACTAGACATTAGCTCTGTTGGAGGAAAAGATAAACAGAATGAGATTTTGAAAAGATTTACCAATACTGTACAGACAACCATCACTGGCTGTGTCCTCTCCTCTCACTGTCAGAAACTAAGATATAATGAGACAGTAAACATTAATTCTATGTTCAGTGCATAAAATACATTAAATTAAATGATATCAGTACATCACTCGCAGCAATATCATTGCCCTATAGTCGGTTGAACAAGATGCATTTGGGAAGAGAAGTGGTTGAAGAAGAAAATATCACCAGGTTTTCCTGGTGCAGAAATTCCAGGCTTTTTCATCCACTTATTCTGAGTTACATTCTGAGTGGTAATGACTTCGAATCTCTCTCAAAGAAACTTAAATGCTCAAGAAAGTGGTGTCATTTTCACACAAAACCATAACTAATTGTTATTTGCCAACAATCTTATAAAAACAAGGATTACAGACAGGGGTCCCCTTTGGCTGTCGGAGAATGAAATGGACAATGACCAAGAACTGCAGGACAAAAGCCAAATATAGAAAGTGACTTGAAATCAATTGGTCCCCGATTGGTCCCCCGGTTGACAACTACGGTAACTATATCAACTAACCATCTCACTTAAAAACTTAACCTATTGAATAAGCTTACAGAATATAATTTATATTATTTTATACCCTCATTTGAGCTCGAAATAGATTCACACATATTCAAGGATCATAATCTATCTGTTGATCTCCAGGGAAAAGCAGGCATCAGTATATAATTCGTTTAAGGGACATTTACTACAGTACGTTTCAGAAAAATTAAGAACACGAGAATGGAAACAAGGTAAAGTTGGATTTACAGGATATTATTTATCATACAACACTCCTTCCCGGCCTAAATTTTCGTAAGGGCTATCATTTCGATGCCGACGATGCTGTAACAGGGAGCACATGAATGAGAGAAATACCTGCAGAATTTTGTTTCTGCAGGCAAAAAGCAGCTAGGGATAATGAAGGTGTAACACGTTTTGCACAAAGCACTAGGATTAATAAATGCTCGCATCAGAAATGGTTTTCAGGGTTTTTTTTTTAAAAATAAAATAAAATAATATTGTTGAGGAAGCCAATTCCTAACAGTCCAGAGCACATGGGAACCTAGAACCAGCACAATTATTGTAGTTAATGGGATAGGCAATGGTCACCTAAGCTGATTAAGAATAATTTAGTACAAGTGAGGTGTCATTTCATTATATCTAAGAATGGCATTCCATCGAAAGCACCAATCTATAAGGACATTGTGTTCACCTTTACCTTTCTTTCTGAACCCTGTTGTGTGAGATAATTACTGCAGAAAAACCCTAGATACAAACCCATTTCTTCATATTTTTGCAGCTTGATTGCATGGAAGGCACCGTAGGATGGTTCTTTGTGTTAGCACAACAGCCCATTCTAGTAAGCAAACTAATGATTGTTTAATTTCGTTTCGATTGATATTTTGTTTTTTCAATTAGAATAGAATGTTTTGGTTTAGAAGTGTTTTTACACACGCCGTTTTGGGTTGTACTGTTTATGTGTATATATGTGATTAAACATATTAATTAAAAAGATTAGTTCAAATCTAAGAATAAAATTATTTAAAATTGTGCGATTTAATCTAAAAAAGATACAATAAAATTATGAACATGTATAATATTATGATAATGTCATAAGGTCATTACATTCTCTGATTGTTCTGAAATTTTAATATCATATATATAAATATATCAAGAGACTTCTTGTAAAATTTCATCTCAATCTAACGGTCGGATTAAGAAATATGATTGATATTGTAAAATTATTCATTTTTTTAAAAAAAATATTATTTTGCTGAAACAGAATGGGTGGAACAAAACCTGAACATACCGATCGAAATTGCACCAAAATTTCAGGAATAGATTAAAATTTTAAACGAGATAAAAACTACACCGTTTTATCTCGATTTGTCAATATGGTAGTGTAGCTGCCAAGGAAACAACAACCTTGCAACCCGAGAATACTAGATCAAAATCAAGCAAATCATCTCTAGAAGGGTGTATGGAGACGTTTTTAAGCCTATGCTCACTTCAAACAAATCTGTAAAAATAAATGTAGTTATTATCACTTACAACTCATATACTTATGTTTATTAAAATGTTCGTGTTGCTCACGACTTTCTTATTGAAAATAATATGATTTATATTATTCTATAACACACCTTTTCAAGTGAAAATCCTTTGGGATTGAAACTTGTGCATGCTCACACTATCTTGTGCTTGATTTTTATAAAATAAAGTGGGGGTGATGAGATTCGAACTAGTGACCGCAGGGTAAACAAGGCTTTAATACCACGTTAAAAAACCATCTCACCTAAAAATCCAAGCTATTAGGTGAGGTCCAAGAATATGATTTATACTATTCTCTAACATTCTGCAGAAGTTCTTCGTTTCTCACCTTTTCTTCTCTATGGATTTTCATGTAGAATTTGCAGTGTCGCAGAAACTGCAATATATTCTGCAGGGGATCTGCACATGAATCTATCACTGCAGAAAGGAGAGGTTAAGCAGCATGGATCCAGTCACTTGGAAACTTCACTTTCTTCACTTTTTAAAGCTTAGTGTTTGCCAATGCAGTCTCTTTTATTTTTTTTCTTAGGTGTCCGGAACATTTTTGTATGTATCTTGACTAATTTTATAAATTCTAAAGTTAATAATTATATAATCCTCTAATAATTATCATATTAATAATTAAAAAAATCAAAGCTAAAATTATATAAAAAAACAAAATTTTTAATTTCAAGGTAATAGACTAGTCACCAGCTAGTCTTTGTTACTCCATGGAGTTGGCCTAGTAAAGAAAGCATGGACTAGGCATCGTTGTATTGTCCAAGATTTTAGGTTCGAGTTTTGCCTGGTGCAAACAAATCCATCTTGAGTGAAGCCCCTTAATTAATTATGGCGCACTTACGGGGAATTCCTTGCCAAAGGCTTATGCAAACCCAAATTAGTTGCCCTTTGACTAAATATTATAAAATACACTAAAAGACATCAGTATTTCACTCTGCATTGTGAGTGAAAACATTGTGGATTGTAATAGTATATTTGTGGTTCGTTCGATTCAATTGGTTTGTCGGTTCATTGCTTTTTTATCATTATTTACACAGTAAATTAACATTTTTAACCCTCGAAAAAGACAAAAAAACAAGTTTAACACTGAGAAGCTTCACGGGAATTGCATATTTTTTGAAAATGGCTAAATACTAATATGCCCTCATATAAGACAAAAAATCACATCTGGTTGGGAGGGTTATCACAGGTATTTCTCAATTTTTAAAATAGCTAAATACTAATGCCCCCCCCCAAGACAAAATTGAAGAATTGGCTTTAAGGTGTTCTGGTAATTGACCACATTAATTTATCGTGTGTTTGGCATGCTCTAGACAGTTTTCTACCTCACACCCGCTTCGAGCGGTGCATGCAGCTTCCTCAAGCGATGGAAAATGAGCTTCAGGGGTCTTAGATGATGCACCGCCAAGTGGGCTTCCTCCCGATGTGGCGCATGTTGACAGATAGTGTCTGTAGGAGTGACGGTGGCTGGTTAAACATTTTATTTATATTTTCTCTCTCTGGCACACTAAAGTGCAGGAGAGGCCCCTGGGTTTATGTATTTTTCATTTCAGTCCTTTTACTCTTAATTTTGTGTATGGTCCTGATTTCTATTATATAAGTTTTGATTTAGTTCAATTGGATCCTTCGATTGAAATTAATTATATATTCATGTTTCACTTCGGTCCTCCTTGTTTTTTCAAATTGTTGTCTTTGTTTGATCTTTTGTTAAAGTTTTTAGGATTTTTTTAGTGTTTCATTTATTTTTGTTTCTTTCATTATTAACACAACAACAACAATAGTAATTTAATTGTTTTTCTTACTTACTCTTTTGTCAATGTTTTTTTCTCTCGGGGTAATTTGATCATTTTTATTGTTTTGACAGTAATAACAATGATAATTTTAGATGTCAAGACTTCAATTTTGCTATTGTTACAATAGGTTGTGTTGATCTATTTTATTATATTAAAGTTTATATATAAATATTATATTTTAACTTTGATCCAGCAAATCCTATAAAAATTATTTCAGAACAAGCTCTAATTCAAAATCAAAACTCATATTAGTTGGATTTTATTTCAAATCTTAAAATCAAAATTTATTTATATGAATTCAAGAGCTTTTTCATACTTCCATCCTACATTTTTGGTTCTTATTAGATAGAAAGAGGGGCAGTTATGTAATAATTAAATATTATTCTAAAACCAAACCACAACATTTTCGATACAATGTTGGTCGCTATGATTCGAAAATGATTTTGAAAAAAAAAACTATTTTTTTTTAAATTAAAATTTTTAGTTTTTTAAAATTATTTTGAACAAAAAATATTTTAAAAAACAATCTCAATCATACTCACAAATATATCATTTTGCTTAATCACTAAAATATATTAATACAAAAAAAAAACTATAGTAGAACACTAAGGAAGAGCACCAATTGCCATAAAATCTTTATATTTTTACTGGAAAGAAGCTTATACAATGATTTTAGAGATGGAGATCATGTCTCCAGATAGCCTGCAAATAAATTAAATATATCATATTAAATTAAATATACAGTCCAAAACTTCAAAATGTTACTTAGATGATGATTTAATGATTATAAATATGTTAATTTCTTTAATTTACTGAGTTGGGACTTTAGAAACAATAATTAGAATTTTTTTAGTAAATCCTTTTAAATACACGCTGTAAATGATATATTTTTAATTTAATCTCAATTAATGTATAATAGTAAAAATTGTTAATTTTTTTATATATTTATTTCGATTACTATCAATTCTTGTACAATAAACATTACAGCTAAAAAAGAATACGTATTTGTTTTTGTATAAAACATATTAAAAAGGAAAGGAAAGTTTATACTAAAAATCATGTTTTTCTACATAAATAGAATTTATATTTTTACTTTGCTTATAAAAATCTATGTCTAGTTCCATAAAACTAGATAAAAAAAATCAAAGAGTTTCTTATGGTATAAGATCAAATATCCTCATATAATTTTATTATTTTGTAGTATTAATACTTTTTTATTATTTATTGAATCATATAATTTTTAATTATTTTGTCAAACTCACACATGAACTTTCTAATTTTGAAATAAAATTTCTTGGGATATTATAAAATGTATTCACAATGTATGCATATTCTCTTTTTGGTTAAATTCTTAAAATTCCAGATAAAACAAAATAAAACAGGGTTATACAAGATATGAACTCACACTATATTGCGGGGCTCAATTTTCCTTTTGCATAAAAATTATATTTAGGTGTTGCATCCATATTTTAAATCAAGAAGAAAGTTTTTGGATTCAAGTCATGGACCTAGCTATGTTAAATAAGTTGGTTATGTTTCAATTAGATGATAAAAAATAAACAAATCGAATTCCAGTAGTAGTTGTAGTAATAATAATAATAATAATAATAATAATAATAATAATAATAATAATAATAATAATAATAAATCATGATAACATGGAAGAAAATTCATAAAAGAAGAGAAACAATCCATCCCTATTCTCACCCATTAAATACATGATGAGTGAGATTGGATTAAAAAATAAAAAAATGAGAGTCTATTTTTCAATTCACGTTAATATGACAAACCTGCAACCTTGAGTAATAAGAATCGATTCGACCTGGGTTAATCTTATTATTCCACAACTCATGTCATGAAGTCAGAATAACCTTGCAGAAAAGAAAAGAAAAGAAGGTCTCAAAGCTTGTATTTTTAAAAGATAAAATCTAAAAAGAAAATATATAAAAAAATCAGTTTGCATTAACTTCTAAAACCCATGATCTGGATTATTAGACTAGACGTCCCTCATTTAAAAAAAACTACAAAACTCAATTACTAACTAATCAAACCTTGGAGGGTGAAATTAAAAAATAATAATTTCAATTACATAAAAGATCCAAAACAAAATATAAAAGGTAATTCAAAGAATCAGGATCAAGATATATATATATATATATATTTGATGGATTGGTGAAATTGAAAAGAAAAATAAAATTAACAAAATGATAAAAAAGAAAAAAATATATAAATAAAAAATAAAACTGGTGAAATTGAAAAGAAAATTAACTCAACAAGAGAACCCAAAAAATTAAATAATCATGGGAGAGCACAATCATCGTTTCGCAGGTCTCTTAGCTTTTGTTAATTTGGCAATTATGGGCCTGAGGTGGTTAAATCTTTATATTTGGCAATTATGGGCCTGAGATGGCTGGATCGCTTTTCATTGTGAAAATAATAGTATTTTCATACTTTGAGTCCATGATATTTAAAATGGCCTTTGCGTCCATAATTACTCGTATCCCTTTTTTTTTCAAAAAATTTCAAAAAAAGACAATTAAATCTATTTATTTATTTAAAGTGAGGTTTCTATTAATTACTCCAGCCTCCATACTCAATCAGCCATTTGATAAAAATCATACCGTTGATAAACAATAATTTCATGACTCGTGAATACAATAAGCTAATTAACAACTAATAGAAACTGTTATCCACGTGATAACAGATAGCTTGTGACATGTACAGTAAATTTCTAGTTCGGGTCCAGACATGTATTTTTTTATAAGAATCTAAAATAGTTGGAGTTTTACTTGTTCACATGAGCCCATAAAGTGTGTTTTATAAGAGACAGAGTTTCCCCGTATCCAAAAAAATTTATAATTCTTTTCCTTTTCTCTTAATATATATATATATATATATATATAGTTAAATATTTTAACATATATTTTAGAAAAAATTCAAGTCTCCACTCAGTCATGTGCTCTAGTGTCGACACGTTATAACGATTTCTTTTCATGATAGAGTGATTGGGAAGTCTTCAAACTAAAAATATTGAATTTATAAGAATTATTTATTAATAGGATTTGAAATAAAATGTGTCAAATAAATCTATTAATTGATATAAAGACTTTTATTCTTGTGTTTAAAATACCAATTCGGTCGCCAGTCAGCTGTTGAATTTGCTTTTATTAGTGGAAGTCAACAAGCCGCTCAATGATTCGATCAAAATGGTCCCTCGTGAAGGAACATAGCATTCAAGGAAACTTCTTCCCAGTCAACCATGCCCTAGATTCCCTCTTCTTATGGTCATCCATTCGACATAAAATTAGAGTCACAAAATTATAATTATAAAAATAAACCAAAAGAGTATGCACTCTCAGGTTTTCAATCGACATGGTCAAATCTTAGACTCTGAGATTGTAATTGCGTTAGTTTTTGAAAGTGTTTATTATTTAAAAATATATCAAAATAATATTTTTTATTTTTAAAAATTATTTTTGACATGAGCACATTAAAATGATCTAAAACTACTATTTTTTTAATTTAAATAAAAAATAAAAATAAAAAAAAAATTCAATTTTTTTCATAAGCACTTTCCAATCGCAATGCCAAACAGTGGAGAAAGGTATTTATAGTTGTAAGTAGATTTATTGAGATTTCTAAGATTTTTTTTTTTTTGAGAGAATGAGGTAAAATTAGGGTTTAAGGGCCAAATATCCTACAACCTGTTTTCTCAAACGATAAAAATGATCAAATTTTATTCTAATAAATAATACGCCATTCGCTAAAACAAACAAGTATTTTTTTTATTTATATATAAAAATCACTTAGAATTTTTTTTTTTTAAAAAAAAAGGGGCACGAGCTTACGGTCTAGTCTTAAAAATGGACATTGTAATGCATGTTTCTTAATGGCAAACTCATTATATAATCAAAACCTTGTTTAATAAAAAAAAAAAAAATTGGATGCAAGGAGATTCTATTCATGGAAAGAGTACTTTGAGGGTATATGTGAGTGAGTAAAATCTCATTTGTTCTATATTCTTATAGAAGTTGCACGTTTTGAATCGAATTCGAGACTTCCTGTATAGATCACAAGTTTTTTGTCATCATATTACGCCCTTAAGAATAATAAAAGGATGTTAATTAAACATAAAACTAGGGTTTACTATAAACCACTATTTGTTCATATACAATAAAATAGGGGCTTAAATTATTATGGCTATGTTTAAAATCCCCCCAACTCCCATCAAGGACTCCTAATTTAAATGGAAAAAAAGGGTTATTTAAATTACAAATTTAAATCACCGTCCTTTCAAGCTGAAACACAAAGACCCCACCTTCACGAAAATTCTTAAGGAATAATTTGACCAGCCATCATTCGTGAATAAAAAAAAAATTCAGAGAGACAGAGACCGTCATACTTCATACAACCACAGGAAGCATTATGGTATGATTGGGATAGTGGTTTGAATAGTTTTTTAAAATATTTAATATTTAAATATATTAAAATAATATTTTTTTTATTTTTTTAAAAATTATTTTTGATATCAATATATTAAAATGATTTAAAAATATCAAAATATATTCATTTAAAAAAAATTCAGCGAAACAACTATTTAACAGCATAATTAAAAAAAAAATCACCGGCTGCAATGGAGTGGAAAATGAATTTCAGCAGAATAGTAGTCTTCTGTCTGAGATAACTACAAGAAAAGAAAAAAAAAAAAAGCAGTGGTGGTGGGGAACATGGCTCGTCTCTTCAAAGACAATTTGCAGTAAAAAAATCCCCAAGTTAAGAGCTCTTACCATGATTTAGGGTGCAGAATCTTGCAAAGTTCATGCTATCTGATAAAATGTGTAAGAATTTTGCACCAATTATGATTTTTATAAAATTTATTGAACTATTTGATCGTACACGCGTTGTTTTTTCCTATTAAAACTAAATTATTTTAATTTATTTTTATACATATAAAAATAATATTGTGTTAAATCGCTACGCGTCATCGACCGACCAGACAAGATTAGTAACTTTGATTTCAAGGTTGTTTTACATTCATGATAATATGACAAATATTCATCACTATTCTGATTCTTGCATGTAAAATAAACATGGTTTTGTGTGTGCTACTCTAATGATTTTTAGGAATGTTGTTAAATCTTATTAAAACTAAATTATTTTAATTTATTTTTATACATATAAAAATAATATTGTTTTAAATCGATACGCGTCGATAGACCGGCCGACAACCGAAATTAATAACTTTGATTTGAAGTTGTTTTATATTAACGATAATATCACAAATTATTTATCACTATTCTGATTCTTTCATATAAAATGAACATGGGTTTTGTGTATGCCACTCTAAATTGTAAATTATATATGTTTACATGCAAGAAAATGGGGGTTAGCTTGTGAGTTTAAAGAAGTTCAGCTTGAGCAAAGACGTGCATGCCACAAACAAAGAGAAAAAATGTCATAACTAAATCATTAGGGTTTTCGGGAGTTGAATAAGAAGATGATATTATCTATTATATGATTATAAAAAGCTTTAAATCTGTACAGCAAGTCTTGAGTTCAAGTCAAGATGTGTATCTCTAATAAGAATCTGGGATAACCGTTCAGATAGACCAACACAATATATTTTTTTAAAATGAAATTTCCTAAAATCCAGATAAAAAAAACAAATACTGCAAGAAATAATAGCTCAGCTCTTTCAAAACCGAAGCTACAGTTCTTGGAGGACACCGGGCGAAGCTCAGGGATCACATGAACTTCCATGGCTCGTGACTTGCAATTGACTTGGGGTTCGGGCTAGCATTTGCTTCCCAGAAATTCATTGATTCGGTCAGAGAGTCACGGATTTTTGGACAAAAATAATCCACAGTTCATGTCCCCTGGACTTTCGAAAATTTATTAATTTGGTGTTTGTCTCTGCATCACGAAGTCAAGACTATGATCTCCATAAAAATTCCAACAAATGTTTTTTAAAAAAAAAATTAGAGTTCATACATGTTAAATCTATAAACATGCAATAAATTTATAAACATATATATCATAGCAAGTGTACTATGCTTATTTTAAAAAAAAAAGAAATTGAAAAGAGATTAAACAAAAAAAAAAGGAATATTTATTTGTCCAAGCATTTTAAAATTGATGAAACTTTGTTATTTTCAAAGATGTTTTATTTTATTTTTAAGATCTTATTGTTGTCTCTTGGTGAATTTGATGTTTAAAATAAATCTCTCTAGATATCAACAGTACCGTCTTAGTTTATACAAAGGTTGTCAATATCGTTCCGTTCCGGCCAGAATGTTCTGTGCCACGTTTTCATCTCGGTTTTAATTCTGGTCCATTCCACAAATATCGGTCAAATTCCGGCCGGAACGTTTCAACACCGTTCTGGATGTGCCGTTCATTAGAGTAGTGATGAATAATCGTTTTAAAAAATAACTGGAACGATATTTGATAACCTTGGTTTATATACATTTTTAAACAAAATATTTAAACAAAAAGTTATATAACTCAAATATATCTCAACAAAATGAACTTAAAATAAAAAAAAATGGAGTTTTAGGTTAAATGGATGATACCTCAAAAATAAAAATATCTATATGAATACCAGTGTTTTTCATCAAATGAAAAAAAAAACTTTATGTTAAACATTACAACTTCACCATTAATATTTTACCTCATTAACTTTTTATTTTATAAACAACAATAAATTTTGTTTTTTTATGCGAGATATAATTATTTTAGAGAGTTTTAAGGTTTTTCTAAAACATATTAATCAAAAGTTCTTTGAGATTAGTTTTTTATTCATATATAATTTGTTTAAATTAAGTTAATGTTCTATATTATACAGCTTATGTTAGAGATTAAATTCGAAAACATTTTTAACCTAAAAAGTGAGTGAACCCACTTTTAATTCGATCTCTTATGCACCTGTTAATTATGTTTAATTCATAAATAAAAAACTATTAAAATAATTTAAAAAAACTAAAATTGAACTCGAAAACCTTGACTTTAACAAATTTTAAACAATGTTATTGTTTAAAAAAAAATATTTTTCTTTCTTTCTTTCATAAAACTAGCCGGCCAAGACTCTGAAACAATGCATCACAGAATTCCCCGGAGATCCAGCCATCATTACAGCATCGACAACATCTATTTTTTTTTATCAAAGTGTTTTTCATATTATTTTATATATTTTTTGAGTAATTCCATGAATTTTAAAGTTACATAAATCAACCGGGCAAGGATTTACTAAAACCAGTCTTTAGACTCATTACAAGTCAAACCTTATCTGGGCAAAAGTTGACAGAAAGAGAGTGTTTTTTTTTAAAAAAAAATATTTTTGTATATATTAATATATAGAAAAACCCAATACTCTTTTTGAAAACAAAAAATATACTAGTACTAGTAAAAATCAAGCAGGTGATGGAACTCTTGGCGATAAAGAGAGAGAGTGGGCTCTCTTTAAAGCCTAGCTAGGGCACAAAAAATGGCATGCATGCGTGCCCCAGCGACACCAGTAGATGACCTTGCCTTGTAAAAGAAGCCATTTTTCTGACCTAGCTAGCAGATCTTTTGAGGTCACCTCTGCAAAAGTAAAGTAGTGCTTTTCTTTTCTTTTTGGCCCTTTTTCTCTTTCATTTTGCTTTCCCTTCTCTTTTTGGAAGTTTCCCATCACCCTCCTCCTCCTCCTCCTTTGCAGCCATGAATACGATCATCCCCAGCTCCATTCCATATAATTTACTTATATATATATATAAAAGTAATTATCTAAACATATATGTAGCCAACTCTTTTATTTTTTATATAATGGAGAACAGACAGTTAATTAGGGATAATTAATCTGGTATTGTAATGTTGAGTGATTTTTAAAATTATTTTTATTTAACAATATATCAAAATTAAACAAAAAGGCAACAAAAATCATAAATAAACCATGATATATGTGTGTGTATGATGAATTTTGAGTAAAAAATCAATTATATGATTGAAAGTGATTGAAAATGATGAATACTTTTACTATACTCTTCCACGTGATAACATATGACATGTGATCTGCATAACAAGTCTCAAATTCGAATAAAAATATACATTTCATATTAAAACATAAGACAACTGAGATTTTACTTGTTTATCTAATTTCATATTAAAACGTTTTATTTGGAAGATAATGTTCTCTTGCATAAAAAAAATATTATTATTATTATACAATCTACTTTCTGCAATCCACTTGTTTTTATTCTGACAAAACTATTCACCTGGCCATGGAGACAGATCTGTAATTGATTGATCATGAGTATCTGTATTTGTTTTTATTAATGATGATTTATGAATCTCAATTAATTTTATGTGTACTAAATTTAATAATAAATATATAAACCTTTATTTGTGAACATCTATATTAATTACACAGAAGAATGATGGCCGAATTATATATATATATATATATATAAAAGACATAACAAGAGAAATGGAAGTAGATAAAAGACATAACAAGAGAAATGGAACTAGATTCACCCATGGATGTCTGTCATGAACAATCAGAGACTTGCATGAGAGGTCATCGTTGATGTTAAGAACCTTTCACGTAAAATAAAAACAACCGAACGTACAAACATTATGGTCCGAATTCCAAAAGCAACCTCACTTGTGTCCAATCTCTCTTGTAAAAGAGAAAAGCAAATTTAACCTCACCTCACCAACCCTACCCGCTGCTCTGCTTTCTACACATTTGTTTCTGCTGTTAAAAGATGTTTTTGTAAAAGTTTTGAATTTTTCTTGTTTTGAATTATACATTAAAAATAAAAATATTTTAAAAAACAATCAAATTTATACTGTGTGCATCCATCATTCCCCGATCCATCTCTCTCTCTAACCTCCTATAAAGCCCAAATCTAAACCCTAAAGCAAAAAACCATCTACAAACCCACCTCAAAGCTCTCTGCTTTTCATTTTCTTTCAAATATGGAAGCTCTCTACTTCCTCAAGTTCTGGAGACCCGCCACCGCCACCCACAGAGAAAACCGGCCGTCTAGTGGAAGCAGTGATGACACCACCGGGATCCCATTCACGGATTGTGAGTTTGAGGAAGGAGACGACTCGTTCTTTGAATTGGAACTCACTGTGCCTGATTTTGACACCAATAAAAGAAGCAGCAGCAGCATGAAAAACAACCACCCACCAGACAGAGATAGCAACATCTTTGACTCTAAACAGGCAGCTCTCCACAATTTAGCCGCCGGAGAGACCAGCCCCCCCCGGCATACATTTCATCCTCCAACTCATTCAGCTGATCATCTCCTTTCAAAGAGAAAAATCCTCCCTATCGAACCCATTTCGTTGAATCCTCAGTCTCCAATCTCCCCGCTCAAATCAGCTCCGAGGTCTAAGATCCTCATGTTCAAGAAATCGAAGTCAATGGCGTCTCAGAAAACAGGGGAAACAGAGTACTTGAAAGCAAATAACAAAAAGCATGAAAGCAACAAGCTTTTCACTGTCAAGTTCAAGCTTGAAGAGGTCACAAATATATCCTTCTTCACCAAGCAAAACAGCTTGAGGAAGCAAATCCCTCATGAATCCGATGATAATGATACGTCAAAGCGATTTTCAAAGGAAATGATACAAAAGTACCTGAAGCTAATCAAGCCACTATACATCAAAGTTTCCAAGAAACAAAGTGACAAGATGAAATTCCCCAGTGAGTTATCAGTTGGGTCCCCGTCATCTTCCCCGGCAACGGTGCAGGCAAAGGAGAAACAGGCGAGTTTTCCGGCAGGGATTAGAGTTGTTACTAGGCATCTTGGAAAAAGCAAATCAGCTTCAGCAACCACAGGAGTTTCTCCTCCAATCGTGAGTAGGAGAGATGATTCTCTGCTACTACAACATGATGGGATCCAAAGTGCTATCCTGCATTGCAAGAAATCTTTCAATTCTTCAAGAGGTAATACACTAATATATAGCCCTTTTCTTCATTGTTGCTTTTTTTTTTTTAAAAAAAAAAAGTATGATCAAAATATAACTTTTTATGTGTTATTTTTTCAGATTCTTCTTTAATTTCAAGATTCGCAAGTGACCCCTTGCATGAGAAACCGATGTCTTCACCAAGGATTTCATCAAGCGAATAGAGAATGGAATGAATTAAGCTTTGTTTCTTGGGATTCAAGAGAGCCAAGCGGGATATATACAAAGAAAATAAATTTAATAGGTTTTTTTCATGTTTTATTATGTAAAGGAAAAGAAAAGGAAAAAAATTAGAGAAAGTAGGTAGTTTTTGTTAATAGGGTTTATTTCAGCTGTGCTGCTGATGTTGTGGTCTGTAAAGTAATGGTTCATCATGGGAAACCTGAAAGAAAGCCTGAAATTGGATCTGTAGTGTATCTTTTATCTATTTTTGATACCTCAAGTGCTGTGCTAGCTAGTCCTTCATGCCAAAAACGTAATCATATCTGGATTTAAAAACTGAAATGACTTGATTGGTTTGCAAGAAAATTTATTTTCTTCCATTCATTTGTGGAGTGTTCTCCCATCTAAATCATTTAGAGAGTTGTTTTAGCATCTAATCTGATGATGAATAAATCATCCGAGCAGTAATTGAGATGAGCAGCTAATAAGCTGGTGATTCTCTCAATCAAGTTCAAAATTTCTTGGGAGGGGGATTTGTTTGGTCGTTGATCATTGATGTGTGGGCAACATGTAGATAATTGATTTATCACCATTACCGAGATGTTTTTTAACTAGAGAGGTCCCAGAACTATCTGATTAACTAAATTGGGTTTCAGAATATGATGGTTCTTACCACAGATTCATTCCTGTCTTATTCGTTCTATTGAGTGCAAGTAAACAGAGATCGTGAATGAGGGGGGGCAAGTTGTTGCAGGAGATCCAAAGTAATCTCATCATTGCAGGGCAACGATGTTGGTTTCTAAAAAGCGAGGTTGTAAATACTGTTTGTGTGGTTGGTTTGATTTTTTAATTAGAATAAAATCTTCTAATTTTACAGTGTTTCGGCGTATTGTTCCAGGATTATACTATTTATGTGTGTGTATACTATTTATTGTTCCGGGATTATACTATTTATGTGTGTATATACTATTTATTGTTCCGGGATTATACTATTTATGTGTGTATATATAATTACATAAGTTTATCAAAAAAGAGTTTAAATTTAAAAATAAAACTATTTAAAATTGTGCAATTTAATTTTAAAAAATACAAATAAAATGATTTTTTTGAACAAAATTATGAACATGTATAATATTACAAGAATGTCATCATCAATCTTGCAAGGTCATTACATTCTCTGATTACTTTGAAATTTTAACAAAAAAATATATAAATATATCAAGAGACTCCTCGTAAAATTTCATCTCAATCTAACGGTCAAATTAAGAGATATGATTGATATTATAAAATCATTTATTATTTAAAAACACATTATTTGGTCGAAACGGAACGAAACCGGAATGGTTCAGCCAGTATTTGGCTGAAAATCTATAAGTGGCTGAAATTTAAACGGAGGTAAAAGCAACGTTATCTTGTCTTATTTTTTTAACTGATTTGAAACATTTTAACCGGTATTTAACCGAAAAATTCATAACATATCGAAATTTAAACTAAGATAAAAACAAATTTTATTTCATCATATTTTTTTAATTGCTACGAAAAGTTTTGGCCTAAACGGAATATCAAACATAGACAATTACGCTAAAAAGCACTTTGAAGAGCTGGGAGAATTTTATTTGCAGTAATTTATTGGTCTCAAATGAGAAAAACTGAAAAGGATTATTCCCTGTCGTTGATCCCTCCGTGAGTCTTCATCTGATCTGTCACCACCTTTCCTGGACCTATTTTCTGCTGGCAATATATGAGTCAATGATCCAAGTTGTCTGCTGGATGCAGCCAGGAAACTGTTCGTGTAGAAGCTCTACTTCGTTGAAGATGCACGTATAATATAATTACAGAATTACTTTTTTCGTGCAATTTCTTTCTTTTTATAATTCATATTAATCATTAAATTCAAATAGGATTGGATACTTTAATTTCAGAACATTCAAAATAACATTTTATTATTTTAAAAAAAAAATGAACTTTTGACACCACTATTTTAAAACAATACAAAAACACCAGTTATTTTATAAATAAAAAAAATGAGTTAAAACCACAAAAACAAACATAATCCAAGCTGGTAATTTTGTTTTTATTTTAAAAAAAAGTTATAATATTGAGGTGTTTGACATTGCATTTCAAAAATAATTTTAATAAAAATTGAAATGTTTTTATTTTTGGTATTTTTAAATTATTTTTATGTACCGGTATAAAAATAATTTTTTAAAAATATATATATAATTTTTAAACGGAAAATATTTTTAAAAGAAACTTTAAAGACAACACGACAATGACACGCGGCGTGCCATGAAAGGAATTGAGTGAATCTCATGCTATTCTATTGCAGACATTTCCATTCTCCCTTGATTTGGCACACTAAGACATGAAATGAGCACAGGAATCCATGGCTGTTATTTTACTCAGATTCAAATATAATTCTTCATTTCCATCGTTGTTCTAGTTTTTTTTATTATAATAATGTTCAAGCGTGTTGTTTCGGTGTTATATTGTTTATATATAATTAATTTTATATGTGTATATATATATATATATATGAAAAAAAATATATTAATTTAATAATCATAATCAAAATTTAAATTCTTTTTTATTTAAAATATTTTGGTGTTTTTAAATTATTTTGATGTATAGATATCAAAAATAATTTTTAAAAAATAAAAAAAATAGATTTCGATTCCAGAACGAAACAGACCGGAATTAAAACCGAAATAAAAAAATATCACTTTGTCTCAGTTTTTTAAACGGAACAAAATCAATAACTATAGTTTCATACACAGTAGTTGAAAAACGGGGAGCTAGAAATTCCATGGCAGGGATAATAAACATGAGAAAGTGAGAGTTGCTTGGTCATTAGTGAAAGGAGGACTCGAGAATCTCACTGGAAGCACATCCTCGTGACAAGAAATGCCAAGTGACCATGAAACATAACCCCACAACCCCATTAGCAAACTTGACCCGGTGTTCCCGAGATTCCGGTCGTCGTCGTGATGATAAAAAATTTAAGATTTATATTACAGTTTTTAAATTTAAGTCAAGACGTGGTTGTTAAACATCTTATATAATTGAATGTTAAATAAACATAACAATACAAATTTAGATTATAAATAATTTTAGTTATTTTTTACTCAAGCTCCGATAAATTATCAATGCAATTGCAACAAAATTTCAAAATAATAAAAGAGTTTTCCAAGAAAAACTTTTATGATCTATGCCTAGTTGCCTATTAGTAGTTGTAGATAAAGTATATAGGTTATTATTTATAGTTAGATCAGGGACCTTCTCATCAATTTGCCAGCTAATCTTCTCCTTTTATCAAGAAGAAAATCAAGTAATTGATCCCCATGATCAATCTCCAAGATAGTGGGTTTGAATTATTCATAACATGAGTGTATTATCAAGGACAAAATGGTAATTCCTCACGGTGCTCACCTGTAAGAGTTTGGGATAGCCTGAGATTTACTCGGTTAGTCCATGCTCGCAAAGAGTGGGGTGTGGTTTCCTCAAATCCAAAACAACTTGACCTGACACCGTTTGAAAATCACTTGAAAAGTGTTTTTGAATTATTTTAATATGATGATATTAAAAATAATTTTAAAAAATATATTATCTTAATATATTTTAAAAAATACTTTAAAAAACAATCATTTAAAAGTAAACTCTAAATATGATCAATGTAATGTCATCTAAAACTCAGAAATGCTTACAAACTTTGAAATTAAATATCCAAAGTGGTAGCGGTATGCATGATTTATTTATTTACTTATAAGTTGGCTCAAAGAATTTAAAAATGTTGGTTGAAATTGGACCCTCCACAAAATATACAATAAACTCTTGAAACTTCGTACAATGATAATGTTTCTTAGAAACATGTTATTGAAAGTCGAGGTGTAGAGACTGCACACGTACGAACAATTACTCAGGGTGGCTTCAATTTTTATTTTCTACTTGCAATTGTACTTTTAGAAGTGTGGTTGAAGTTGTTTTTAAAAGTTGTTTTTAAAAGTATGATCAAAATATAACTTTTTATGTGTTATTTTTTCAGATTCTTCTTTAATTTCAAGTTTCGCAAGTGACCCCTTGCATGAGAAACCGATGTCTTCACCAAGGATTTCATCAAGCGAATAGAGAATGGAATGAATTAAGCTTTGTTTCTTGGGATTCAAGAGAGCCAAGCGGGATGTATACAAAGAAACTAAATTTAATAGTTTTTTTTTCATGTTTTATTATGTAAAGGAAAAGAAAAAGGAAAAAAATAGAGAAAGTAGGTAGTTTTTGTTAATAGGGTTTATTTCAGCTGTGCTGCTGATGTTGTGGTCTGTAAAGTAATGGTTCATCATGGGAAACCTGAAAGAAGGCCTGAAATTGGATCTTTAGTGTATCCTTATCTATTTTTGATACTTCAAGTGCTGTGCTAGCTAGTCCTTCATATCAAAAACGTAATCATATCTGGATTTAAAAACTGAAATGACTTGATTGGTTTGCAAGAAAATTTATTTTTCTTCCATTCATTGGTGGAGTGTTTTCCCATCGAAATCATTTAGAGAGTTGTTTTAGCATCTAATCTGATGATGAATAAATCATCCGAGCAGTAATTGAGATGAGCAGCTAATAAGCTGGTGATTCTCTCAATCAAGTTCAAAATTTCTGGGGAGGGGGATTTGTTTGGTGGTTGATCATTGATGTGGGCAACATGTAGATAATTGATTGATCACCATTACCAAGATGCTTTTTAACTAGAGAGGTCCCAGAACTATCTGATTAGCTAAATTCGGTTCAAGTATATGATGTTTTTTACCACAGATTCTTTCCTGTCTTGTTCGTTCTAATGAGTGCAAGTAAACAGAGATCGTGAATGAGGGTGGCCATGTTCTTGCAGGAGATATAAAGTAATTTCATCATGGCAGGGCAAGGATGTTGGTTTCTACTAAATATTTCAGTTTTAGAATATTAACGTGTCGTTTTAGTATTGTACTATTTGTGTGTGTATATAATTAAATAAATTTATTAAAAAAATAGTTCAAATTCAAAAATAAAATTATTTAGAATTGTGCGATTTAATCTAAAAAATACAAATAAAATGATTTTTCTTAACAAAATTATGAATATGTATAATATTACAAAAATGTAATCATTAATCTTGAAACGTCATTACATTCTCTGGTTGCTCTGAAATAGACTTCTCGTAAAATTTTATCTCAATCTAACGGTTAGATTAAGATACATGATTGATATTGTAAAATTATTCATTATTTAAAAAACACATCATTAGGCCGAAACGGAACGAGCAGAATGAAACCGGAACATTTCAGCTGGTATTTGGCTGAAAAATCCGCAACGGACTAGAATTTAAACCGAGATAAAAATAACGCTATTTTGTTTTATTTTTTTAACTGATACATAACGTTTCGGCAAATATTTGACCTAAAAAACTATAACAGACTAGAATTTAAACCGAGATAAAAACAATATTATTTTATCTATATTTTTAAATGGTACACAACATTTATTATGCTCAAAAGATCTTATGAACAGTTGGGAGAATTTTATTTGCAGTAATTTATTGGTCTCAAATGAGAAAAATTGAAAAGGATTATTCCTTGTTCTTGATGCCTCTCTGAGTCTCCTCCATCTGATCTGTCCCCACCTTTCCTGGACGTATTTTCTGCTGGCAATATAGGAGTCGATGATTCAAGTTGTCTGCTGGATGCAGCCAGGAAACTGTTCGTGTAAAAGCTCTCCTTCGTTGAAGATGCACGTATAATATAATTACAAAATTACATTATTCGTGCATTTTTTTTTATTAGGCTGTGTTTGGTTTTTGAAAATTGGTTTCCGGAGAACCAATTTTTATATTTTTCTGTGTTTGTGTGTTATTAGAAAAGTTAATCAATGAAAAACAATTTTCAGTAAAAGAAGAAGATGATGATATCAAATTAATAATTAAATTGAAATGGGATTGGAGACTTTAATTAGAGAGCATTACACTTATCTTAGCGTTTATTTATGGTTTTGAAATTAGAAAAAAGAAAAACAGTAAAAAAAAACATGTATTTAATTGAAAAAACAAACAAAAATAAAAATGTTATAAAATAATTTCGAAATTAATTTTTGTATTTTAAAAACAAGATACGGGTCTGTTTGAGAGTGTGGTTGCGGTAGCTTTTCAAAGTGTTTATCATGCCGAAATACATCAAAATAATGTTTTTATATTTTTCAAAAATTATTTTTGAAATCAGCACGTCAAAATGATCTAAACACATAAAAATATATTCATTTAAAATAATTTTTTTTCTTCAAATTTCTGCCAAAAACCGGTAGAATCACAATGTCAAACGGGCATTAAATGAGATATGTATCCGGAGATAGCATTTATTATTTTTTATGTCTAAAATATCCCTGTAAAAAACTTTTGTTTTCAAACTTGTCCAATTAGAATATGAAATGGTAAAATTAATTATTATTACTATAATAATATTAAAACTTGACTTTAAGGTCGATCCAAACAAGACTTGGTCATGGGTCGGGATGGATTGACCGTTTTTTTTTTAAAAAAAAATCAAATGGTTTTTGGCTTAGGTATTGATCGGATTACTGGTTAATATTTACTCTGTTTGTTTTCTTAAATCAAGATTATTTAAGACCAGGGGTAACTTGTCTAACTAATTTGAGTTTTACAACTACAATTATAATCTTTTTTTATTAATTTCAACACTCTATATAAATTAAAATAAAAAAACAATATCTAATAATTATTTTCAAATATATAAGTTTGACATTAATATATATTAAAAGTAACAGCTACAATTATTATCTTTTTAATAATTTCAACACTCAATATAAATTAAAATAAAAAAACAATATCTAATAATTATTTTCAAATATATGAGTTTGACATTAATAAGTATTAAAAGTGACAACTACAATTATTATCTTTTTAATAATTTCAACACTCGATAAAAATTAAAAAAAAACAATATCTAATAATTATTTTCAAATATATAAGTTTGACATGAATACATATTAAAAGTAACATTATACAATATACTAAAAGAGCTCATGGTCCGGTTACTGTAGCACGTGAGACAAATTATTGTGGATTACAATAATGTTGCTCATTTTTCGGGTTGTTCGGGTCGGTTTGGTTTGATTCAGTTTGTCGCAACGTTTATAATATTTATATAGGTTTGCACACAAAGATGCAATAAACTACATGTGGCTCGCTGGATAACAAATGAGAGGAGTCCATGGTCGAACCCCTGCTAGTGCAAGTTGTAATTTTTTTTTCATTTTTTTGCTTATATTTGTTTTTTCATTTTTTGATTTTTTTCACTTATAATTTTTTTTTCATTTTTATTTTATTTATTTAATTATTTTGACGTCAAATTTTGTTTTTTGCTTATAATATTTTTTTCATTTTTTGTTTGTTTGTTTTTGTTAAAGTTATTGACTATTTTTTTCTTTGATTGAATTTTTTTTCTATTATTAACGCAATAAAAATAATAATTTTAGCTTTTTTTTTCTTGCTTCTTTTTTTCATATATTTTTGAATTTTTTAGTCAGAGTAAATTAATATTTTTTATTGTTTTAGCAGTAATAATAATGATATTTTTAGATGTTAAGACTTTGATATTCCTGTTGTTATAATAGAGTGTGTTGATATGTTTCATTATATTAAACCTTGCATGTATAGATGTTATACTTTATTTGATTTTTTCAATTTTTTCATTTGATTAAAATTAATAATATATTTGGTTTTGTTTTCGGCCTTTATACTTTTGATTTTTTATTTTAATTTCTTATAGTTCTTAAATAGTTTCTATTTTTATCTATATTTATATACATGTGCTATTAGTTTTGGTTTTTAATTTTTATTATTTTCTTTTTTATTGAGATAGTATTTTTTTTTCCAAAAAAATTGTTCTTAAATTTTAGTCTTCTTTTATTGAATTTATTTTCCCATTATTCATGTAATAATAATAATAATAATTTTAGTTATTTTTCTTCCTCTTTTATTAATGTTTTTGAGTTTTTTTTCTAGGAATAATTTAATATTTTTTATTATTCTAGCATAGTAATGATATTTTTTATGTTAAGCCTTCGATATTGTTGTTGTTGTTATAATATGATGTGTTGATGTGTTTTATTAAACATTCAAACCTTGCATGTATACATATTATATTTTATTTTTGAACTAGAAAAAATTATTAATTATTTCAATCTCAATAAAAAATATTTACTCGGCTCCCAAGATAATGTGGATAATTGACTAATAGATTTTCTATATTGTATCTTGTCTTGTCTTGTCTCGTTCATCACTAATCAAATAGAATACAACGACAATCATTTTTTATATTATGTTTTGTATTATCTATCTCTGCCTTTTTTTTTATCCTCATAATAATCAAACAGTGCCTATATAACCTAATGTATTATAATATGAAATAGAATTAGAAAAACAACAGCAAAACTAGAAGTGGATAAGAAAAAGTAATATTTAAATGATATATAAGTACAATTATATGAGAAAAGTTAAGTAAAATCACACGGGGAAAAGTAAAAAGTTACTGAAGCTTTGCTTTTAAAAAAATCATATAATTAAAAATCTGTATATTTTTATATTTTAAAAGAACTTTTAAAAACATATTTTTATTTTTTTTTATCATAAAATTAGTTTTTCTGTATTTTTATATTATTTTAATGTGTTAATGTCAAAAATGATTTTTTTTGAAAAAAAACATTATTTTCAATGTATTTTTTAAATAAAAAACATATTGAAAAACATAAACCATCATCACAATATCAAATAAGCTTTTATTCTTATTTAGACAAAATTTTGATTAATTTTCTCCCCAAAACACTTCAATTTTTTTTAAACAAAAGGTTTTAAAACATATATGTGAATATCAAAATATTAAACTCACAATAACCATTAAAATCTAAGATTTAGAAATAAAATGAATCGAAAAGGAGTTTGATATATTACACTTTTGACTAAAAGTGAAAGCTAAAGGAAAAGAAAGGTAATTAAAGGAGAGAGAAAGAGCGATGCTCTTATAAATAACACCAACGGTCGTCCCCATTTAAGAGTACGATGATACCAATATTATTATTATTATAATTATTATTATTACAGTAAAGTCACAGTCTCAGCTAAATAATAATATATTTTAATGTTAAAAAAATAAAATTATTAAAATAATATTTTTTTATTTTTTAAATTATTTTTGATACCAGAACATGAAAATAATCTAAAAAAATATTTAAAAAAATATATTTAAAACATAGTGATAAACATGACGGATGTCTAACTTGGATGATAATGTAATAAACAGATCAACAACTAATGTTATCATGAGTTTATGGCTTGGATTTTAAGATCTACATCTCCTCGTTGGTTTAGAGTATGTTTAGTATTGTGTTTTGCTTTTGTAGTTGAGGTTTTAAAAAAATATTTTTATGAAAAATATTTTTAGTTGCGGTTTATAATTGAAATTAAAATGTTTAGCTAAATTTTTGGTGAGGTTGAGGTTGAAAAAAACAGTTCATGTGTTTGGTTATTATGCTTTTCATATTGTTTTCAACTTGTGAAATTAATTTAAAAGACACACACATACACACATATTGTTTTTTAAATATTGTAAATTAATAATCATAAAAAATATATAATTAATAATTCAATTAAATTAGACATTTATTTTTATTCTCTCATTAAATCATTTGTAATTTCATCACGAACTAAATCGTTATGTGAATGCCTCTGCGATCCCTTTCTATTTGATCGAGTGGCGCAACAGAAAACATAAAAGAATATGACCAACGTCAATATTCTATATAATATTTTAGGGATCCCGGAAACTAGAGAAACTTTAAAATTTTATTGAATAATTCAGTGCATGGCTAGAAAGCTTACAATGATATTTAAAGTGAAAACCATAGCCCTAATCCTTGTTGGACAAGAAACAGGATAATTATTAAACATTTCCAAAAATAAAAAATTGAGATAATTGCGGAAATTAAAACTGCCAGAAATCTTGAGCAAGTCGGAATTGACGGAAGTCAATTCAGACTTGGAAATCAAGAGTTATGGCTAAAATAAAACTTTTCTAAGATGAAAAAACGATTATTTTGACGGTCACGCCGAAACGCATTAGTTGGGTGAATTTTGCATCATTCTAACTTAAACGCTGGGACTGCTGGAAAATTCAGGGCCTCTATCTACACATTTTTTTAAATATAATTTTTTTGAAAAACAAAATCGAACTGGGCCTGATCCAACTAAATGGGTTGGTCAAGCCAAGTCAAGTCAAAATGTCCAGCTATGTTGGACTTGGGTTGAGCGGAGAGAGGTCCGACCTAGCCTAACGATTAACGATTAAAACAAAAACATAAAATGGCGCTACTGACTTGTTCATCATGAATTAATTCACACAGTTAATGTTTACGTAACACGTGAACAATAACACGTGTAATTTCACTTATAGTGAACAGAGAAACACTGATTCCTTTTAATATATTTTATAATAAACAATATCTCACGCGTAAATTAACAATTGTAATTTTTTTTCTTGCTTGATTCTAAAATGATTTGATAATTGTTATTTTCAACAGTGCATTACAGAGTGTATATATAAAGTTTACAAAGGAATATTCTTAAGATAATATTCTAACAGAAAGGGTGAAACGATGGTCCTTTGTGTGTTGCAGCAGAGTGGGAAAAACGGCAAGGCTCAGAGGAATAAATTTGCAGTATGTATGGTTGTTATGTGCAGGCTGAGCTGGTATATTGTACAGTTATGTGCAGGCTGAGCTGGTATTCTTGACACACCCCCGCAAGATGGAGTGTCCATCAGAGACTCAAATCTTGTTCTTAAGAAGCTCAAATCGTTGTCTTGAGAGAGGCTTGGTGAGAGCGTCTGCCAGTTGGTCAGTTGTCGAAACATGGGAAACACGAAGCAGACCTTTGGAGACATAATCTCGGACAAAGTGAAAATCAATAGCAATGTGCTTCATCCGAGAGTGAAACACTGGATTTGCACAAAGATAGGTGGCACCAACATTATCACAGTAAATAAGTGGAGATGTGGAAGGAGATGCCCCCAATTCAGATAATAGATTTTGAACCCATGCTAATTCGGCAGCAGTGGCTGCAATTGCCCTATATTCCGCCTCAGTAGATGAACGAGCAACCGATCGCTGCTTTCGAGAGGCCCAGGCAATAGCATTTCCACCAAGAAACAAAATGTATGCCGTAGTGGAGGTGCGATCATCGGGGTTGCCAGCCCAGTCCGAGTCTGAAAATGCTGACAGGGAAGCAGAGGTATTGCGAGTAAGAAGTAGACCATGAGTAATGGTGCCTTTGAGATATCGCAGTAGGCGTTTCACAGCTTGCCAGTGTAATTCTGTGGGTTTGTGCATAAATTGGGAGAGTTTATTCACTGTGAAGGCAATGTCTGGGCGGGTAAGAGATAGATACTGTAGGGAGCCAACAACAATTCTGAATTTACTGGCATCAATTGAGGTTGAACCATCATGGAGAGTAAGGCTGACAGAGGTGGACAGTGGCGTGGTTACTGGCTTAGCGTCTGCCATATTGGTGCGAATTAAGAGATCATGAATATACTTCTGTTGAGATAAGAACACACCTGCATGGTTAGTGACAACCTCAACACCAAGAAAGTAGTGGAGTGCACCCAAGTTTTTGACAGAAAACCGAGATGATAGTGCTTCTGTGAACGAGACCATAAAACAATTGCTATTGCCTGTTAAGATAAGGTCATCCACATAGACCAGGAAGTAAGCAATGATACCCCCAGAATTATAGATGAAAAGAGATGTGTCTGCCTTGGAGTTGACAAAGTTTTGAGAGAGAAGGAACATAGCCAGTTCAGTATACCAGGCTCGCGGAGCCTGTTTGAGGCCATAGATGGCCTTACGAAGATGACAAACATGGTGTGGTAAGTGCTCATCAACGAAGCCTGGGGGTTGAGCCATGAATACATCTTCAAATAGAGAACCCTGCAGGAAGGCGTTATTGACATCAAGTTGATGAATAAACCAGTTATGTTGAAGGGCTAAGCAGATGACAATACGAATAGTTGTTGGCTTTATGACAGGGCTGAAGGTCTCGGTGTAGTCGAGGCCAGGCCGTTGATGGAAGCCCTTAGCCACAAGGCGGGCTTTGTACCTGTCAATGGAGCCATCGGGTTTTCTTTTGATACGAAAGACCCACTTGCAACCTACTAGGTTGTGGCTCGGAGAGGGTGGAACCAAATGCCATGTGCCATTATGGGTTAAAGCATTGAATTCATCGGACATGGCTGCTCTCCATTCAGGATGTTGAAGTGCCTGTGAAACACAAGTTGGAGCAAGAGTTACAGGAAGGGGGTGTTTAGTGGTGGTATGTAGCTGGCGAGGTTTGAAGATATTATTTTTAGCTCGGGTGATCATTGGGTGTGTGGAGACTAGTGGAGGTAAAGGTGGAGGTGATGGGCAGGGAGCTGGAGGTGACGAAGAAGGGTTCTCAGCTGTGGCAACAGCTTCGCACAGAGGGGGTGGCCTGCATGATTGAATGTCAGAATGTGATGTGTTGGGCGAGGGAATAGGGGGCGGCAACACTGGAGGGGTTGACGAGGGAATAGTTGAAGAGGATGGAATGGAAAGTGTTTGTGAAAATGACTGAATGACAGACAAGTAAGGAAGAGAAGAAGAAGGGGTCGGAGTAGAATTGGAAATAGATGAATAAGGGAATTCAGTTTCAACAAAATGCACATGACGTGAAACAAAGACACGATGAGAATGAAGGTCAAGACAATGATAAGCACTTTGGGTGAGGGAGTAGCCTAGGAAGACACATGGATGGGAACGAGATTCTAGTTTGTGTTTGACATAGGGGCGTAGCCATGGATAGCATAAGCATCCAAACACACACAGCTTGAGATAATTCGGACTGTCACCAAATAGTGATTGAAAAGGGGACTTAAGCTGAAGAATGGGAGTGGGAAGTCGGTTGATGAGGTAAGTGGCAGTCTGAAATGCATAAGGCCAGAACGAAAGGGGAAGAGAAGCTTGATGTAACAGGGTGAGACCAGTGGTTGTACTTTGCCGATGACGGCGTTCAGCAGTACCATTATGTTGAGGAGTATGAGGAGGGGTGGTGAGATGGGATATGCCATGTGTGGCAAGGTAATTTTCAGTGCGAGAAACTCCCCCCCATTGTCAGAATAAATTGAGACAATTGATTTTTTGAAGTAGTTTTCAATAGTAGCTTTGAACTTGGGAAAGATAGTAAGAACATCAAATTTGTGGCACATTGGATGAAACCAAATATATTTGGTAAAATGGTCTACAAAAATGACATAAAACCGAAATCCTTTAGAGGAAGAAATGGGAGCAGGTCCCCATACATCTGTGTAGATTAAATCTAAGGGTCCTCTACTTTTTAGAGTGGAAACATAGAATGGGAGCTGCTGACTTTTATTACAGAGACATGAGGCACAGTTTGTGGCATTGGGAGTGGTCGTGAAGGGAAGACCATGAGAGGTAACCAGATGATGAAGAATACGTGAGGAGGGATGACCAAGTCTTCTGTGCCAATTGATCAATGGGGTTTTGACACCAACTAGAGCATGAAAGAAGTTTGATGGAGGCAAATTTGAGGGCCATTCATACACGTCATGCTTATTCTGGCCGCGAGCCAGAGGCACCCCCGTGCGAAGATCCTTTACCAAAAAGAAGGCAGGAAAGAATTCAATGGAGGTATGGTTAGTTTTGCAGAATTAAGAGACTGAAATGAGATTCTTTTTGATAGAGGGTACACACAAAACATTAGAGAGGGTGAAGGTGTTGGAAGGAGTAGATAGAGTGGTATTACCAGTATGGGAAATGTTTAGCCCTGTGCCATCTCCAATGACTATAGCATCTGAACCTTCATATGGAGAGGTGAGGGAGAGGTTGTGAAGATCATCTCTGACATGGTTAGAGGCAGCTGTATCAACGAGCCAGTTTTTGGGTTGTGAGCTGGTGTTGACTGTGTAATTAGTAGATGGGGTTGAGGGGAAGGCAGGTCGAACTCTTGGGCATCTTTTGGCGCTGTGACCTTGTTGGTCACATAGTTGGCAGAACCCCTTGTATCCAAAGCTTGGACGTTTTCTGGGAATTTGAGGAGAACTTTGATAACCAGTATTAAAGCTGGAGTAGGAGTGGTGGCCACGGTTATGTGATGACTGTCTGTTGGGAATGTACTGCCTGTGTTGATGATTTCCAGCTCTATGAGTAGCATGAGCTGTGATTGTAGGTGACACAGCTCGCCTCTCCTCTCGGTTGAGAAAATTTTCATACTCAACAAGTTTGTCATGTAAGTCTTCAAAACTTATGGGGTTGTCTCTGGCCCTTATATCAGCAGCAATTTCCTTGAAAGCAGGACCAAGACCATTGAGAATGTGGACAACTAAATCGATATCACTTGGTGGCTCACCAATGATTGATAGTTCATCAGAAATAGTTCTCATGGTGTGCAGAAATTCTCGAACAGAACTTGATCCACGAGTGGTGGCTGTGAGTCGTTCTTTAAGACTCATAACTCTGGATCTTGACTTATTTGCATAGAGAGTTTTAAGTTTTTCCCATGCCATATGTGAGGTTGTTGTGGATGCAATGAGAGGCATGATTTGTTCTGAAACAGAGGCAATGATTGCATGTAACAAAAGTTGATCTTGACGAAGCCAGAGATTGTAGCTTGGGTTGACGAGATCATTCACTGTTTTGGGTGGTTCTGGGTGGGTGCCATCAACATATTGCATAAGATCATAACCTATTAAGAGAGCATTGAACTGAGCACGCCAAGTTAGATAGTTTGTTGGCGTGAGTTTGAGAGACAGCTGGGCTGTGGCATTGATTGCTATCAATGAGTTTGGTGTTGTGACAACAGGATTGGACATAATGGAAATGGAGGCTGCTTGGTTGTTTTCTGCCATGGAAATACAGGAGAAAATTTCTAATACTCGTTTGAGTGTGAATGCTTTGATACCATAAAATGATTTGATAATTGTTATTTTCAACAGTGCATTACAGAGTGTATATATAAAGTTTACAAAGGAATATTCTTAAGATAATATTCTAACAGAAAGGGTGAAACGATGGTCCTTTGTGTGCTGCAGCAGAGTGGGAAAAACGGCAAGGTTCAGAGGAATAAATTTGCAGTATGTATGGTTGTTATGTGCAGGCTGAGCTGGTATATTGTACAGTTATGTGCAGGCTGAGCTGGTATTCTTGACAGATTCAACTTAACAGGATCTAGGATGGGAAGAGGTGTGGCACCATTCCCATTGACCAGCAATGCCCGAACCAAGAGGGATATAGCTCACCGTTCAGAACTCACGAGTGGGACGTTTGTTCTGTTTAAAGTCATTTTTATTTATAAATATATTAAAATAATATATTTTTTATTTTTTAAAAATCATTTTTAATATTAGTGAAAAATCATTAAAAAATTTAAATTTAAAATAAAAAATAAGAATAAAAATATTTTCATTTTTTTTAATATGTAATAACAAACATTAACTTCATGGCAGAGCTCATCTTATTATTATATATTCAGGTGATGGAGATGTTTTTTCTCGAGGATAATTCTCTTTGTTTTGGTGTTTCAGCAGCCAAACGAATGCCATTTATAAAGATTTTTGAACGGGAATGGCCCACGTTTTTTTTTATGCGAAAAAATAAATAAAAAAAATTAAAAATAAAAAATATTAATACATTTTTAAATAAAAAAACAAAGGATACCAACCACAGACCCCTTATTATTTAAATTCCTAAATGATTCAAATCACACGTTGCAAAATCATAGTGATAATAATAAGAAAAATCATAAAGACTGAACAACGGCTTGTTCTGGTTTACTTGAAAGAATTCACCAGCCTTTCCATGGCAAAATGTGCAGAACCTCCTTCACTTTTAGCGACCACCGCAGCCTCTCTTAAAGCCCTAACTCGTTCTCGAACAGCTTCGCCTTTGTTTGAGTTCATCAACTCAGTCACGCGCTCCTCCAACTCAGCCGCGCTGACAAAATCATCTTCATCCGCCAGTTTCACTGCCAGACCCACCTTCATTTCCTCAACCAAGAAAACACCGTTCATTTTTTGCTCTGCATATAGAGGCCAGCCCAGCATCGGCACCCCTGCGCACACAGCTTCAAGCATCGACTTCCATCCACAGTGAGTCACAAATCCACCAACCGAGTCATGGTTGAGTATTGCAAGCTGTGGTGCCCATGACTTCACTATAAATCCCCTGTCCCTGGTTCTACCCAAGAACCCTTCTGGAAATATCGACTCCAAACATGGCTCTGCTGTTCTAGCCTGGGTTTCACCATCTTCTTTCGGAGCACGGACTGCCCACAAGAACCTAACCCCACTTTTCTCCAACCCAGTAGCCATTTCCTTCAACTGTCTTGAACTAAAGACTCCCATGCTACCGAAACAGAGATATAAAACACTGCGACTTGGCTGTGAATCGAGCCAGGTTAGACACTCGTTTTCCCTTTTGCTTTCACCGGTGACTGTAAGTGGACCGACACAGAATATTGGTGGTGGTGGGGGCTCATCTGGGCCACACTTTCTCTCATCTATTGCCTTGCACGCGTTCGGCTCCAGTGACTCGAACGTGTTCACAACAACTCCTGCAGACTTGAACAACTGCTTTCCAACATCGACGAAGTACTGGTAAACTCTGTGAGATCGGTCACAAAGAACTGGCGGCATATCTTTTGATGGAACACCAGGAACACCAGGAACCTCAACAACGATGTCCAGATCTTTCAAGCTCCCGTTGACGTTTTTATCCAAGGTAGGCAAGTAAAGAAACATGGACAAGCCACACGCACCAGAAGAGTCGAAATAGTAAATAGGGATGTCGAGCCTAGATGAGAGAAACTCGAATGCTGGGCTGCAAAAGAAATCTATAATCAAGGCTTTTATGTTTGAGGATGTAGAAAGACTCAGAAGGGTTTGGTGGAGGTTTGGGTTGTTGAGTTTAGCGATCTCAAAGAATGAGGCTACTAAATCTAAAAATGATGTGATGGGAGCTGGAGGAGAAACCTCGGGAAGGGGGATAAAAGTGAAGGAAGGATTGGAAGAGACTAGTTCAGATGAGGGGCTGGACATTATCAAGGTGACTGAAACTGAAGGATGTTGCTTGAGTATTAGCTTGCCGAGTTCCAGCATGGAGGTCAAATGGCCCTGTGACGGGTACAGAACAACCATGTCCGCCATAGTTATGCGCAGAATTCTTTGTGTTTGCTCTCAAGTTACTGAAACACCTTTGAATTTGATCAAAGAGATGAAGGTTTACATGGTGTTTGGGGCTCATTCTACACCTTTAAATTTGATGGCGTGGTCGGTGGGATTTGTGAACAGGGAGAGTACTCTTTAATACCTCGGAGTTATTATGGGACGCTCCTGGAGTGAGAGCCTAGCCATAATAAAACTCATGGATTTTTCACAGACAGAGAGGTATGACAGCTTCTTCGGGACTGGACTGAAAAAAGAATATGGATGATTGGCTTCTTAAATTAATTTGTACAGTTAGTTTAAGTTAATTATTTTTATTCTGTTCGAAAAATTATTCAAGTTAATTCAACCTAATTATATTATATTACTATATATATAAAAGGAGTGGGAAAAACACTATATCCCCACGCTAATATATATATATATATATTGGTATTTTTTTGGACAAAAATGATCGATATTTTATATATTTGTGCTTTTAGATTTTATTTTTATTTTTTTCATTTTATTTTTTGTACTTATCGTTCTGAAATTTTAATTTATGTCGGTTACATTGTATTTTATTTTTAAATTTTTTATTGTTATTTTTTGTTCCCAATATATATATATATATATATATATATATATATATATATATATCTTTTTAGCATGGCGCAGGAAAAACACTGTAGATTGCTACAATACTTTTTGGGAACAAAAAATAACAATAAAAAATTTCAAAATAAAATACAATATAACCGATATAAATTAAAATTTCAGAACGATAAGTACAATAAAACACACACACACACACACACACACACACACACACACACATATATATATATATATATATATATATATATATTATTAACTATACAATAAAACACGTCCAGGTGCTAATCCACAGTAACATCTATTATTAATATATATTTTCGTTAAAAACAAACAGTTGTTGAGGTAACCTAGATGATTTAAAGAGCGTCAGATTAAGGTAATCTCCGAGGGCATGGATTCGAATCCCACTTTCAACACATTTCTTTTTAACGAATCCACATTAAAATTAAATTTAATATATATTTTCAAGAAAGATGAACGAAAGTTGAGGTGGTCGAGCGGGTTTATGAGGCTGGAGATAAAAAATTCCGTTCGAGAGGTTAGGGGTTCAAATTCCACTCTTAACAGATTTCTATTTTACTTAAAAATATGATTAATTTTTTTAATGATGATGATAATTTTCTTGCTTTTTTAATGATGATGATCATTTTATGTCTGTTATTTCTTTGAAACCTATTAAATAAATAGATTTATATCGATTTCAAATTCATATAGTTTATAGAAAACTTGCACTTCACAGGAATTCTGCAAAAATTTATTATTTTGACCAAAAATATATTATAAAAAAAACAATTAATATTTTTTTTGTTGAAAAAATATAGTACAGCCCGCGACGAGGCGCGGGGCATTGACTAGTTACTATATATATAAAAGGCGTGGGGAAAACATTGTATCCCCACGCTAATAATATATATTATTATATATATATATATATTGTTTTGGTATTTTTTTGGACAAAAATGATTCATATTTCATGTATTTGTGCTTTTAGATTTTATTTTTATTTTTTTCATTTTATTTTTTGTACTTATCGTTTTGAAATTTTAATTTATGTCGATTATATTGTATTTTATTCCTAAAATTTTTATTATTATTTTTCAGTCCCAGAAAACACTGTAGCAATCTATATATATATTTGGTGTTTTTGTTCTTTTTGGACAAAAATAATTCATATTTTATGTATTTGTGTTTTTAGATTTTGTTTTTATTTTATTTTTATTTATTTTTATACTTATCGTTCTGAAATTTTAATTTATGTCGGTTACATTGTATTTTATTTTTAACCTTTTTATTGTTATTTTATGTTCCCAAAAAGCACTGTAACAATCTACAGTATTTTTCCTACGCCATTTTATATTATTAACTATACAATATATATATATATATATATATATATATATTATTAACTATACAATAAAACACGTCCCGATTTTACTGTGTTAATCCACAATAACATCTACTATTAATATATATTTTCGTGAAAGACAAATGATTATTGAGGTAGTCGGGATGGTCTAAAGAGCTTCAGATTAATGTCATTTCCAATGGCATGAGTTCGAATCCTACTCTCGACACATTTCTTTTTAGCGAATCCATATTAAAATTAAATTTAATATATATTTTCGAGAAAGATGAACGAATGTTGAGGTGGCCGAGCAGGTTTATGAGGCGGGAGACAAAAATTTCGTTTGAGAGGTTGGGGGTTCAAGTCCCACTCTTGACAAATTTCTATTTTACTTAAAAATATGATTAAGTTTTTTAATGATGATGATAATTTTCTTGTTTTTTTTAACGATGATGATAATTTTATGTTTGTTATTTCCTTGAAACCTATTAAACAAATAAATTTATATCGATTTAAAATTCATATATTTTATAGAAAACTTGCATTTCACAGGAATTCTGTACAAATTTATTGATTTTGACCAAAAATATATTATAAAAAAAAATTAATATTTTTTTTGTTGAAAAAAATATGGTACCGCCAGCGACGAGGCTCGGGACATTGGCTAGTGTATATATATATATATATATATATATATAAGAGCTAGTTAATTAAATAATATTTTTTATTCAATTTAAGAATAAATTGATCGAAACCATTCAACCAGCGCCCCCACCCCCCACCCCCATGAAACAATTAAATACACCCCCGAATTAATTTTTGGAGCATGATTCATAAAATCACGACGTATTTTTAGTTAGACTTACATATTTTTTTTCTACATGTCACGTGTGAAAGATGACGTGAATATGATTTTTTTTCTCTTGGACTTTTAAGTATTTTTTGTGGATCCGAAAATTCAACATCAATTATATTAAATTCTTATAAAAAGCATATGTTGACTTGAACATGAAACCTTGAATATATCAATAACACCCTCAAAACCTTCCACTACATCATGTCCCTCAGAGGCGATGGGAATATGTCGATAACACCCTTTACAGAAATAAATATAAGGAAATTTTATCAGGAAACGAGATTTGATAGCATTTATAAATAAACTAGTCAATGCCCCTGCGTCTCGTCGCGGGTGGCATCATATTTTTTCAACATAAAAATATTAATTGTGTATGTTTTTTTGTTATAATAATTTTAGTCAAAATAATAAATTTATGCAGAATTTATGCAGAATTCCTGTGAAGTGCAAGTTTTATATAAAATATATGAATTTTAAATTGATATAAATTTATCTCTGTAGTAGGTTTTAATAAAATAACCAACATAAAATTATCATTATCATTAAAAAAACAATAAGATTCAAATATTTGAATTATTGAATTCATTATATTAAGATTAGTTCATTTTATAATTTAATTTAAATCACATTTAAAAACAAAATATAAATTGTGAAAAGACTTGCAATGATCAAATAACAAGAATAAGTAGTTAATTTTCTATCAACAAAAAGATAAAAACATAAATTAAAAATTCATCCCTACGTTACCATCATTTTCATTACTATAACAGTTAAAATTACTATCAACATTATTGCCTAAACAATTAAAACCATTAATCTGACCCGAAAAATAAAATAAAAAATTAAAACATTCTAACAAAAAAAATCATTAAAATTATCATTATTATTGCGCAAACAATAAAATCATTAAATTATTTGATCTGAAAAACAAATAAAATAACAGAAAACACACACACACACACAAAGAAGAAAAATGAGCAATATTAATTTTAAAATTATCACCAACATAAATTAAAATTTCAGAATCGAACCTAATAAAAATAAAAACTTGAAAAAAATAATAATCTAAAAGCATAAATGAATATATATGGATAGAAAACAAACATTGTCCTAACATTGTATTTTTTGATGTTTTTATATCATTTTCATGTGCTTATATTAAAAATATTTTTTTAAAAAAACATTATCAGTTTAATATATTTATATATATATATATAATTATTTTCTTAAACAAAAACAATCACATTTTCAAGGTGGGGTTAAGGTGGGATTCGAACCCCGCCCTCACAGACCTGATTCTTAAATTTTGTGGCCTGCGACCAACCAGTCCATCTCAACTTCTCACTTGTATCTCGCAACAAATATATTAATACAATATTTTTTTTGGATTCACACAATTAAACGAGGACGCGTTTTATATTTTAGTCAATTTTTTAGAGTAATTTTGTTGGATGGTGTTTAATAAGCATGAAAAATATGTTTGTTTTGTTTTGTATCTTTTTTTTTTCAATTTCATCCTTCAACTTGAGCTTGTCGAGGATTGAACTTTGTGGTTTTTTTATATGGTTATCTTAGTTTCATGTCTTGGTTTGGTGATAATTTCATGAGGCTATGAATATTTTGTTATCTATGATGATGATAACTCGGTCATAACACTATATCAGAGATTTTTGAACCTTTGCAAAAAAAAAAAAAAACTAGAAGTTATACAATTAACTATATATGTGTTGTAGCTTAGAGATATCCAATAAGTTACATATTTGTTTCCATATATATTTCAATTGTTTAAATTAAAATCAAACCCCATCATTCTAGTTTTAATTCATTTTATTTTGAGAGTTTTAGTAGTTAAGGTCACAACAAAAATATTAACTAATAACTTTACCTAAAACAAGTTTAGTTTCCTTTAATAAAGCATGTTTCAGTCTCAAAAAATTAATTTAGTTATTGAACTACAGTGAAGAGAATATTTCTCCATTATGTAGTTACTAAACTAACTTTAGAGACTCACACATGCATTGAATAAAATTAAACTAGACTTGTTTTACGTAAAGATACTAAGAAAATATTTTTGTTCTCAGACTTTAAACTACTGAAACTTCAAAATAGAATGAATTAATATTAGAATGATGTCAAGTTCTGATTTTAATTTTAATAATTGAAACATGGTTTAGGAAAATAAAAAAATATAACATTAATAGAATGAGTCTCTGAGCTCAAACATATATAGTTAATTGTATCACAACTAGTGAGTTTTTGACTAAAAACAAGTTTTCACACACACACATATATATAGTGTTATGACCGAGTTATCATCATCATAGATAGCCTCATGAAATTATCACCAAACCAACTACACAAGCAATTTGTTATAATTTTCATTGGTTAACTCAAAAAATGGTTCCACGCAAGATTTCAAAATTGGATACTTTCTTATTAAGAAGAGAAGTAACCAAGCACCTGGTATTCTGGTTCATATTAATGAAAACATGACATTATGGATTAAAAAAAAAATTATAAACCTTAGAAACAACATTCAATAATTATTATTTTTATTCTACAATAAAAAATATCTTCATATTAATTTACACATTAATCAACATTATTAAATTGATTTTTGTTTGTCACCCGTTCATCAATAAAAACAATATCATAGATACAGACAAGGTACTGTTATTAGTTTTTGGAGCATAGTTATCAAACCTAACTTGTAGCTTGACTAGACCTAAATTCTAGATTATCATTTTGTTGAGCCTAACATGTATCTATCATAAAATAACATCATTTAAATTAAAAAACTTCAACGATATTATTTGGATAAAAACTAAAAAAGAAAATTCACTGGAGTTGTCGAACCAAGCCTCACCTGTTTAATAGGGTCATAAGTTGACATGTCAGGTCACCTGAGTTTGATGAGTCAATTTCTCAAATGATTTGAAAGATAAATGATGCACTAATATTATTCTATCTTTTTAGTATCTCGTTCCCAGTCTTTTATACATGTTTTATATTAGCTTAACTTGTCAAGTAATTAACAATATCATAAAGACAAAATGTATAAAAGAGATAAATAAAGTATTTTAACACAGTTTCAAGCAAAGTACTACATTAGGTTAATTTATTGAGGTTAAGAAGTGTAAGTCCTAATTGAATTATGAACTCAACTTTGGCATCAGGCTTGAAATGTACTAGTAAATTAATGTGAATTCAACATGTCTTTCTGAGAACTCGTTAATGACATGGCAAGGGTTCCATATGACCAAAAAAACCTTTGTGGGATGCTAAATTCAATCCACAAGTTGTTAGAATCATTTTAGTATAAGAAAACCTTAAAGTAGTTTGATTGGAAATTAATTGTCAATTAGAAAACTTCTTCACCTCCTCACAAATACAATATTCAACTAACCCTAATAAAGAGAAAACAAATGATGTTTAGAGATAAAATAGAAGAACTATTTTATATGGTTATAATACTTTATTTTTATTTTTCCTTTTTCAAAGTTGCATCAATCATGGATTTCATGCAAACTTGGTTTTCAATTTTAAGTGGTTTGTAATATTAGATCTTAAATTATCGTAAAGATTTGTATTTAAAGTTATTTTTATATCTAATTATGATAAAACATGATGTTTTTATATGATTAAACATGATGATTTATGAACAAAATTCTATATGACGCGCAACGTATATTTTTGGTCTTAAATATATTTTTATTGATTAGTTTATGTTGGATGCATGATTAATTGACTCAAGCAAAAGAAGTATATAATTTCCAAACCTATATTTGATTATTTGTTACCTGAAAAATATATATCTTGATTAAATTATCTCTCAATTCTTTTTTGATTATCATGAATGAATTGCACATATCTTGGTCTTAATGATTTTATGTAATTAAATCTTGCATTTTTAATGAAGGTTTTTATATGCTTATGGTTAGTTGATGTATGAATGTTAGGTAAACTAAAAAGTAAGGATAAATCGAAAAAAAGCTTGTTGTTTTTCAAGGATGATTTATTTATTATCACAAATCATATTAGAAAATATATCTAAATTTAATTATTGATGTTTAATTATCTTTGATGAATGCCTCTTATAAAGTAAAAAAAAAAAAAATCTTCTCTGTATATTTTATATTATGTCAAATCAGCCTCTTAGTTTTTTAAAATTGATGTCTTTGATTTTCTTATCTTTATAAGTTGTTTTTAGTTAGTTTAGATCATAAAAAATAATTATCATTTTAATTACTTATTAGTTGATTCCATCAAATAATAATATTTAGTACATCTTTACTTGGTTTGCTTTAATCTACACTTAAATAACTTATTTTGATTGAGTAATTAAGTTATAAAAATAATATATCTGCAGAGTATATCCTTATTTTCTACACTAAAAATAATTAATCTTAAAATTTTAAGTTTGCTTGTCTTTGATAATTACAAAAACTCAAGCTAGATCATATGGGTGGATTGATAATTGGACCAATTTGTTGGGCTAATTCTGAGAACTCAACTTTGCATGTTTTCCCTTCAGCCCAAAGAAAGCATTTTCAAAATGCTTTCCTCCCAGCCCAATAATGCTGGCCCATGAAGCAGCCCAGACCCACAATAAACCAGAAAAGGTAAACACCACCAAGCACCTGTATGAATCAAGATTCACAAAAAGAGGACAAAATTGCAAAAAAAAGATGCAAAAAGTAACAAACAACGGTTCTCTAGATCTCACCAGTCACCACCCCATTAAAGAAGCTAATCTCTTTTCTCTCTCTGGTCTGATCTATTTCTCTAATATTTAATGAACAAATTTTGATTTAATTGACAAAATCGAAGCCCACAATCTCTCCCCTCCTCCCTCCAAATTTTCAAGCATTTTTATCATCATCTCCAATGTAGCAGCAGCTGCAGCACCAGGCCACTACTAGCAGCTGCAGCTTTCCATGATTTAGCAAGAAGGGAAAATGGCAGTGTCTAATTTGAATCTGACTCCGACGATTCTTTCTTCCTTTTCTTCCTGTCGTTGCTGTTACTGTTATTTATATCGGAATTCCGCAGTTAGTTTCAACAGAAAAAGCGATTGTCCAAAACGCTCTCTGCTTTGTTTAGGTCTTGTTAAGAACAACGCTTCCTCCTCCTCCTCCTTTGGAATTGGAGCATCTGTTTCTAGGGTCTCGAGGAAGAGTGATTTCGAATCCAACAACAGCAAGTGGATCTTGAATGCCACCACTGATACTCGCATTCTTGACAATGCCGCCGGTACGGCCACTGTTGAGATCCTCGTCACTTGTTACCAGGTTAGATGAACACAGTAAAGCTCTCTTTAGCTAGTGCTTTTGTTTTTTTTATCTCTTAGATCTTGAACATAACAGAGAGGTGAAAGTTGTTTATTTGGAACAGGTTTTTTTAGTCCCGTTTCTAGGGTTCAGAGTGTGTTTCGTTCTTGTTTTAGGGTTTTTGTTTGCTTTAGTTAGTCACGGTCTGCGGTTGAATAAATTGGCAGGTTGTTGGTGTTCCTGATAAGGCAGAGAAGGATGAGATTGTTAAGTCAGTGATGCAATTGAAAAATGCTCAAGTGGAAGAGGGTTATACCATGGATGCTGTTATGTCTCGGCAGGTGGGGAATCGAAACTGGACCTTGTGGTTTTTCTGATTTGCAAAAACATTGTTGGCATGGGAAGGAAATTTTGGATTTTGTGGTCTCTTACTTGCTGTTTTGATACCAGGATCTTCTATTGGATATAAGGGATAAGCTTCTTTTTGAACCAGAATATGCTGGGAATGTGAAAGAGAAGATCCCACCTAAATCCTCTTTGCGAATTCCATGGGCTTGGTTGTCTGGCGCTCTTTGCCTACTTCAAGAGGTACAAGTCCGTGATGTCTTAGCAAATATTCTGGAAATGTTTTCATGGTTTGTAAGTGAAGATTGTCTTTTAGAAGAGACGAGCATGCTGTTTTGCATAGACTTTTAGCTTGTTACTGTTCATGGTTTTCACCTGTGTATCTTCCTTTGAAAAATAACTTCACTGAATGATCACTATCCTTTTTGTCATCAGTGTTCCAATGTGGGCATTTTCTTACTATTACCAAGAGCTGTCTTCTTAGCCGAAGGATTTGGCTTTAGCATAACATGGTAGGATCTTTATTTCTCTGATACAGGTTGGAGAAGAGAAGCTGGTGCTGGATATTGGCCGATCAGCTCTCCGGCATCCAGAAACTAAGCCATTTGCTCATGATGTGCTTCTATCCATGGCATTGGCAGAGGTAAGAATAACTAACAAGGACAAATCTTTGTAATATTCAAGTAGCAGGGTTGTTATGCCCCCTTTTCTTATCATAGGTGCTTTCTTGAAGTGTGCAGTTGCAAAAATTTGTTTTGAGAGGAACAAAGTGTCCCTTGGATTTGAAGCTCTTGCTCGTGCCCAGTGTCTTCTTAGGAGTAAAGTATCACTTGGCAAGATGGCATTACTATCTCAGGTCATTATGATTCTGTGACTCTTTCTCCCCTCTATTTAAGGACCTGAATTTTCTCACTTGTCATGAAGCAAAGCAAATAAATAATTCATGGTTAATAGAAATTGCAGGACACATTGTTATCAACACTTGACAGTGCTAGAAATTCTTACAAAGTGCTTCGGACAACATAATTTCATGCCCCTCTTGTCTCATGTTGTGGAGTATTTTTCAATATCCACTGGCCGATGTTAACTTGTTGGGTTTTGTGTGTAGATAGAAGAATCTCTGGAGGAGCTTGCACCTGCCTGCACATTGGAGTTATTAGGCATGCTTCACTCTCCTGAAAATGCAGAACGGAGACGAGGAGCGATTGCTGCTCTGCGTGAATTGCTGAGGCAGGGCCTTGACCTGGAAACATCATGCAGAGTCCAAGATTGGCCATGCTTTCTGAGCCAAGCACTTAACAGACTCATGGCTACAGAAATAGTTGATCTCCTTCCTTGGGATGATTTAGCCATCGTGCGCAAGAATAAGAAATCATTCGAGTCACAGAATCAAAGGGTTGTGATCGATTTCAATTGTTTCTACATGGTGATATTAGCTCATGTTGCTCTTGGTTTTTCTAGCAAGAAAACAGAATTGGTATAAATACTAGATTACACCTTTTATTCAGTTCAGACAGTTTCCTGTCTTTCCTATCCCGGTTGCTTTCTGATTTCTAGGTCAACAAAGCAAAAACTATATGTGAGTGTTTGATGGCATCAGAGAGTATTGATCTAAAATTTGAAGAGGCCTTCTGCTTGTTTCTGCTTGGTCAGGTATATTTTGAGCTCTCTTTGTAATTAGCATGCAGTTTCATTAGCATATTTTGGATTGCTTATCATGACTTTTACTGGTCAATCATCATATGCATTCTCCTCTTTTTCTCCCCAGTCCTCTGCCCTTCATTAATGGCACAGCTCTATTATAACACCACATAAGTTTTTTGTCTTTTAACTTTCAGGGCAATCAAGACCAGGCAGTTGAAAAGCTTCAGGAGATAGAATCAAATTCAAATCCTGCTACAAGGAGTTTGGTCCCAGGAAAGGAGATTAAAGATGGCTCTGGTGCAAAACCATCATTGGTATGCATTTTTACCTCGGCCTTGTGCATTGTACATTCCCACATGCATGCGCAGTTGAAGCATCAGTTGGAGAGCATTATTAGGAAGGCTCCAAGTGAACTCTAGACTTAGGCGCTATCTTTTTTTACTACAATGGTCTTACCTTCTGTCAAATTAATTAAGTGGATGTTAATGTGGCATGGTATATTTTACCTCCTGTCAATGTTAGAGGGGACACGATGGAATTCGAGTCCGATATTCATAAGGGGCTTACCTGTATGTTATATCAGCTAATGAATACATCCAACCCAATATCATATACATTTGGGCTGGATCATTTAACATGGTATCTCAGCTTGCCCATTATGTTAAGGCATCTTTTGTTAGTGTTTCCCTACATGTTATTCATTTAGATTATCACCATCTTCTAATTTTCTGTATTCATGCTGTTTACTTTCAGGAGACTGTTGAATAATCTGTTATCGGCCATATGTAATGTCCTTTCAGACCTACCAATTTCAAATGTCCCTTTGCATGTGCCATTATAAGCTTTTAGGCTGGAGGGTATTATAACCACTTTGGTTGTGCCTCATATTCTACATGTAGGCCTTCTTTTGGTTATTTGGGCAGTTCAGTGGCCAATTTCGTATATTCTTGTTGGATTTTGGTTGGAAGAGGGTGTCAGAGGACTAGTTACCCTGTTGGTACATTAAGATCTTATTAGCGGGCCATGCTATCACTAACTGTTTACTTTCACTATAGAAAATCCTTACTATTGGAGATCTCTCTTGCATGTTCTTTTTCTTTAGTCTTCCCCCTTCACAGTTTCAGGACAAGTGACATGATTGAATAAGGTTGTTCACTAGGTGATTCTTCTGATAATCATGATTCTCGAATGTCGATGCTTTCTCATGTCAGAATGCCTGCTGAACTTTGCCAGGAAACATGGCTGAAGGATTCTGTGCTTGCAATCTTTTCAGATACTAGAGACTGCTCTCCCTCTTTGGTAAGAATCATATCTATGAAACACAATGAATGTTATATCTCTTGCATTGGTGGGAACTGTTGTTACTAATATACGTTTCAACAGGTGAGCTTTTTCGGTGGTGAAAGGAGAGCTATTGCGAGCAAGAAAAGTAGACTGGCTGCACAAGCCACTGCTCCTGTATCCCATCGACCACTGTCTGACATTGCAATGAAACGAATGGATTCCGGGGAAACAATTCCATGTATGAACTCCTCTCAACACTTTAGGTCTGCTGAAAATCAATTAGCTCCAACTGATCTGCAAAGCTCATTGATATTGACAAAGAATGACAGTGGAAGCAGCGCGGATGAACCATCAGTTCAATGGAAGAGAGATCTTGGTGTTCACAAAAGAGGAACTTGGGAAAGTTGGTTAGAACGTGGAGATCTGGCTGGAAAGATAAGTTTTGTTGGAGTTTTAGGGTGTATTGTGTTTATCACCTTTAAACTGTCAGGCATGAATGTGAGAAGGATGAGAATTGCATCTAGAGTAACCTCTGATAGAACTAGTATGGACACCAGTTCCCTTGCCTGGACAACAGATTCTTCTCTTGATCACAGTGTTCGACCTGTTTATATTAGTCGAAGTGGTATTTTTGGCAGAGTGAGAAATCTGTTGTCCATGATTAAATTGCAGTTTGGAAACCGGTCAGATACTAAAATATTGCAAGGTTCAGGGCTTGCTGCTAGTATATCATCTTCTATTGCAACAATATCTAGGAAGCAAATGCCTGTTGAAGAAGCTGAAGCTCTTGTGAAACATTGGCAAGCAATTAAAGCCGAAGCTCTGGGTCCTGACCACCAAGTTCACAGTCTCTCTGAAGTCCTTGATGAGTCCATGCTTGCCCAGGTATTACATATATTGTGATAAGATATCCAATCATTAAGCTACACTCTGATCTTGTTAAGCTGAACAAGTGACATTGAAGATGCAATTCAGTTTTTGGTTCATCTGATTACAGTGACATGCCCAGCCAAGTGAAATCCAAATAGCAAAAACATAATTCGCTTTTTTGCTCTATAACATCTAATCAATCAAGTTATTAATTGTTGTAGTTGAATGCAGTATGGATAATTTTCTGCATTCTTGTGGTCCAAACCAAAGATTTCAATTGTGGTTTCAACATTAATTTCAGTCAAGAATGAAAATTATCGAAATTTAGTCTATGGTCTAGGGATATCATTTGCAGAACAATCTAACACTGAGTTAGAGAAAATATTAAATTGCCAATAATTAAGTTGACTACTAATATTTTTTTTGTTTGTCAAGCTGCATAGAAACAGCTCCTCTGTATTTATGTGTATGATGTTTTAAAGGAGATACATTGCCAGAGTAACTATAAATTCTCACTTCCTGTTTCTTCCCTAGAGGTTCAAACTGTTGAGCAATTGCTTGCTTTGTTTGAGTTTTTGATCCACAGTGGCAAGCTTTAGCTGATGCAGCAAAATCCCAGTCTTCTTATTGGAGATTTGTTTTGCTGCAACTGTCCATTCTGCAAGCTCATATTTTCTCGGATGGATATGGTATCGAGATTGCAGAAATCGAAGCTCTCCTTGAGGAAGCAGCCGAGCTGGTTGATGAATCTCCGCAGAAGAACCCAAACTATTACAGGTCAGTATATCCATGTCGCACATCATTTCTAAAAAATACTCAAGAGTCTCGGACTTCAATGAACATGTAGAGTTTGTTAGAGTATAATATAATCATATTCTGGGGTCTCATCTATAAGCTTGAGCTTTTAGGTGAGATGGTTCCTTAACATGGTTAAAACCTTGTTGACCCAACGGTCACGAGTTCGAATCTCACCATCTCTATTCTATTTGATAAAAACCAAGCACAAGATGATGTGGGTCTGTGCAAGTTTCAAGCCCAAAGAGCTTTCACTTAAGGATATGTGTTAGAGTATAATATGATAATATTCTGGGACCTCACCTACAAGCTTAAACTTTTAGGTGAGATGGTTCCTTAACAGTGTTCTCTCGACTCTTCCTCATAAAGAATAATAAAAAAGAGAGCATATATTCAGGAATCAGTCATAAACGAATCTTGATTCCGAAGTATGCCTAGTAGTGTTTCTGCATAAATAGCCTATTCCTTTATCTCATCTTAAACTTCTAGCCGAATATGTTAACATTGAAGTCTCAATATTACTCTGAAGCCTGAATTCCAAAGTATACTGTTCTAATAATTTATTTTCTTGTATTTTTGTGCATGATCCATTGCAGCACCTATAAGATTCTTTATGTTCTAAAAAGGCAAGATGATGGATCGTGGAGGTTCTGCCAAGGTGATATTCAAACAAAATCATGATACCTCGAGTCGGGAAATTACACTAGCTAGCTAGCAAGTGATGGCTTCTATTGACCTGCTAACAGATCTTCTCATTCTTCAACTTTGACTAATTGAGAAGACCAGCAAAATTGTAAATGGTTAGTGACTTTTGCATAAGAGTGTGGCAAACAAGATAGATTCACCGTTGGGAGTGAATTGGCTGCATTGGACGCTTACATAGTAAATTTAATTATTTTTTTATATATTATTTCCAGCTTCATTTTTCTAGCAAGTTAGGGTTTGCCGTCCATGAGATTGTTGAGAAATTATTTGTTGAATTAGATTATGATCTTTATCTTTAGGGAAATGAATTAAAATGATGATGATGATGAAGAAGAAGAAGAAGAAGAAGAAGAAAGGTGGCTAATAAATAAAAAAAATCGTGAAGTAAAATCCTTAATCATTCAAAATAATAATAATAATAAAATAATAAAGAGTGAGTATCAAATATGACATAAAACATAAATAAAATAAAAAATGAGGGACAAAATAAATTAATTAAGAAAATAATAAAATACAAAAAATTGCAATAAAAAATAAAAAAAAGCTACATCTAGAAGATCACTATCGACGTGCGAACCACTTTTTTAAACAATATTTATATTTATTAAATAATTAAACAACAATTTAATGCATTTAATTATATAAAAAAACATAATGAAAATATAAAAATAATTTCTAGGATAATTTAGTAAATTTTACTTTAAAAGTATTTTTTTATATTAAAAAGAGTAAAAGCTTAAAACTCATGTAAGCCGATTTTTATTTAATTTTTTTTATTTCAAAGATAATTAAGTTATTTTAATATATGAGACATAAATTTACCTTCAACCAATTTAAGAAATCCATCTGAACTTTTCGCCTCATTATTTTCACTTCTGTGGCTGTTAAGGAAAAAACATCTATCTTGTAGGAGTCTACGGTAAAACACTGTTTTTATTATTATTATTATTATTATTATTATTATTATTATTATTATTATTATTTTCTCGTTTTAATTAAATTACCAACTTTTTTGCTCTCCAAGTCAGTGAGCAGAAGCAGAACCTTTTTCTCCAAAATCCGATGACTCGTCAAGCCGTCGCGAAGCTTCTCGGCTCGATCGCGTCACGCAAGCCTTCCTCCACCTCTTCTCTCCTCAACCTCTCACCGTCGCAGACTCGCTGTTATGCGGCGGCTCCACCACCACCTCCTGCGGTTTTCGTCGACAAAAACACTCGCGTGATATGCCAAGGCATCACTGGCAAAAACGGCACTTTCCACACCGAACAAGCCATCGAGTACGGCACTAAAATGGTACAGCAAATTTCTTACGCATTTCTTATTTATATTCGATATTCGGAAAATTGTTACATAGAAGAGAGACGTGGCGGTGATCAAATCTTAAAGTGCGGTTTGTTTGATTGTTTGGTGAGGTAGGTAGGAGGTGTGACGCCGAAGAAGGGAGGGACGGAGCACTTAGGGCTTCCGGTTTTCAACACAGTGGCGGAAGCGAAGGCGGAAACCAAGGCTAATGCTTCTGTCATTTATGTTCCTCCGCCATTTGCCGCGGCCGCAATTTTGGAGGCAATGGAAGCTGAATTGGATCTTATAGTGTGCATTACTGAAGGAATCCCTCAGCATGATATGGTAAAATTGCTTCTTATTTTTTAATTAATTTTGGAAATGAGATTACATTAGTTCAGTGATGTGGTGATTTGTCATTTGGAAGTTCGATAATTTGGCTGGCTGTGTTCAAATTTGTTTAACTCGAACTATTGTATTGTTAGTTTTATTAATGGTTTCTGGATAAATTAAATGCAGTAAATATACTTATTCGTGGTTGGATTTTGGATGGGGCGTGTAGTTGATTACAGGCTCAGTTATTAGGTTTGTTTTTGTATTTTCTTTGTTCTTCTGGAAGTGATTTTGAGATAATGTTGACAAATTTCAGGTGCGTGTGAAGGCTGCTCTGAACAGGCAATCTAAAACTCGGTTGATTGGGCCAAACTGCCCTGGTATTATTAAACCTGGAGAATGTAAAATAGGAATAATGCCTGGTTACATCCATAAACCCGGTCGTATTGGAATTGTTTCTCGATCCGGTACTTTGACCTATGAAGCGGTAAGGCCCGATTTGATGTGATGATGTTATGTTGAAAACTTGTTAGTTTGCTTAGCTCTTTCGATTGATTGTTTGAAGAGCATGGCATTGTTTTCCTATAAAAAAAGTTAGTGTGTGTTTTTCCCAAGTAAGCCTTCAAATACACAAATTGCTTCCTTGAATATAAAATGAGAGCTTTATATGCCCATCTGCTTCAATTTTTAATTGATATCATTGGGTTTTTGTGACTTTAGTAGTTTCTTTTTGTCCAAAGCTACTTGTTATTTTATTTGTTTATGATCTTATGGGTACAATTTTTATTTACTTTCTTAGGTTTTCCAAACAACTGCTGTTGGCCTTGGACAATCCACTTGTGTTGGTATAGGAGGAGATCCTTTCAATGGAACAAACTTTGTTGACTGTATAGAGAAGTTCCTTGTAGATCCTCAAACAGAAGGTATTGTTCTCAGGAATATTTTCTTGCTTGCTTTAACTATTTGCAAATGAAGAATGTGGCAGAAATTGTTGCCCGGAACTTTCACACACATAAACAGAGCCAAACTGATTTATGTTCATATCAACTGTGTTATTGAGCATGTTTTTTTTTTGTATTCTCCATCTCCCCTGTTTGTTTGAGGTTTTCCCATGACTCTAGGAGCTCTTTGTGTGCAGAGACCTGAAGCACATCGTCTGAAAGTCTAACAATTTAGTCTCTTGATTAACCTTGATGTTTCATTATTTAGATACTTTGGAGTGTCCATGTTGCCAGTCTCTGTTTGTGGCCTCAAATTCTTAGATAAATTGTTAGGATAAAGGTATATGGTATCTTTATTTTTAAAGTTGTTTTCTTCGGAGAATGAGTTATCTCATCGTTGATATTTGAGTCTCTCCAAAACCACCTTTCAGTTTCTATGTTCTTGATTTTCTATTTCTTTGCTTTTTTTGGGTAGGGGTCGATACTGGTTAATTTCTGCCCTTCTTTTTATTTTGTTCATTGTATTGCTCTGTTTTCCCCTTATTTATGTTGATACCCAATAGATGTGTCAGAAAGAATTGCAGTAGATAGTGGACAAACAGGATATATACATGTGAACTAGAATTGCGTTATGCATTTCAGGCATCATTCTCATAGGAGAGATAGGCGGGACTGCGGAAGAGGATGCTGCTGCATTAATAAAGGTATTGGCCATCCATTCATTGGTGGTTTCAGTTTGGACTTGGATTTTGTATATATAATCAGTTTTGTAATTAGATTACAACAAGTCCCTGTAAATTAATTATCTTATATTTTTGAAAAATATTGATGGGAATATGGGATCTATTGGGTCATGAAATGCTATGAGTTCTTCTGTAGTTGACTTAAATTATATATATATATATATATATATATATAGGCTTTCAGATTTATTAGTTCGATTGTGTCCATTGTCCCTTATTCACTTTTGGTGGATGGCCTAAACTCAGATTTTTATGGGTACATAGACTTTAATCTTCTGGCCTGTACTTTAATTAAAGAAATGATTATTTTTATTGCTAAAGCAAAACCTCTGCTAAGGGGGAGGAGAGACAAATTTCATATGCCTCTTTGTTTTTGAAAGAAACGAGGAGAACAAATATAATGACTGAGATATCCTTTCAGTCATCATTCTTTGATCGATGATTCAATTCTTGCTCGTCCATGTTTCCTTTCAGTTTGATTTTATACTATTTTTTTTGTGAGAAATGAATTGAGTTTTTGATAATGTGTTTTAGAGAGTGTTAGTGATGTGAGTATATAAATCTTTGATCAAGTTTATATAGTCAACTGTCTTGGTTTCTGTTTAAGTGTTTATTGACTACAATAATTTCAAAAAAAACTCATGGGGCATGCTTCATTATCAGAGAAAAATTAAATTATTGTGGATATCAGATAAGAAAATGTTTTATTAGAAATTGTAGGTATATCAGTTATTTCCTTGTAGCTTGTATCTTAGGAAAATCCTGCTGCATTATTGGTACTGGATCACCTTTTGTTGTCTTTTCTATTTTTGATCAAATTGAATTCATTTTAACAGGAAAGTGGAACTGAGAAGCCAGTTGTGGCCTTCATTGCTGGACTAACAGCGCCACCAGGCCGTCGTATGGGACATGCTGGAGGTATAATGTTGTTCTTAGTCATGCACTTTATATCAATTTTATGCTTGCATTTTTTGTGCACATCTATGTGGGTTTACATTCACATAGATTGAAGTAGGAGCAGGGTAGACTAAAAAAATCCAAGATGAATGTAGCGTCTTGCTGGGAAGTTTAGTGGGGGTTGAATTCATTGTGGTTCAGAATTCTTAAATTTGTGTTTCCCAAAAGGTGCTGAATCTTTTGTACATCAAAATAATAATCCTACGTACAAGTTGTCAGTAGACGTCCTGATCTTATAAATTTTATTGAAGTAAAAGATTGCAGGTTTTTCTATGATATTAGCTCCAACTTTTTGAAATGGCTGCAGCATGGCGCTGTACTGGGTCTTAACCTCTATAGATGGTAGAATTAACAAGAAGAGGGTTAAAACCATAGACTTTGCAAAATTGTGGAAATTTAAACTTTTTTGCAACTATAACATTCTAATGGCAACTTGAACATTCAGGAGGTGAAGTTAATTCTACACAAGGAGTCCTTTGAGGTTACTGTTTTATTGCAAAGAAATCTTCAAACATGAGCAACAATTATTCCACTAACTTAATTAACTTTCGAGTATTTTTGGCATTACATGTCGCTATCTTGAATTGAGGTCTTTATTAACCTGTGGGTGATGATGCTAGCCTGAATGATATATTGCTATTTCATTGTAAATTTCAGCTCGTCATTTAATGGATGCCAAGTTCGCTTGGTACTGGCCTTGACATCTTTATTTTCGGTCTCTCTGTGCAGCTATAGTCTCAGGTGGAAAAGGTACTGCACAAGACAAAATCAAGACCTTAAGGGAAGCTGGAGTTACTGTTGTAGAGTCTCCTGCAAAAATCGGTACTGCTATGCTTGATGTTTTTAAGCAGAGGGGTCTCGCAGATTAATTCAGGCAAGTTAAGTTTGTCGTCTATTCTTAAAGAAGCGAATGCGCTAGTCAAATTCTTGATAATTCCGATTAACCGAAACAGAAAAATCTTGATAGTTTTGGTGGTTTCCATCTTTCTCACAGCCAAACATGTGACACGGATGGGTTTATTAAGAATAAAAGAAGATATTTGTCCTGCCCTTTGAGAAACTTGCAGGACAGAAGGTTGGACATGGATTGTTATAAAGAAAGATAATTGTATGTTATTGCTTCTATCGTTAATGAATCTTTTTCTCTCTCTCCCCCCCGATTTTCCATAGAAATCTGCTCATCAAAATTATCCCGTTGGTTGAGCAATTAGTGCCAGGAATTGGTATCCTATGATAGGATTATAGTTGAAGATTAATATTTATACATGATCGGAGTAGATAGATATAGATCTTTTAACTCGAACTTAAGCCTCACTGCCCATAAAGCTCAAATTAACAGAATTTTTAAGCATTGTTCTTAGAAATTCTAGCAAATTAGCTTTTACGTAGGTTTCTTATTTCACCCTCTGAATTTAAAATGCTCCTAGCAAGGTTTTGTAGGCTGGACAGCTATGGTGGTGTTTTTCTGCATGGATACAGTTCACAACCATTTCGGCCCCTGTGAGTTTATGTTTTTTTTTTATTATTATTTTTAAAGTGAGCAGTCTAGGCAGTTGTCATCACCTCTACAATGTTCCGATGACCGAGTTCGTGGGCTTATGAAGGATTGTGGCGTCATGGACTCTTGGACCAAACATTTTGTTTTATATTCATCCATATTCTGACCACCGTGTGCCCTTGATCTTCTCAAGCAACGGGAAAATCTTGATGAATCGGAAAGGTTTCCATGTGACCAGTTATAACACAAGGCTAACAAGTTTTCAGAAATAAACATTTAATTTATGACGATAAGGAGATTTATAAAGATGTATAATTTGGTATTTTCTTTTTTTATACCAGAAATCTTATTTTCAGAAAATATATTTTGTCGGTTACTACTCTTCTCAGTATAGCAAATGTACTTAATCAAGAAAGTATAGCAAATGTACTTTCATGATTATTACTCCTCTCCTCTTACAATAACATGATTTTATGTCATCCATTTCTAATAAGAATATATACACCTTTTCTTCACCATTTTTTTCTTTTTTTTGCTTTCATGTTCTTAATTATGACATCTAGTAGGGTAAAAGGGTTTGGTTTTCTTAACCAAATTCTTACACAAATCAACATTACAGTATAAAAATAATAATCACCATGATTGACACATTTGTATACCTCAGCATGGTAAATCATACATGGCTAACCAATTAACACACGAGACAAAAAAAAAAAAAAATTATTCAATCCAATCCAACCCCAAACAAAATAGTAGTAGGTTCTGATAAATACTCCACATGATGAGCACTAAATATTGTGTTTGATCCATGCTAGATGGCTGGATTTGTGGTTTTAGTCTATGGTGTACGAGAGTTTTCCAACATAAAAAAAAATCTATATTTTTAATAAAATAAGAAATAGATGATTAATACCTAATTCACTCCTTGTTACTATTTATGCCAAAATTGGAAGATTGATCTACTTGTCTTCGAGAAGCTAATAATAGGGTAGGTGATTTGACTCATGAAGGAATCCAACGAGGGAATTTTAAATATTTTTTTGAAAAGAATATTATTAATGATTATAATTTATTTATTTTTCAAAGAAGAATTGATTTAAAATATGAAAAAAAAATGAAAAATACAATAAAATATAAAAGATTTTGCAAAAAAAATATATTGTTAAAGGGTGATTTAAATACTTACCCTTACTTTCTTCTGAACAAGCTCAAAGGTACACAAAGAATAAATATTAAAGATTGATCATGCCTTAATGTTTCTGTATATTCCAATCCTTCGGAAAGAGATATATGGGTTAGTGATGGTACAAAAGAGAAATATTATTTTTAATATAATAAATATGAAGAATAAATTTTAAAAAATAAAAAATAAAATTTATTTTATTTTTAAATAAAAATTACTTTAAATTAAAAATATATCATATCACATATATAAAAAAAACAGATAAAAAAACACAGATGATATATCACTAATAAAAGCATATTCACTATATATGCATAAGATATATGTATAAGAAAGAGTTTCACTCTTATTTCACATCTTCAAAACTAAATTTATTTTGTTTTTTAACGCAAACTGCATTTAGTATAAAGATAAATAACAATAAAAATTAAAAGTCAAAACTAAAAGTATATATATATATATAAATACAAATAAAAAAAATCTCAGAAAAACCAAAAAAATTAAAGGGATCAAAACTAAACTAAAATATAAAAGAATAAGTACAAAAATAAAATTATATATATTGAAACGATGTAAAAAAAACATCTTGCGGCAAAGCGTTCGCAAATGGCTTGTACATAAATGATTTTACATTTGTTTTCTTAATTTCACTAATTTATTTTATAAGAATGTGCAATTAATTAGCAGGAATTTGTATCCTGAGTAAACAAGAAGTGTAGGTGTATAATCAAGGTTACAACATAAGATTGAAGTTCAAAGCTATTCTTTTCACGCAGAAACCTTAAACCTTCATTTCGTCTCATTATTAGTTCTAGAGACTGGAAGTTGTTCACCTTCTTGGTAAGTTCAAGATCATTATTTTTAGTTTTAATCTTAGAATTATTGTTGATTTCATTTGATATTTAAAAATTTTAAGTTGAGATAATTCTTTAAATCGTATGACAGATGATACGATACATCTTTACTTTCTTCCAGATTTGATTCAATAAACTATGTAGCTTATTTTCATTTCAAGAATCTGATTCCAGCGAAGCAGCACCAGCACATTTGATTTAACTTCTTGGTAAGTTAAAAACACTTGAACCTTTTAAATTTACGTTGTCCTTTTCATTCTTATTGTTTTTTTAGCAGACTTTTTATAGAATATTTATGCTGGGGAATCTTGTCAGGAAACCTCGGAGTTCTGTGCTTTCTGTGGCAGGTCTAGATGGCCAGAGAGGAAAAGATCACAGAAATAAGTGATCTGCCACTCTCTTTGGTGATGGAAATACTATCAAGATTGCCAATGAAAACCCTTTTCAACTGTAAGCTTGTCTGCAAAACTTGGCCTCATTTAATTTCAGATCCTCTGTTTCTTGAACTCCAGGTTGCAAGACCATTCGCTGACATTATGGTCCAAATCAAATCAAGAATTTTCGTAACTCATGTAGAGGAAAGGGCCACTGATAACAACATTTTGGAGGTTGAGAAAACGCATTTTGATATCAAAGTCAAGTTTCCTGGCTGTAATTTCGATGTTGTCGGTTCTTGCAACGGGTTGCTTTGCTTAGAAATCACAAAACTCACCGGCTTTAAAAGTGATCCAGACTATAGAAGTGATCCAGGCTATAAAAGTGTTTGTGTGTGCAATCCATTTCTAGATGAGTATATTACTATTCCAATAATTCCCATGGAAGAAAGGGACATCATGAGGTTGGGTTTTGGAAACAGTGCTTTGAGTAAGCAATACAAGGTAATTCAACTCTTTTATTATGGAGATAGTCATAAATATCTTAGAGCTGAGATATACACAATCGGCACCGGGCGGTGGAGAAGCGTTGGAAATGCTCCTGGCAAGGTTTGTTGCCTGGACAGATATGGCGGTGCTTTTCTGCATGGATCTTTGCATACAGTTCACTACTATTCAGGCCCATATGGGTTTATATGTGTTTTCGATTTTGAAAGTGAGAAGTTTAGGCAGTTTTCATTACCTCTACAATGTGCCAATGAACGATTTCGCGGGCTGATAAGTCTGGGAGTTGTCGAAGGTTGTCTCTGCATGTCGATTTCCACACATTCCAATCCGAAAGAATTTTGTATATGGGTTATGAAGGAGTATGGCGTCAGGGATTCTTGGACCAAACAGTTTGTTATTGAAAACGTTAATATTCATCCATATTTCGACTATTGTATGCCCTTGATCTTCTTCAGCAACGGGGAAATCTTGATGAATCGGAAAGGTATATATGTTGCCAGTTATGACACAAGGTTAAAACGTTTTCAGAAAAGCATAATTTATAACTCTGGGGAGATGATATGGGCAATTAAATTCAAGCCGACCTTTGTTTCAGTCCAGGATATTGCTCCAGGAGAACAGCTGAATTCAGTCAGGTGCTTATAATCTATTCTCAAGACACCTTATTACAGTTTTCAGGTTTTTGTCAGCTGTTTCTATTATCTGCAGAACAATTCATTTACTGCTGTTTTTGTTTTCTTGTAAAGGAGATACTGAGGTAGCAATTGTCCGTGTGCTCATTGGGTGCTGCCTGCTGGATTAGAGATCATAGCCTTGTTATATTGTTTTTAATTCTTCTCCTGTGCATCCAATCTGGAGTCCGTTCAGCCACATCTCGATATTTTTGTTTTCCTGCTGTTTGCTTCCCCACTTGCTGGTTCTGCATCTTTTGATTTTGTTTTACGTCGTTCAATCTCCAATTTCGAGTTTGTTGTGTGCTTGAGCTTCTAGCTAAGTTTTCTACCATGTTTTTTTTTTGTGATTCCTCAATAGCTTTGGGACCATCATGACAGCAAATTTAACCTCAGAGAGTCTCTAATGGACGTAGTGACAAATGGTCTATGATCTGCACAGTATATTTCGAGTTTGAGTTCGGATGTCTGTTTTTTATAAGAGTCTGATACAACCTGAGTTTTACTCGCTCCTGGACCGACCCACAAAATATGTTAAGGTCGATAGAATACAGTCCTGCATGCATTTACCTGTTAGTTGATTCCCACATGTTTCAGTCCATAGAACAAAGTTAGTAGGTTATTGCTTCTATTGTTTCAAGACTCCAGAGGGAAACAAGCAAGCACTTGATTTGATTTTTCTTATTAATCATTTTTTTTTCTTTTTTGATTTATTTGTATGGATAGGATATATACTATTTTTTGGAATTTCAGGATTACTGTGATTCTTGAATTTTTTATTTTAATTTCTTTTCCAATTCCTTAAATAACTAATTTAGTTGGGGTTATTTCACTTTTTATTTCTCTCTTTCAAGAAAGTTTGAGAATTTTGGACCCATATTCTAATGGATGGCTAAGAAGAATCATCATATATTTGGATCATAAAAAATGATCATTTATTTTAAAAAAAAAATACAGGTTAATTTAATTGATTATTTATATGTGTTTGAAATTACGTTTCAAAAGAGTTTGTGAGAAAAAAAATATTTTTTATTTTTTATTTTAAATTAAAAAAAATTAATATTTTTATATATTTTTTATATAATAATATCAAAAATAATTTAAAAAACAGAGTATACTGTCAAACCGTAACTCTCATGACATTGGATTGACCATTATAGCTGACAATGACATGTCAGATTATTTTTCATTGTCTTTTACATGTGAGCTAATAAATAAATAAAATAATATTGTGCTTTTGACTCACAAATTGACAGATCATCCATCCCATCACTAATCCACTTAGATTAAGCTTCATTTAACACTTAGTTCCACAAACAAAACTTAATTAATTAACACCTTCACTAATCACACTCTCTACTGGGGATTAGGCCAAAAAAAACAACCAATTCTTAAAACCCCAAAGCTCAAACTCCATGCACCATCATGAAACCTTAAAAATGCCAGAACCATAAGAATCGACAAAGCCCCTCTTCAATTTCCCTCCAGAAACAAACCATGGCAGTCACCAAAACAGAACCCATAAATGGAAGCACAACAAAATCATCAGCACCACCATTACCGTCAATGTCTCTTAAATCGGATCTGCTGTCAATCCTGTCACTCAAATCACTGAGACTCAAAACCAAACAACAAGAACTCCTGATCCGTGTCTCAATCCTCTGTTTAGTCTATGTTTTAGCTTTTATCACTCGTTTGTTTAGTGTCTTACGTTATGAGTCAATGATCCATGAATTCGATCCTTACTTCAATTATCGAACTACCCTTTTCTTAACACAAAAGGGTTTTTATGAATTCTGGAACTGGTTCGATTCTGAGAGCTGGTACCCTCTTGGACGTATCATTGGAGGAACCCTTTATCCTGGATTAATGGTTACTGCGGCCATGATGTACTGGGGTTTACGATTCTTGCGTTTCGCTGTTCATATTCGCGAAGTTTGTGTGTTGACAGCACCGTTTTTTGCGTCGAATACTACACTTGTTGCGTATTTTTTCGGCAAAGAGATATGGGACACTGGTGCCGGGTTGGTTGCTGCTGTTTTGATTGCGATTTGTCCTGGTTATATATCGCGATCTGTTGCAGGGTCTTATGATAATGAAGGGGTTGCGATATTCGCATTGTTGTTGACTTTTTATTTGTTTGTTAAGGCAGTGAATACGGGGTCTTTGGCGTGGGGACTGGCGTCGGCTTTTGGGTATTTTTATATGGTTTCTGCTTGGGGAGGCTATGTTTTTATTATTAATTTGATACCGCTTTATGTGTTGGCGTTGCTTATTACCGGGAGGTATTCGATGAAGTTGTATGTGGCCTATAATTGCATGTATGTGTTGGGAATGTTGCTTGCTATGCAGATTCGGTTTGTGGGGTTTCAACATGTGCAGTCCGGTGAGCACATGGCAGCTATGGGCGTGTTCTTCTTGATGCAGGTTTGATGCTTAAATCTTTTCTTTTACTACTTGCTACTTGCTGTAATGATTTTGAAGTGGATTTGTGTACTTTGCCTTAATTTCTTGTTTTATGTTGGGTTTCTTGTAGATAAGGATGAGGCCAAGTAACAGAAGGTTTTTCTAAACGTGGCATTATGAATTGACAGTCCTTGAATTGATATTGTTGTTATCTTGAGCTTAAGAATGAGATTTTGTTACTAGTGTTAAACTACTGAAATTCGAATGTTTTTGTTTGGATGTCTTCACAGTTGTCATTTGTTTTGCTATAGTCTCTCATTCTAATCCATTTGCTTGATTTTGCCAGATACTAACAATAATGTGAAAGTTTGATGCTTGTGAAGTCTTCAACTCCATTTCTTAGATTTATGTAACTGTATATGATATTTATGTAGCTTATATTGCCATTATAGGCTTTAACTATGTTAGTCAGAGCAAAAATGCTATTTTTTTTTGGATATGCACTAACACTGTTTTTTTTTCAGGTGTTTTATTTCTTAGATTGGGTTAAGCATCTGCTAAATGATAAAAAGTTGTTTGAAGCCTTCTTGAGGACTACTGTGACCTGCGCAGTGGGTGTAGGTGCTATTGCTCTAGGAGTTGGCACAGCATCTGGGTATATTTCACCATGGTCTGGCAGATTTTACTCTCTATTGGATCCAACATATGCTAAGGATCACATCCCCATCATTGCATCTGTCTCAGAGCATCAGCCAACAGCTTGGTCATCTTTCATGTTTGATTTCCACATCCTCCTTTTCCTTTTCCCTGCTGGTCTGTATTTCTGCTTCAAGCGGCTGTCAGATGCCACAATATTCATTGTTATGTATGGCCTTACAAGCATGTATTTTGCTGGTGTCATGGTTCGGTTAATTCTTGTTGCTACACCTGCGGTATGCTTAATTAGTGCCATTGCTGTTTCTGCCACTATAAAGAATTTGACTATGTTGCTAAGGACTAAGAGCAAGGTTTCCCAAACTGGTTCTACAAAGGGAACAGGTGGTGGAAAGACTTCTTCAAAGGTGAGTTCCTTACACATATGAGTTTTTTTGTCCCTCCATTCTTTTGATTGGTTGTGAAGATGACTGGTTGTTTTGTTGATGAAATGAATATTTATATTCTCTTTGCCGTGTCAACTGTCCTTAATAAATTAGGTGCTTGACAGAATCTGGTTGCCAATGAGCTTGTTATCTATATTGGAAAACCAAGTAATCTTAATAACGTTGCTATTCTACATTGCTTGTGGGATAATGTCTTCAGCCATGCTCAACTCTGCTTTAATTAGAGTCAGCAGTATTAGTGTGGACTTCTTTTTCTATATTTTAGCCATGCTAGGACTTGCTGCTGATCTCAAGACAACCCATCCTTTTAGATTAAAAAGTTTTTTGCTGATGGTGTTTTCTAAGGAAACTATCGGTTTGCATTGCTATTCACATTGCTGTTCTTTTTTCATTGTAGTTTTGATGGTGTAATTACCTAATGTTTAAGAGTTTGGAGTTGCATTTATATGATAGTGTTGATGTTATTGGCCACTCCTTCACTGGGAATTGGCAAGAAAGTGGTTTTTGTTGAGCTACTTTAAAGCATTGAATAAATTATGAAGCTTTGATTTCAGTAATGCTGCCATTATTTGGTCATGGTCATTACCCCCTCCAGTACATTTGGACCATCACAACTGTTTGAATAATACTCCTATCGATTGCTATTGTATTGGAGGAGGGGTTTCCTTTTGCTTTATTCTGGTTATTATTTGATATAATGCCCGTTGTATTTGATGTGCGAGCAGGCTATGCTTGATCAGTCTCAACCTTTTCAAAGAAATGGTGCTATTGCATTGCTTTTTGGTGCATTTTACTTGCTCAGTAGGTATGCTATACATTGTACCTGGGTTACATCAGAGGCCTACTCATCTCCTTCAATTGTCTTGGCTGCAAGGGGTGCCCATGGTAACAGGGTCATCTTTGATGATTACCGTGAGGCTTACTATTGGCTTCGACAGAATACTCCTCCAGATGCTAAGGTGATGTCATGGTGGGATTATGGGTATCAGATCACTGCCATGGGAAACAGAACAGTTATTGTTGACAATAATACCTGGAACAATACACACATTGCCACTGTTGGCCGTGCAATGTCATCTTATGAAGATGAGGCATATGAGATAATGAGATCGCTTGATGTGGATTATGTGCTAGTTGTCTTTGGGGGTGTTACAGGCTATTCTTCTGATGATATCAACAAGTAAGGCTCTAATGTTTTAAATTGAACATGATCTGCATTTTATAAGATCCTGAATCAGTTTACAGTCCATGTTTTGCATTCTTCTAAATAATTTTAATTTGAAAAGTTTAGCATAATCCTTTGACATTACCTGACCCTTGAACCATATTTGGTTCAGACGGAGGTGGCTACATGTAATATTAAATTCAGAAGTTGATGCCATCTTAAACTCTTTTTCCCTCCCATTTTAAACCTTAGACTGTGAAACATTTCTTTTGCTGGACTGATTGTTGAAGCTTTCAATTATGGTCTGTACTGCTATTTTCTCATTTCTGGCTTATGAACTTCTCTGGGCAACAACTTTGATAACACCAATCTTAATGCTTGTGGGTAGTTTCTCATGTATCTAACAAAGCTATTCATTTGCACTAGGTTTTTATGGATGGTGAGAATTGGAGGCGGGGTATTCCCTGTAATTAAGGAACCTGACTATCTTGTCAATGGGGAGTATCGTGTTGACAAAGGTGCAGCTCCCAAGATGCTGAACTGTCTCATGTAAGTTGCTGTTTCTTATTTGTGTTTCAAATTTGCTTGATTAGTCTCGTTTTATGTTTCAGTATTTGTTATTTGCTCCCCCCCCCCCCCCAAGAGTATAAACTGAAATATGGTTCCTTTCAAGTTTCGCCTATAGAGACTGCAAAAATTGTCAGATCTCATGTAGTTTGTGAGAGTGAGGAGTTTGAAGGAGCCTTTCCTTTGTGTTCTCATTGCATTCTTCATATCACTTTATACCCGCGTCTGAATCATAAAGATTTAAGCTCATATAAGTCCATCTGGATGTCTTTTTCGTGCAAATTTCTCCATTACATCGGGGTTGTCATGCCAACCTACTTAAATAGTTGCACCAAAACAGCCCTTCTTTTCTGTGTTACCCAATGTGGTTCAATTTTTGTAGTTTAGAGAACTTATACCATGTATTCTTGTCAATAGGTACAAGCTATCCTACTATCGATTTGGGGAGCTGATGACAGAATATGGGAAACCTCCAGGGTAAGCTCAACATCCCTTGCCTTCTTTCTCAATTTGTAGAGAATTTACATGCACTGGTTGTGGTTGTTGGAGTATATCTGGAAGAGACTACCTCGTGATTACTGTTTGGACTCGATTTCGTTTCGTGAAAATGATCATTCCTTTTGTTTTCTTTTTATTTTTTGTAATTGATCTGTGTTTTGGGGCAGGTATGATCGAGCAAGGGGGGTCGAAATTGGAAACAAGGACATTAAACTTGAACACTTGGAAGAAGCATTTACGACATCAAATTGGATTGTTCGTATTTACAAGGTCAAGCCACCAAATAACAGGTGGTGAAATCTCCCATTCCACTGAGAGAAGGGATTTAGTAGTTGAACTTGAATCTTGAGAGATAGATTTGGCCATAGATGTAAAATTATTAGCAAGAGAGATTGAGCTTGTAACATTCAAGGCTTTTAAATTTTCTGGACCCGAATTTTGGAGTTTCCTCCAGCCCTTCACCTCCTCCATTAGAACTATTTATTAAACTATCTTAGATCCTTGACCAGTTGGTATCGAATGTAACTTGCAGACTTCTTTTTTTCAATTCATAGATCTTGATTACAAGAGGGTTTGTTTCTTCAATATATGATCGTGCACAGCAAGCTCTGGAACCAAAAGCATATTTTTCAAGTCAGTCAGCTGCCACTGCATGTTCATAGTTTGTGGTCGTTTCTGGATTTTTTTTTATATAAAAAAAGTAGGATTAAGAAACCCATTTTTAGTTGTTTCAAAAAAATTAGTTGAAAATGTGCTTGATTAAAGCTGATGTGGGTTTAATTTTTGCATGGAAATAAATGAAAAGTAAGTTTTCATGAATTAAAAAGAGGTTATTTTATCTGTTATAAAACAAAACTTTATAATGCAATTGCGTGTTGGATTTACTGTTAAAAAATAATATCCTAGCCGACTAAACAGTTTTTATCTCGAGGAAGGCATTGTCTGAGATCTTCATGTCTTTAAGATAGTGTCCTAAGAGCAAAACTTGTAAAATATTTTTTTAACTTTTATTCAAAAATAATATTTTTTATTTAAAGTCAGCTCTTTAAATTTACATTGGTTTTAAAATTTTAAATTTTGAAGATTCTTCATGGTTTTTCATCACAATGAAAAAAAAAGTTTTTCATTGTATTCCAAATAAAAAATATATGGTGAATATTATATTATTTAATTTTATAAGAATATTTTTGAACAATGTAAAAAATTAATGTTGTTTTATATCTGCAACTGCTATAAATTTAGTCTTTTTTATCATTATGAACCTCATATAAAAGAGTTTGTTAAGTTAACAAGTATAAGTTTTTCATGATAATTTTTTATTTAGATAAATAAAAATGAAATTTGATAATTAAAATAACACAAATCTAAAATATTATGATGAATGTTACAAATTATGATTTCAAGTGTATTTCTTTATGAAAAAAAATGTAATCTTGTCATTATTATTATTTTTGGTGAAAAGAATCTTTTTGGTTCTAACAAATGAGCAATTTTTTTTAACTTTCAATTTAAAACAAAAATGTAAAAAGGAAAGGAGAGGAAAATTAGAAATAAAAAAAATCCCTTGGACTCTAAGATGTTATGATAAGACAATGATTAATACTTAATAAGAGTCAAGGGACAAAGATATAAATATTTAAAGAATTGGTACTAAATTATAACATGATTTAGAGAATAATAACCGAGAAATAAATATAGAAATAATATACTCAACAGTGTTTTATCGTGTTTCCATCGAAAGGGAACAGAATCCAAAAATGGAGTTGCAAGGGCTCCTGTTTACTGGTCGCTGCTCGAATATCCTTGTAGCTGACGGGAGATACAACCTCATAGCCAACCCCTCTTTCAGGCTCAAGCACAAATCTTCCTCGCAAAGGGTACGCACTGCCCTCAAACTTGGCCATGTTCGAAGAAGCAACAGAACCAGTACTTGTGCCAGAGGTTTATTATGGAGATGGGGGGTTTCTAAAATCATCTCCATTTACTTGTTGTGTTGCCTCAATCTTGTAGCACTGGCTCAAGATTATCCGTCGTTATCTACTTCTTCATATGGATGCGAGGATGTTAGCAGTTACTATGCAAGTGTGAAGGGATTAAAAGGGAAAGCACTGAAAAAGAAACTTCATTCTGTCATCTCCAAGCATCAGTCACTGTCTTACAAAGATGTTTGGGATGCCCTCAAGTTTCTTGATGCTGCAAATGTTGATAGGCCTCAAGCTTCATCTGGGATGTATGCATTCTCTCTTTTTTGTTTTTGGTTTTGTGATTGTGGTGCTAAGAGTTTTGTCTGTGGTAGTAATTGAGATGGATTTTGTATATGCAGAGTTGAAATTTACTCTCTGAGAACCGTTTCGAAGAACTTAGCTGGAAAACCTGAAGGATGGAATAGTGAGTCAGCTAAATTCTAAACTTTAGTTAATGTCTTTCTGATTCTTGTTTCATTCAATTCTTAAAGAGAGAGCATTTTAATAACGCTGGGACTCATGATTTTGATTGTTATAGATATTGATTTGTTGCACAAGAGTGGAGGGGAAAGGAAATTGACAGTGTTGTTTGGGAAATATTAGACCAATTTAGGGGAAGGTCTCATTGATTGTTATAGATATCTAATTTGTGGCAATGATATCTGAATAAACTACTTAATATCCATGACTTGGCATAGATAAGAGGATTGGCTCGCCTGTTTCCTTTTGGTACAAATTTTCTAAAGCTATTTGACCTTGTTAAAGTTGCCACTCCATCCTTCGATGCATTCTTGTTGTTCCTATGAATGGCTGGCTAGACTGCAATTCTCATTCTTTAAGAGAACATTTGATTGCTATAGATATCTAATTTGTCGCATAAGAGGGGGGGGGGGGGGGGGATTGATGATGTTGTCTGGGAATATTATACCTTTTTTAGGGGAATGGCCAGATCCATCTGGCCTTATTAAAGCTACTGCTCTCTTGTTTTTTCCAATCCTATAAATGAATGGCTAGTTGACTGAAATTTGCATTTGGTAAGTTTTTCTTGTTTGTGTGTGCTCATTCTTGTTTTTATTGCAAGTGATCATTGTCTATCCTGATATGTCTTTGATCTGTCTTTGTTTTATTTTTTTTGCTTCACCTCTTTGGCTATATTTTTTTCAAGTGAAAACCCTTTGGTTATGTAATTATGCTAACACCTAGGTCAATAGAATCCATTTACCGTTCCCTCTAATGAATGTACCTTCAGTTGAGAAGCATTGGATAAGAGGGATGAGGGAGGGGAGAGTTTTTAAAATGGTACTTAAAAATCTTCATGGGATTTCTTTGATGCAGAGACATTTAAAATGCACGCACCCTGAACATGTTCCATTCTTCTAGATCTTAGTTATGAGAAATAATTTTATCATGTATTTTCTAGATTTAGGTTGAATGTGTACTCAGTACAAGAGATTATGCCATCAATTTGATGCTACATGTTCTAGTATATCAGAGCATTTTATTTTGTCAAACTTGGCAAAAACAAATTTCACCATCTTTCCTGTTTAATCTAGTTATTGACTATGGCATTCTTGATGGTGGCAACAATATCAAGTTTTCAAACTGCTGCATTTTCAGGGGAACATTTGTGGCCTCGTTCTTATGGGCTAATTAGTGGTCCATCCTTGACCGATTTACATAATATTCGCCCAGCAGATGTGAATGGTGAGAGAGGCTGTTGCTCTACATATACAATTGAGAATTCAGTCTCGTGAACTGATGACCATCCTTAACTGATATATAGTTAAAGTTCCATGCAGTAAATTCATCTCGGGGAAACAAATACTATGGCGAATGCAATAAGAAATCAATTCAATGTCTACAGCCTGCAAACAAAGAAGCTGCTTATGATACGGAAACAGACAAGGAGAGATGGACACCACCTACAAAGGTTTTCTGCATGTCTTGAACCTACAATGCTAGTCATTAGCATATAATTGATTGTTATTACATGCTCTTGAAACAGAGGATACGGCGTGTAACAAGTTGTGCATAGTCAGGATACGCTTTAGGTTGCTTTTAACGGGCAGAGATAGCATTTGTTTGACACTGCAGTTAGGACTGGCCAAATGAGAGTTTAGCCTCATATATTCATATAGTTTAAGAATGTGTTTTGCTAATGTGGATTCACACAGGATTGCCTTTGAACTTACTAGCCAAGAGAAATAAATTAAGATATTATTTTAAGATTCATCAATGGATTCAAACCTCACATTACAAGTTCTTGACAAGATCTGCAAAGAAATCATTTCAAGTTCATCAAGAGCCTTATTTCATCTGGAAAAGTTTCTTAGTCAGGATTTTTTTCTTCAAGATTCTTAACCAGGAATTTTGATGTCTGCTAGCTATGAAATATGCCGATGTTGCTTCCATGTTTCAGTTGTCCCTATAGCATGTTACTAAGTTTGCAATTCCAGGGTGCATGCTTTGGCCTTTTTGCAAGTCCTTAGTTGGAAACTTCATGAAATGTCCTGATTTTACCTTTTCTTAGTGAAAGGAAAACCTCTAGTTGGGTTTCCAACTCTGAACTGATTAAATCACCTCAATCAGACCCGACCACACCGCCTCCTCACCAGCACACTGGAAGCATGTGGGAGGTACTGATAACCCCTCTCCAATGCCCTCCTGCTGACATGCTCATGCTGTTCGCTCATTCTGGTTTATAATGGATCTCGAAACTTCGGTATATAGAGAGACAAGAAACAAAAATCGGGCTTCAATTTTTCTGGCACTCATTGACCTGTGATTTTCATTGCTTGACTTGCAGGTTAGAGGGGATATAGCGAGGGCAATATTGTACATGGCTGTATGTTATGGACTTCATCAACCAGGTGGACAAAATCTTCACCTTTCTGATTCTCCAAGCATTGGTAAGTGGAGAAAAACGGTCATAGGTTGATAGGAAGAAGATCTGCAGCCAACCGCATACGATGTTAGCCAGCCTTAACTTTTTTGTGTCCCTTGGTTTTTTAGAGAACAAAGAGATGGGACTTCTTTCGACATTGTTAAAATGGAACGAAGTTGATCCACCATCAAGAGAAGAGAAGCTGAGAAATGACAGAGTCTGCAAGTTTTATCAGCACAATAGAAATCCTTTCGTTGATCATCCTGAGTATGTCAATCTTATATGGAAAAGAGTTGCCCCAACCCGCCGAAGTTTGCATTTTCCTGCCAGGAAGGAATTAATGAAGTGAGCTCAAACACCTAACAAAAGAAGAATCAAGAACAAGGCATCTTATTATCTTGAAGAGCAATTTATTCTCACACCTAAGTTTGTTCCAGGAAATGACAGGAAAGGCAAGAATCTGACATTACATTCCATTAAGAATCCTTGATTGTGGTGCAAGACCTTGTTTTGTACCAATTTCTTGTAACTACAACAACAATTATTGGTTTCCTGACATTTACATTTACATGTAATCTAAAGAATAATAATTAGGGTGGCCCCCATGGCCTTTTCATATTTTCTGGATCCAATACACTGTGAGGCTCTTGTCCGCACTGGCAAGTTTGTGGAACCAGTATACTATAGAATCGGGTCATTAGATATTGTGTTAAATTACAAAGACAATCCTTAACATACACGCAAAGATAACGTTTCCAGATTAAACATGCAAGGCATCCATTGATCCAGCATTGCAACATCCATGAAGATTCAACCCCTTGTTCTTGGCAAATTAAGCACGCGTTTGAAACGGAGATTGGAGAGCCAAACGGAGATTGGAGCAAACATGGTGTTTGGTAACATTAAAACGTCATTTAAAAGCATGTGGGGTCCACCAAAAAATTGATCAAAACGCCAATTTCCGAGAAGCTGGAAATAGGAGCTTTTGCCATCACGTTTCATTTTTTTGTATCTCCGTTTTCATGCAAAAATTTGAGAATGCAAAACTGTGCAAAAATTACATGCAAGTGCATGGCTCTCTCTCTCTCTCTCTCTCTCTCTCTCTCTCTCTACCCAAACAGACATGGTGGCCGGAGCTTCCAACGCTGACTCCGGCCACCACAGGCCACCATTTACGATGAAACCACCACAGGAAGAACCACCTCGGCCTCCTCTACCCGTCGGTATCCTCCGTTTAAGCTCTCGTCGTGGTCGGTGAACAGTACCGCCACCTTCCAAGGCTGTTTCCGGCCACCACAGGCCACCATTTCAGATGCCACCACCACAGGAAGAACCACCTCGGACTCCTCTACCCGTAGGTATCCTCCGTTGAAGCTCTCGTCGTGGTCGGTCGGAAGGCACTATTAACGTTAATTACGTGCGCTGCACTGTCACGAAGAAGACGCACAGTGCAGCGCACCGTTTTGCCGCGAAGAAGAAGCAGCTGGGCTTGGGCTGCACTTGGCCCAGCCCAGTTGGGCTAGGCCCAAATTGGTTGGGCTGTCCTCGGCCCACCAAACATTTTAAAATATATATTTTTTAAAAAAATATGTAGATACAGATCAGTCTTATGGAAGAAAAATATATGTTCGTGATGAAATTGCAAATAATTTGATGTGAGAATAAAAAATAATATTTGTTTTTTCATGAATTATTAATTTCATAATATTATTATCATTATTAAATTTACAATATTTAAAAAAATTATATATATATATATATATATATATATATATACCCTTTTAAGTAATTTCACAAGTTAAAAGCAGTTTGGAAAGTTTGGAAACCAAACACCAAAACTTCTTTTTCTTCAACCTCCAACTCAACCACAGTTTTAACCAAACACTTTCTATTTTTAAAAACTCCATTTTCAAAACTCCATTTTTTCAACTGCAACCTCTACCGCTCTCCCAAACAGGCCCTTGGAGGTATCCAAAAAATTAAGTAGATAGATTACCTGGGTAAATGAAGGGAATAAAGTTGTATGTTTGTGGTGAGAGTACAATAGACTGTTGAATTGAAAACATGGATTCATTCAGTTGATTTGGCGGGTCTCAAAGCAACTTGTATGTTCGATAAAACAAAATTGATTTGATTTTTATAATATTAAAATAGCATTGTATTAAGCGTCTATTTGATAATTTAGTCTAGGTTATTTTTTAAAAAACTTTTTATTTAAAAATGCATTTAAATAATTTTTTTGTTTTTTTAAATTATTTTTTATACCAACAAATCAAAATGAATTTAAAATATATAAAAATTAATTTAAAACAAAAAATATATAAAAATTATACAGTTGGGTGAGTAATATTAAATATTTCAAAAATTAAAGTAGCTTGTAATTAGATTAAACTTCATATTCGCCAAAACTACCACTAGGGTTTTCACTCTTCGTCAGTTGTCACGTATCAGGAAAAAAGAAAAACATCGTTAGCGTATACTACATGCATCTCCCTGGTTTCAAACAGACAAAGACATCTCAAACCCCCTTAAAAAAATCCCTGTTTCTTCTCTCGTCACTCAAGAAAAATGGAGGAACTACACATCCAAGCTCAAACGTCAAAAACCCTAATACAACAACTAGCTTCAAGCGACTCCAAAACCCGAAACAAATCATTAAAGATTCTCTTAAACAAATGGTTACCTTCACAACCTCAAATCTCTGAAGAAACTATGAAGAAACTATGGAAAGGGCTGTTTTACTGTATGTGGCATGCTGACAAGTCTTTAGCTCAGAACCAACTAATCAACAAACTGAGTTCTTTACTTACGGTTATTGAAGTTGAGTCTGTTTGTTTTAGTTATTTCTCTGTTTTTTTAGTTACTATGAGAAGGGAATGGTCTGGTATTGATGGGTTGAGGTTAGATAAGTTTTATCTTTTGATTAGGAGATTTGTGAATTCTTTTTTTGGTTTCTTGAAAAAGAAGGGGTGGGGTTTAGATGTTGTGGAAAGGTTTATGAGGGGTTTTGTGGAAAAGGGTTTTTTAGCTGATGATAATTTTTTAGGGAACGGCGTTAACTATCATGTTGTTTCGGTTTTTGTCGAGGAATTGAAGGGTTTCTTGCCTGTGAAGGAGGCAGTTTTGGAGGTGTTTTTTGGGAATTTTCTGAGTGTAATGGGGAAGGTGAGTGATAAGGTTTTGTTGGGTAAGATTAAGAGTAATGTGTTTGATCTGCTGTTGCGGATGGGGAAGGAATTGTTGGAGGTGAAGATGAAGGGGGATGACGTTGGGGACAATGATGAGGTGGTGGTTTTGGGTTCAATTGCATTGATAATGGGGTTCTCTAAGAAGTTTTATGAGTTGGGTTCGTCAATCGAGTGTTGTCAAGGGAATAGGAAAGTGATTTTGGGGTTACATGAAGTGTTTTTGAAGTTAGAGAAGGACTTCGTGACCTCGGGGATCAAGATTGCACTTCCAGAGAGTAATGTTGACGAGGATGGAGAGGAGGTGCCATTTTTGGTTCCTATTGATAGTGGTATGGGAGCGGAAGGTTTGAATGGCGGCAATTCTAATGGGCCTGGTAGCAAGAAATTGAAGAAAAGCAAAATGGCGAAGGAGTCGGATGGCAATAGCAAAAGGGCTAAGAAGAAGAAAAGGAATGTCATTTCTGGTTCCCACAGTGAGAGTACTATAACTGATGAGAATGGTTATGAGGATTTACCAAATGGGGAGAATTCAAGCAAAGAAAAGAATGTTGATGATAGTTTGGTAAGGTTTGATGAATCTGCCATAGCAAATCTTCAGAGGCAATTTGAGAAAGTTGCTGCAGAAGTGGGCATAGATGAGGGTGTCACTAGTGCCTGCGATTTTCCTAAAGTCACTGGCAACGGTAATCTCTCCAAAAAGAGAAAGAGAGTGAAGAGGGTGGAATGGAAGCAACCTGAAAATCCAGAATGGAATGGCCAAGAAGATGCTGAAGCTGGCACAAGCTCAATGGCAAAGAGCTCTGAGAAGAGTGCAAAAAAAGTCCGGTTTTCCATGACAAACAACTTGGTTTGGAAGCCCAGCACTCCATTACCACCCCAAAGTCTGAGAATACCGCCTTCTGTGACCCCAAGAGGAAGTGCACTTAAAAAAGGGATACCTCCGGGCCCAGTTAGGGAGATGCCTGCAAAGAAAAGGATGCAACAAAGAGCGAAATCCATGAAGAAAGTAATCAAAGGCATTTCCCCTGCTACCAAGCGTGTAAAGAAGTTAAAATCTCTCTCCATCTAGATTTCAAGGTTCGTGGTGCTGTCTAGGATTTCCTGAATGCTTGATCATAACATCTCGTGCACTTAAAGACTTGACATTTTCAGTATTGCTTTTCATAGTCTAATTTAAGTCTGATGAGTGTTGATTTCTTCATATAGTGAAACTCAGATGGACCAGGTTAATTCCATGTGCTTTTTATCCAATATTCAATCATTAACTTAAGTTGGGAATTTTAACCTTTTTCCTCCTTGATTTGTATCTTTTCGCTTTACTCTGAATTTCTAGAATGTTTTGGCTACTTTCAATGAGAATTGAGTTCTGTATGAAAGGGTTGTGTCCTATTTAGAGTATGGACTAAGTCTTCCTTGATTGCTATATTTTATTGTACTTGGTTTTTTTGTCTATGAATGAGATCCAAAGGCTGCAGAACCAGAGAAGTATGGATATAATTGAGAGAGGCTATCAGTGTATTTATGTGATGGTTGTGCATTTAATCATATAACGTGTACAAGGCAGGGACTATGATGGCTACGCCTCTTGTGCTAATATTTTATTAAGGCCTAATTGTTGTTCAGAGAATAGTAGTAAGATCTCCAGTTCTTATTGTGTTTGCATAAGAAACTCTAGGAATGAATTTTGGTTGTCTTGAATTATTATACTTTTATTTTTAATCCTAGATATATTGATCTTAATTCCCATATGTTGATTTCATTATATTTTACTTTTTCCCTTCGTATTTTGTTAAGTTTCTTATCTAAATGCCCTGAACTCTTGCAAGCAGTTGCAGATTCTATTCACAAGGAGCTATTAATTATCTCACTTAACCACAAATTATCTATGAACCCTGGTTTCCTCCTTTTAGTCCTTGTGAATGAAACTCAATTTCTACCACCTGCGTACAGATTAGAAATTGAAAGCTGTTAGGTTATATATATATATACAAGGTTATGCAAGTGGCAAGCTCACGCAATATAGCTGTAATGACTGATTGGTTCCAATCTTCTAATGTCCTGATAGTGACTTGTTTACGCCATGGTTATGTTCTTTGAGGCATCCCTTGCCTTCTTGGAGCCTTGCATCAAATTAAACAGTATCAGTGGCTGTTAAGTGTTTTGATTTTTAGGATATGAATGCCAAACAAACTAGTCTTGCAACTCTTATTATGGATGGTGATCCCCAGAATGCTGTTTAACTAGCTTCCATCAAAAGTATTATCCTTGCGAGAACCCCCCTCTCCTTCGAGTTATGGAACTAGGTTTTCTTTTGTTGCAGCATCGTTCCTGCAAAATTGTATCCCTTGTTCTGGACTCCATGGCAACTCTTCTTTTTTACATGATCTGATTTTCTACTTGCTAGGATATGCTTCCTGTTGCCATTATTTTTATGCTTCCACATAAAATCTACCTTTTGTTTAGCATAAACTAAAAGAAAGAAATAAGCAAAACAAAGGAAGTTGCTTCGGTATCTTGGTATTGCTTTATCGATGGATGTAGGTGAGTCATGATTTCTATTTGGTTTCAGGTTGGACGTTTGGAAGGCTCGTGAGATAATTTGAAGACAGTAATTCGGCTGAAGAACCTGATGATGTGCAAGCGGAGGGGAGCTGTAAACATGTGAAATCATAGTTATTAATTTCTTTCTGTTTCTGCTGGAAACGTTTCGTGCTAGTTTTTATCTCGATTTAAATTCCAACTTGATCCGGATTTTTCGGCCAAATATCAGCTAAAATGTGCCAGTTTCGTTTTGCCCGTTCTGTTTCGGTCAAATAGTATTTTTTAAATAATAAATAATTTTATAAAATCAATCATATATCTTATTCGACTGTTAGATTAACATGAAATTTTACTAGGAGTTTCTTGATATATTTATATATGTTATGTTAAGCTTTCAGAGCAATTAGAGAATGTAATGACCTTGTTAGATTGATGATGGTATTCTCGTAATATTATATATGCTCATAATTTTGTTTGAAAAAATATTTTATTGTGTTTTGTTTTAGATTAAATTGTACGGTTCTAAATAATTTTATTTTTGGATTTGAACTAATTTTTTTTAATATATATATAAACAGTACAACTCAGGCCATTTGTGCATCTGCCATTGTGATATGGTTCTCATTTAAAATGGGGGATATTGTTTTAGGAATAACTTGTGGATATTTGTGGACATCGAACACTTTATTCAAGCCAAAAATGGCGAATACTTATCTGATTCATGTTAATCTTCTGAAAATAATGCATCCATGAATAATAAATACCACGTGTTATTTCTATTGCTGGCGAGCTTGAATGCAACCACACAATCTGGACTCTATTAAGCTCTAAATGGTGGATTCCAGGGTGCTGTGCCCCATCTTTCCTTTCGTCCTTCGATCCATGTTTGATGGTGATGGCCGTGGCACGATGAGGCATCGCCTCTAATAAAGTGTTTAGACCACGATGGTTCATAAACCTAAATCTCTTTTAGAATTTGGAACGCTCGTATGGCCTTCTTTGGTCCCAAGTAGAATGCATTTTTAAGGTTTTTATTCTAACCAAAAGATTTTTATTCAGCTCAAAATGATGATTCTCAACTTGGAAACATGAGAAGAAAAAAAAAACGGAAAAATGGCCGCCTCTCTAAGAAATCAAAATGCATTCCATCAAGATCAAACAGAGCAACTGGGTATTATATATAACAACTGGGGCAAAAGCACTTCCAATGAATAAGCAGGACAAATGACTTCATATACAGATACTATACGATAGTTGATGAGACTGTGATCTAGATTCGAGCAACCCATTACAAATCCAAGATGGAAAAACGTAAAAAAGGATTTCATTTTACCTTCTCCTTTGTAGCTTTTCTCAGGAGGATAAACACAGGAGTGTATTTCTTTAACCTTCGTTTTCCTGGCCTTCTATTTCGACTGCACTTTGTAGCTATACATGACGTGGCTGGTGGCAATGATATCATTCACAATATGCTAAGTACAGAAACAAATCAATTCTATGAGATTGCAGACGACTTTTGCTAATCAAGAGCAGCTTTGCTCCTGCGTCCAGATATTGGCTTTGGCAGGCCGTCGAATATTGGTATGCTGATGGCTGCAGTTGAGAGAGCCTGTAGATCGGGTTTCAAACTCCACTTTGAAGTTGGCCAAACAGAAGAGGAATTACTGTTCTCCTGGTCCTGCAGACCTGGCGAGCTTGATGATTTACGAACTCCATCAGACACGTCAGCAATTATCGAATCTCCCATGCCCAATGGCATAGCATTCAACCATCCTGGCTCTGATTCAGCAGCCAGAGATGTTCTGCTTGCTGATTTTGGTCTCATGGCTAGACTTTTTCCTGTTACATTTGAAAAGGCACTACTCCCACCATTGTTTTCTTCTTTCAACAGCTTTTCTATTGTGCCAGCTCTAGGATCAGCATCAGCTTTCTGGCGTCTTCGAACAAACTTCTCATTGGATTTCTCACCTTCCCCTTCTCTAGGTTCTGACGGAGGCTTGTATTCTGATGCCAAACCATTCTCCAGCAAGAAATCGTTGGCTAAATTTATGGATTTGTGATTGCCATAAGATGAGCCAGATATTGGTGTAGCTCTATGCAGCAGCCCTTCATGTAAGTCATCCAAGCTTCCTCTTCTGTAAACAGCCATCTCCATACCTTCAGCTGAATCCTCGCGTTTTGAAGATTTGAGATCATAGAACTTCTGTAAAGTGCTCATAGCTGGAGAAACCTTCTTTGGAGGTGATTTTAGGCTTAAAGACTCTATTGTTTCCAACACATTCGAGAGGCGTGGCCGAGGTGGTGTCATGTCAACATTATTTCCTCTGCAAAGTTATAGCCTTATTACTCAATGCAAATTTGATGTCTTTGCATATTTAGATATTAGGAATTATGGGATCACCAAAAGCAAAGAATTCGAAAGAAAAACCTGTAATCTAGAGCAATGAGTCATAACCTACCCTAACCTAGTTTTTGTGAACTAATTCATGTTTCCGCAGATGTCTCAGAAAACTACTGAATTGATAGTTAAGTTCTGCAGAACAAAAAATTATCAATGGTGGTCGAAGAAAACAAAGTACTGCGGTGGGAAAAAAAGAACAGAATGGAACATCGGCCATCTACTATGCCTTTCAGCTCATTACAACAGGAGTTGTTATTCCATGCAAGGACTTGCTTGATTATCTGGCATTAAAGTGTAGTAACACCATGAAGAGAATGTGGCAGATAACAAATTTTATTACGATGAGAACTTAGCTAATGCAGAAATTTAAGAACACTGAGGTTCACAAATCCAGAAATTTAGTCATCTGGCTATCTGGCCGTGTGAAGATTAGGATAATGCTGTTCTTTCAATGCTTTCTAGAAATACATGAAAATAACTCTGTAATGTACTGAATGCAATTGAATTATGAGAAATAGATTTTAGCATGGTATGTCCAACAGAAATCCCACTTGCTACACGAAGCACAAATTAGTAGACATCCCAGATGACGAATCAAAAAAAGTAGAGAGAACTATCATGTTAGGCTGTATCTTCCCAGGAAAGGAACTTGCATTAAGTTACAGATTAAAAACCTGGGAAGAAGGAACCTGCACCAAGTAAAAGATGAAAACTCTATCGAGTCAAAATGACCACTGATCCCAAAGAGCCACTAATATTAAGGAAAATTAAAATAACAAATACATTGGAGATGCCACGATTCTTTTGTTTTGTTTTTTTCTTACCTCTGGTAAGGAACAAAACAATTAAAAAAAGTGGAAGAAAGGGGAGAGGCAAGGGAAATGTTGTAAAAAGGTAAACAAGAAGAACAAAGAACAAGGTTAACCTCCCAATAGTTTTCAAGGACAATTGAAGTGGCCCCTAAAGCTCTCTGGAGATGGTCCTCTTGGCCAAAAGACAACCTCCCCATTTAATGTTGACTCCCCAAGGAAATTTGCATGGAACTTAGTGCCAAAGACATGTCTGATCAAGCGACTACGTCTCCAAGATACAAGAGTAACGAAGATTGAGAAGAGGGGGGGAGGTAAAACCAAGAACATTATCTGATGCAGTTTCATTAGAACGTATCTGAAACCTTCACGTCCCAAATCCTTACAGTGCATTCTAACAAGCAATCTAAGGATTTCAAAAACTCAATTGACCTCGCACAAAAAGGCAGAGCTTCATGGTGTCAACAACTAGAGTTGCTAATTATCATGGGGAACTTATCACAGATCTTGTTCTTTGTATTGATGCATACCTCAATAAAAGTCGGGCCCTTGTTCCTCAATCCTACAATACTGTCCAATCAAAGCTCAAAGCAATTAACTATACCAGAGCAGCAATTCCATAAGGTTCCTTTTTCTTTTTCTTTTTCTTTTTTTTGTTGTGCACTTACCCATAAGGTTCCTATTAACAGATACGATGGTGAAAGAGAATCACATCCAGTAGCATCAAAAGTGATAAGAATATCCACCAATTTCAAAAAAAAAAAATTATTCTCTCCCACCTCTCTTCCTCCACCGTGTGTCTATCTCTCTCTATTGAGTTACTACCACAATTTACTCCACTAGTAGTATAAGAGAAAAGAATTGTCCTCGGTAAAAGAAAAACATTAGCAGAGTTATAAACATTGGGAGGCAAACTATCCTTGTCAATCTAGTTCTAACAACTAATGTTATACCAAGGCAGAATACAAATTTATAGGCAAGATGTAGATAAAGATGTCCAAAACATGGCGTCGAAACTCAAGAGCATGGACTATATCACAACAAGTGTAGAATCCATATAGAAAAAGTAGACGATACATTTCAAAGCTAATATTCCACAACGACAAGAGAAAAAAACGCTGCAGAGAAATTGCCAAATTTAAACGGGAAGTGAGAATATAGCAGGCAATTATTACCCTGGAGAAGCAGAACCATTTGACAAAATGGGAGAAGGTGGATGTCTTCCTGGTAATGGTATACGCAAAATCTTCAAAGCAAACATTTGAAGATCTGTAGATAACCCATTTAACCTTTTGATGTCTGGCACCTAAAAATCATATTACAAGAAATCATAAGACATTTTATGACAAACCCATGTCATAAGAACACGCAATAAGCAGTTCCCATCAAGAAAATCATAAGAAAAAAATCAAACAAGTCATGAAATAAAAAACCATAATTCAAGAAGAGAGGAACACCTACCTCAACACCATATTTGATGGCAACACCAGCAAGAGTGTCCCTCTTAGAAACTTGATGCTCTATGTAATTCTTGCTGCTGCTGCTATTGTCACCACTCCCACTTCCATTAGTAATAGCAATATTACTATTTGGAGACATTTTCTGTGGATTTCTTTCTCTGAACACACAGATCAATTGCTACCCTTTTTTATCTTCTAAAGATGGCAAGAAAAGTGATGAAAAAAAAGAGAGACTTGCTTCAACAATAGAATCAAGGCCCGGATCGTGAAAAAAAATGGAAAGAGTGTGTATAAACAAATATATTAAAAACAAAAAAAAGGGGGTTTGGTGAAGGGGGAATGAAAATGGGATCCAATAAGATTCTTCTACCAGTCTTGACAAGCAAACACTGGACTAGGCTGTGGCTAATTTGATTTAAAAGAGGAGGTAGAGGAAAAGTGAGTGCACAAAACTGCAGATGTTAGGCAGAGGATTGGGGAGGAAACACATTTGCTTTTGCTTTACTTATATCAAATTTACGAGGGAGATTTTGTTTTGATACATAGAAAACTAGAGTTCGTTCTCTGTTTAGCCGTGTTTGTGATAGTATTTTCTTGAATCTGGGTCTTTTTATTCATATAATTCAGAGCAAAAAAAAAATCTATTTTTTTCTTTTTTCAAGAAAATATGAGACATCATCTTTTTTATTCAGGTATTTTTTGTCAATGTAGTTTAACTGTGTTTGTTAATTTTATTTATTTATTTATTTAGCTTCAAATTAATGTTTTATATATTTTTTAATAGTTTTGATATTGTATGTTAAAAATAATTTTTAAAAATAAAAATATATTATATTAATATTATTCTAAGCAAAAACAAAATTCAAGGATCAATTTTTATTATACATTCAAATAAACTCGAGCCCTTGATTAATTAAGTGGTTGTTTGTGAAACAAGGACAAATAGCGTTTAACAAGAATTTAATTTTTTAATATACTATTAAATAGAAAAACTTAAAAAAACAATAATATTTATCACATTTTCAAAAAAATATTTGATCAAATAATAAATTGTTTCACAAATATTTTGTCCTTAAAATTATTTTTTATATATATGTTTAGATCATTTTAATATATTAATATCAAAAATAATTATTTTAAAAATATATATTATTTTAATATATTTTATAGTAAAAAGTATTTTAAAATGCCATCATTGTCATATTTCCAAACATTTTGTGTGTTTAGAGCAACAATACAGTCATTGCTTCATAGATTTTAAATGTGTTCTTTTAAAATTAATTTTTTTATATATTCTTGAATCATTTTAATATAATAATATTAAAAATAAATTCTAAAAAAATATTTTGATGTAATTTTAAATAAAAAATACTATAACAAGCTTTTCCGTTACATGGATTTAAAGAACATTTTCGACACCACGGTTTAATAGGTTGTTGTTTTTTTTTAGTCATTTTCTTTTAAATTAATAAAATTGATCCATCTTCGTAGAAATTGCTATCGACGGCATTGAAGAACAAATTTGATAATTCTCATGAAATTGGGAAGAGGAGGTATTTTTTTATGGGCTCTAGAATATAAAAATAAATTAATAAGGTTAAATTCATTTTTTATTTAAATTTAAAAATTTTATTTGACCCGTTAAAAAGTAGTTTATAAACATGAGTATGCTAGCGTAGACATTATTATTTTTATTTAAGAGACAGATGACATGTTTTTTTTGTCTTTTTTAAATAAAATAAAATAATCACCAAGTAGGTAGTTGAAAAATCAAGTTGATATTTTTTTTATTTAAAATAGTATTTTAATATATTGTTATTTAAAAATACCTTATAAATATCCACAAAATCTTAATAAAATCATTACATCAGCTCCAACACGTTGATATATGTTTAAAAATACACTTTGTAAATGACCACTTACAATATGTTTGTAAGTGCAATTCAAGTTATTTTTAAAAGTATTTTATATTTAAATATATATTAAAATAAAATAAAAATTATTTTTAACATCAACACATAAAAATAATCTAAAAACATTAAAAATATATATTTTTTTAAAATAATTTTTGAAACGCAGTATCAAACAAGATATTTCTCATGTTTTTTTTTACTTCGATCATTTGATTTTAAACTATCCTCATCCTTGATAGATTAGAAGAAAATTAACATTATTTTGACCCCCAAAATATGAATCAAAGAAAGAAAAAAACAAAGTTAAATTAATTGCGTTTTGTACAAGAAAAAATTTATATTGCTATGTAATTAAATAAAAAATTACGAAGAGTTATTTGCATAACACAATCATATATCTTAATATTAATATTTATCCCAATTTGATGGCTCATTCTTTGATTAGCACAGGGAATTTTTTTTAACATCTTTTAATATATATATATATATATATATAATTTATTTTATTTTTACTCATGCATTTCTTGATAGTGTACAACATGTTTTCAATATTTAACATGTTTTTATTTTTCGTGGATCAGAAAAAAAAAATGTACCCCGACCCGCGGTTGGAGGACAAGCACGTGACTAGTTTTTATTTTATATATGTTTTGTAGTGTGATTAAAGTTTTTTTTCCAGTAATATATTAAAAATATATTTTTTATCTTTTATTTTTTATATAAATATATAAAATAATCAAAAAATTAATTTAAAATAAAATAAAATAAACACTGAGGTGATAAACATATCTTTTATCTTTTTCAAAGTACGAAATCGGGAATTTTCTCATGCAGTTTTCAGTGGAGAGCGACCACCGACAAAACGATGCATCCCAGCCAGCCGCGTTAAGAGCCACCACGATGCTGGCCAAATTTTTTAATAAAAATTGACGGTTGTGATTTTGTTTGCCAATATTATATATGGTCCACTCATTTTTAATTTCATTTATTTCTTGACAAAAAAAATATTCATTGCATCATAGGAGGATCAAACAAGTGTTATGTTTTTTTTACTGTATTTCAAAAGTTTTTTAAGAAAATATTTAAAAAAAAATATTTCTGATATATTTATGGAAAAAAAACAATTGTAAAGATAATTTTAATCACATTTTCAAATATACACTTAATTTCTAAAGAAATAAATTTGAGACTTGAGTAGTCAGGTAAATTAGTAATTTTAATAATATAAATAAAAAAATGCAACAACAATAAATAAAAGAATGACATGAGCTCATCTTGAGCATGAGAAACTAATATTTAAAAGTAAAATTAAAAAGAAAAAACCTAGTTAATTTGAGTTTCATGACCATGAATATGAAATTATGAAAATCTCATAGGAAAAAAAAAGGCTAACACATGAATATAATCATAATATTCCAATAAACAATCATGTATATCTAAAAATACAATAATTTGTCTTTATTTCTAATAAATGACAGCTTATACCTCCAACAAAAAATATGTTTAAGAATAATATAAATCATATTATATGGACTCACATACAAATTTAAGTTTTTAGATGAGATAGTTCCTCAACATGGTACCAGAACCTTGTTGACCAAGCGGCCATGAGTTCGAATCTCACCACTCTTATTTTATTTGATAAAAATTAATCACAAGGTGATATGAGCCTGTGTAAGTTTTAAGTTCAAAAGGTTTTCACTTGAAGGGAGGGGTTAGAGAATAATATAAATCATATTATGAGACCTCACTTACAAGCTTAAGCTTTTAGGTGAGATGTTTCTTAAAATAATTGTTTGTGTCATACTCCATCGTTTGAATCCCCAGAGAAAAGTATCATGTTATTTAGATATTGCTGCAATTTTATAATTATGATTTGAAAAATTAAGTTTAAATAAATTTATAAATTATATACATACTGTTTTTTTTTCTAATTAAAGCTTCAAAACCAATTATGCATGTTAATTAATTAAATATTCTTAATAATATAATTAGAACAAAATACAAGTCGCGTCACACACCGCACCATAATGATAAATATAAAATTAGTGATTATTTTAATTGTATTTTAAAAATATTTTTAAAAAATCAAGATATTTTATTTTTAAATTATTTTTTATTAGTTTTAAATTATTTTGATATGCTATATATCAAAAATAATTGTTTAAAGATTTTTTTATTTTAAATTATTTTTTTATTAGTTTTAAATTATTTTGACACGTTAATATAAAAAATAATTGTTAAAAAATAAAAAATTATCATTTTAGTATTATTTTAAATAAAAGACATTTAAAAAAATCTCGATAAAACTCCGTCGTAATTATCCACCCAATCACAAAACTGAAAACCTGTGTGTATTTTGGTTGATAAAACCAGTTTTAAAGCAAACTAGACAGTAACATTTACACTTATCCTTCCAGGAAAACACTGCAGACCTAAACATGGCTAGAGATGGCGGCGATAGATGTTGACAGAAACCAAAATCACGGCCAAGCGCCGCATGCGGCAGCGCAACGCCTCCCACTGCTGTATGTTTCACGAATCAGCTTACTTCTGAAGTTTAAAATAATCATTACTTGCAAGTAGAACTATTCAGAGATTGAATTATGATTTACTTCAGATTTAGACTTCGTAATCTAACTCATTTACCTGAGATTTTAGTATTGCGTTTCAAAAATAAATAAAAATTCAATTTTTGATATATTTTAAAATTATTTTTATATACTGATATCAAAAATAATTTTTAATAAATAAATAAATATTATTATAATATATTTTTAAATAAAAAAATACTTTCAACATATCAAACATGTATTTGGGAGGACAACTTGGTTGTTTTTTAAAATGATTTTCATTTAGAAATACATTAAAATGATATTTTTTTATTTTTTGATATATCACATTAAAATAATTTAAAAACATTAAAAAAATCAAAATTTAACCGAACAACATTTCAACAGATTAATCAAACAGGCACTTAGTGAGTTTTGATGATGCTTTCTTAGAAAAATACATTGCTTCGAAAGGGGAGAATAGCGGGGGAGGGATTCATTATATAGTATAGTTAAATCATATCTATGTTTTCAATCAAAATATATACCTTCAATTTCTTGACAAAATTAAAAGAAATCATGCCTGTCACCTGGACATTCAACACTTCACTCCAACCATTACAGATGTCTGGGACCGCTTCCATATTTCACTCACCCACTCAACAGAGATATAATACACTCCACAGGTGTGTATACTAGCAAATGCCCTCGGAGGTGTCATATTTTTTAATCATAAAAAATATTAATTGTGTATATTTTTATATAATATAAATTTATACAAAATAATAAATTTATAAAAAAATCCTGTAAAGCACAAGTTTTCTGTAAATATATAAATTTTAAATCGATATAAATTTATCTGTTTACTAGATTTCAACAAAATAACCAGTATAAAATTATCATCATCGTTAAAAAAAATAAAAAGATTTAGATATTTAAATTATTTAATTCATTGTATTAAAATTAATTCATTTTATAATATAATTTAAATCACATTTTAAAACAAAATATAAAGTTAATGCCCCCGCGTCTCGTTGCAAGCGACACCATGTTTTTTCAATAAAAAAATATTTTTTTTTGTTTTTTTATTATAAATTTAGTTAAAATATACAAATTTTCTATAAAATAAAGAATATAAACTTTTATATCAAAAAGTAAATTTGAAAAATATTGAAGCACAAATATTGTATAACGCGCATGAAAGTAGAAAGAGCAAAATACATTTTGTTTGAAACTCATGGCATGCCACCGACGTCTTTTTTATTTATTTTGGTACCTATGCTTTCAATCTCACATTTACTTAAGAAATCAAAATCAACTGGTCTTCAATTACGATGAAATTGTTGGGAAATGTAAGATTTAGGATCAAATTGAGAAAATAAAAAATTATGCACAGTGGGTGAACAATGATAAACTCACGTGTTTTAGTTAAGAAATCAAAATCAATTGGTCTGTAATCAGGATGAAATTGCTGGAAATGAAAGATTACGAGCTAAATTGAAAACAATTAAAAATTGTGCATAGTGGGTGAACAATGAAAAACACACTGGTTTTAGTTTTTTTAGGTAACATATATTTGCCAGCAAAAGCAACTTAAAAAGATGTATTACAGGGGTCTAAATGGTGCTCAGACAAAAAAATAATAATTTTACAGAACAAGTGCTAGGACATGAAAAGAATTTTACAGAACAAGCAAGCAATGTGGTACATAATTTTTTCATAGGATAATGCAACTAGAAATAATTCTGAAAATTGAGTTAAAAATGAACATTTACATAGGATTGTCATGCATGAACCATTGAAATTGCACCTGTTCACTAATCGTATGTAATTTCTTTCTATGTTCAACAATCCTTGCAGATGGTAGTTGTCATCCCTGCCAGAAAGAGGAGAATAAAAAATTATGCATGCTGAAATTACTGCATCACATGCTTAGTCATGAAACAGGTAAAAGCGTGTGCATAAATAAAGAATATATTCCATGAATAGATTATATGCAGCTCCAGGCATGGAAAAAATTCACCAAAAGAAAATTCCAGAACACACACACATTTCTCTTCTTCTTTTGGTTCCTCAAAATCGAAGAAAGTTGGTGAATACCTCATTTAGCAGGGATGTGAGAAGACTGACTTGGCTTGATTAGAAGAAAACAAGGGTATACAAGCTATAATTTGGCAAGAAAAATATGGTGAGATATCTTCACCAATGAATTGATTATCCATTTAACTGGATGGATGCACACACAAAAACATTGAAATAATACATCCTAGCAGGCAGATAAGCTACCATGTGATGCTTAACTAAAACTAAAAGTTGCCGCTGGTAAACAATAGAAGGCATCAAGCTAAAGCTAATCCACATTCATTAGCAACCACTGATCAGACAAATGCACATAAAATGCACATTCATTAGAAACCATCCATAAAGGACAACAAAGGCAAGAATTGTATTTATCCAATCTAACTTTGTTCTAACAAGGCCCCCAAACTATGTGATGTATAGCACTAGCATAATTGAGATTCTAGATCATTAAATATCCAAGATATAAATTCTATCCATATTGCTTTAAGGAGTTTGAACTCTGGTACTACTCTTGTAAAAATAGCATATGGGTTTCTCACATTTCCTGAATCAGGTTGCCGGTCAACCATGGTCTTCTCAACATGATATAAGGTAATAAGGTCCAATGTTGTCAAAGGCAAAAGACGTTAAATGACACCATACCTGTAAAATGTCCAAGGTGCTCGCGTGAATGAACCAAGGCGATATAATATAGATAAAAAAAATATATACATACAATATTATATCATATCATATAAATCTAAAATATATATCTTCCCATTTAAGATTAGATCATTAGAAGATAATAATAAAATACAAAATACCATAACATAGTCATATAAAGTTATATTTTTCACCCTTAAAATACAACAAGATAATTTAAAGTAGCAAGTAGCCAAATAGATTAAAAAGCAAACATAAATATCATCGTCATTATTTACTAATCTTCAAAAACATCTTCATCCATGCTTTCCTGTTTTGTACTTGTGCAAAATGTGGCTGGTGTCTCTTTAAGTTTTCTTACTGTGTGCCTCCAACTTTAGTGGTTTTAAAAAAAAATACCCTTATCTTTGTTTTTTACAAAAGTACCACTAAGTTGTTTCTTGACTTTTTTTATATAAAAAAGGTCAAAACATAAATCATTTTTTTTTTTTTGTAAAAAAGAAGAAAAATCAAACAGAAAAAGAATATTTCAAACAGGTGCCCACTTTAACGCAGCGCTTCATTGAAATTCATTGCTTGAAGCATTGTGGCCTTGCCTTGCCTTGCCTGGAGTGCCTAGGCTAGCGCCTTAGCACCTCTTGACAACGACGACTAACAAATATACATGTGTGTTTGTTCTAGACATTAAAATGAATGAATATATACAAGACAATTGCAAGTACACATCCAAGCTCCCAAAGCTCCAAGTCAAATCCATTGCAATGATACAAAAACTCTTCAAACAATCTAAAATCTGCAGTATTAGCATCCTATTCCTATTATACATTCAACTGGTGCGTAATAAGGGCATACTCTGCATGCACCCTAGTGCCTTTCATCTGTAATGTTCATGGACAAAAATGATAATCCTGGTAGAAACTGAGAGTTTCCATGAATCCAGAGTCAGAAAAATACAATTAAGTGTGGTTCTCATCAATCATGTCATATTTCAATGCCAGGATCTATAATTCTCATTAATCCTCGTTCTCATCTTGACATTTTGTAAACAAATAGAGAATGCAAAGGATGTACATAAAAACAATAAACAGGGACCATACACACAGCAAATATGCCAAGATACCATGACAATAGTGCAAACATCATAACTCCAAAATCCTATTTGATGTAAAAACTCTTTAATCAAATAGGCAAAAGAATTCTCATCTCCGATAAACAAATAATGTGGCTCTAAAGATACTCTGTCATTCAAATTTGCTTCACAATCAACAGCGTACATAAAACTCCTAACTCACAATTGTGTCATCAATTCATTACCAACCATCAAGATCACAATCTTTCAATAGAAAAAAAAAAGTTAAATCAAGAAGACCAAGCTATTATTGACAAGCATTAAACATAAACAGCCACTTATTGATAAATGAAATCAGGAGAAACAAAAACAATAAGAAAACATGCAATCAAAGAAGGTGTATGGTTACAAGATACAGTACCCAGCATCAGTAATCAATCAAGATCCTCTTCTCTAGTCTCGGGTCCAAAGTTGGTATTCCCTCTTGAATCCCCGTCGTTGTTGTTCCCACTCCCACTATAGCTAGCCTCCGCTGACGATCCAACAGACCTACCACTACCACTACTAAAAGTCCACGGAAATGGAATCCTCAACCTCGTCTCTCTTGGAGTCTGCGCATTACCATCGCTATTATCACCATCACTAAAAGACCCGCCACCCACATTCAGATTACCACCATCATTTCCATTCCCTTTCCTCTGCTCATAATCAGGATCATCAGTAGGCAACTCATACCTACAAACCGGACACGAATTATGCAATTCAAGCCAAGGTATAATACAATCCTTATGATAGATATGCTTACAAGGAATTTGTTTCGCTTCCTCCCCTAACTCAAAACTATCCTTACAAACCGCACACTGTGAAGAATCCGATTCCAATAATTCCTTTGTTACCTTAATATCCGGGAGATTCTCCACCGCGGACTTTGCGGCCGGCGGAGTTCCATACCTATTAGGATCATTCTCCGCAAGCTGTTGGATCAGTTGCTCTAACCCTGGTCCTATAAAATAATCACCGAGATTCGCCGGAAGACGAAACCCTGTGGTGTCCATTCCACCCATACCAGAATTATTTTCAATCACAAACTGAATGTTTGCTCCGCCGGCTCTCATGGTTTGGAGGTAATTTTGAAGAAACGCGAAAGGATTAAAACCGTCGGGATCTTGAAAAAGCGGGGAGACGGAGGAGGAGTTTGTTGTTGTTGAGTTGTTTGATGATCGAGGCGTGGGGGCCATGCCACCGAAGATGGAGGCGAAATCGTCGAGGAAGATGCCCTGGCCGAGACCAGAATCGAATGAGTTGGAGCTAGGGTTTGGAGAATCGACTTCTTCGAGGAAACCTTCCTGACAGTTAGGACATGAGGGATCGGAGGTTGGTGCTGAAGTTATTGTTACATTCCGTTCGCACTGGTGACAGAAGTAGAGTTGCGGGACGCCGCCGCCGGTGGAAGACATGGCTATTTTTATTGAAGGATTAAAATGGGATTTTCTGATTTTTGTGAGTCAGCTATTTTAAGGGAGAGATTTTTTTGGTCAATTTATAGGTGCTTAGATAGAGAACAAAACGATGACGCATGGGTATAGAATTCAATGTCCAAATTGCATATTTTAATATTTTTGTCAATTATAACTCAGTCCCTTTTTTAAAATAATTACTCTTTTTTTAATAGACCATTTATCTTTGTTTAAAAAAAATATAATATTTATATTATTTTAGATTTGCTAACAACTTATTTTTCTATGGATTTTCAATTACTTAATATTGAGTCATATTAAAGTTAATGATTTATAAATTAATAAATATTCAAAGATCTAATTGTTGTAGGTCGAGAGATTGAATTTATAGTTTTTAAAATAAAAAAATAAAGCAATTTGTTTCTTAAAATAAAGATACTAAGTTATGATTTATTCTCAACTTTACTTAAATTTTAAATTATAAAATCTTTTTCGGAACTACTTGTTTCAAATTATATATATATACACACTCACACGCACTTGAAAAATCTAATAGCAATGGAATTAAAAATAAATAAATTGAAAAATAATAATTATCGAGAATTAATCAATTTCGATATCAATTGACACAACAGAAAATATAAAATTATAAGATTTCTTATAAATTAAAATCCTTAAGAAATAAGAATATCATAACTATAAAAATAAACATTTAAAACATCTAATCACTATTCATCCAAGTCTCACTCGTAAAAGACAAAAACATGACAACCATTTGTATTTAGAAAATAAGGATATGATATACTAAAAGAGTTCAGAGTCGGTTACTGTAGCATATTAGTGAAATCACTGTGGATTGTAATAGTGTTGCTCAGTTTTCGGTTCGGGTCGTTGGTACGATTATTGTACTGTATTTATACATTCTTGCACAAGCAAATACAAAGAATGACATTTAGTCCACTAGAAGACAGACGCCTCCCTTCCTAAGGAGGGCAGGGTTCAACCCCCCTCCCAGGCGCGTTTCCTCTCTTATTTTATTTTATTTCTCTTATGATTTTGTTTATTGTTATTTATTTATTTCGACATCAAATAATTTTTTTTTTCTAATATTTTTTTTTGTTATAGTTATTGTTTTTTTTCTTTCAATATATTTTTTTTACCATTATTAGCACAATAAAAATAATAATTTTAGTATTTTTTTCTTACTTTCTCTTTTCCTAATGTTTTCAATTTTTTTCATCCGGGTAAATTAATTTTTTTTATTTTTTCTCACTTATGATTTTTTTTCTTTTTTTATTTATTTATTTTAACTTCAAATACATTTTTTTCTTATAATTGTTTTGTTTTTTGTTTATTTTTTTGTTATAGTTATTGATTTTTTTCTTTCAATGGATGTTTTTTACCATTATTAACACAATAAAAATAATAATTTTAGTTTTTTTCTTACTTTCTCTTTTCCTAATGTTTTCAATTTTTTTCATATGGGTAATTTGATAATTTTTATTGTTTTAGCAGCAATAGAATTATATTTTTAGTTGATAAGGATTTAATGTTCTTGTTGTTATAGTAGAATGTATTCATGTGTTTTATTATATCAAACCTTACATGTACAGATGTTATACTTTATTCAATTTTTTCATTTGATTGAAATTGATAATATATTTTTGTATTTGTTTCTGCCCTATACTTTTAATTTTTTTATCTTAATTCCTTTAATTTTTTATAGTTCTTAATAGTGCATATTTTTGTCTATGTCTATATATGCGTGTCTTTACTTTTGGTTTTTAATTTTTATTATTTTCTCTTTTGTTGAGATAACATTTTTTTTCAAAAACTTTTTTTTTAAATTTTAGTATGTGTTATGATCATTTGAAAATTAATATTTTTTTTCTTTGTTTTTTCTTTTTTTTTAATTTCACATGAAATAATTGTTTTTTGTTAAAATTTTAGTTTTTTTATTCTTTTATTGAATTGATTTTTCTATTATTCACATAATAATAATAATAATAATAATTTTAGTTTTTTTTTTCTTACTTTCTCTTTTATTAATGTTTTTGAGTTTTTTTCTCATTGGAATAATTTAATAAATTTTATTTTTGTAGAAATAATAGTAATGATATTTTTATGTATTAAGCCTTCGATGTTGTTGTTGTTATAACAGGGTGTGTTGATGTGTTTCATTATATCAAACCTTACTTGTATAGATATTATATTTTATTTTTGAAATATCAAAATCTATTAATTATTTCAATCTCAACAACCATAAAAAAATTTACTTGGCCCGCAACGTAGTGCTGGCAATTAACTAGTTAATACTAAATAGAAAAATATAAATATAATTTTTTAAGCATGTTATTAATAAATTAAATGATTAAATGTCAGTCAAAGGGGAGAAAAATAATTAAATCATAATAATGATTAGCGTGAAGTAATTAAAAATTACCTGGTGCGAGCTCGAGACAAAAATAAAAACAGATGAGAGAAAAACAAAAATTGTGGATAATCATATCAAATTAACTTGAAGAATAAAATTTAAATTCAATTATCCAGCTACCTAAAATCAATTTATCATATGAGTCTATTTAATTGAGCCATGTCACTTCTTTTATTATATAAAACATTTTTTATTTATACATAATAATAAAAATAAAATGGAGGACAAAATTATACGAAGATTCGACCACTCTCCCGACAAAAAATGTTGGGTTTGAGGATATTAATGGTGTTCTTCAGGAGGACACTACTGTAGTTGACAATTCGGGCCTGTTTGGGAGTGTTGTGACGGTAGCTTTTCAAAATGTTTATCGTGTCGAAATACATCAAAATGATGTTTTTTTTTAAAAAAAAAAATCACTTTTGAAATTAGCACATAAAATGATCTAAAACACACAAAAACATATTAATTTAAGATGGAAAAAAATTCAAATTTCGCCCAAAAGCCAATGAGATTGCAATGCCAAACGGGCACGAAATCTTCAACAATAAGACAATAATAGGTTTTCTGGATCTGAAATTACTGTATAAATTGTGAAAGAGACTTAGGGCTTCTTTTTAAAGTATTTTTTTTTAATTTAAAAAGTATCAAAATGATATATTTATATTTTTAATAAATTATTTTTAACATCAACACATCAAAATAATATAAAAATATCAATAAAACAAAATTTAAAAACAAAACATAAAAATAATTTTTTTATATTTTTTTCAAAAACACTTTTAAAATGCAGTGTCAAACAAGTAGTTAGCAAGTTCTTTTTTTCCATCTAGAGATACAATAAATTAACAAAATTAATTTTAAATGGCTATGAAATATTTTTCATAGTTTCAAAATGTGTAGAGTTATGCTACATGGAATTTGTGTGGTGTTTGTTTTTGAGAAAATATTAAACATTGATAAAAATGGGCTCTGTATTAAGTATAATTTATTTAAAAATAATATTTTTTTATAATAAATACAATTAAGATTACACATATAGTGAGTATACAAATTTTCTTAATATTTTTGTTAATAAATATATCACTATATATATATATATACATATATCATGGCTATTAAAATATTCATCATATTTTTCGGTAGGCTTGATCACGGTGTGCATTAATTGTAAGAGAATAAGATAACTAATATTTTACTCGTTCAATTGGGCCCCACAAAATACACTCTAGTGAGTATACAAGTTTTCTTAAAAATTGTATCTTTGTTGAATTTATAATATGATTTTTTAGAGAAAAAAATTAAAGAGCCATGCTGGTGACATGTATCATGAGAGTTAAACTTAATGCTTAGTTTTGTGACCTAAAATCAATCAAAAAAATAATGATATTTGTTTTTGTTTTGTGATTTATTTTATGTTTTTGTTTGCTTTTTTGCTAAAGTTTTTAGTTTTTTTTTATTCTTTTGGCTAATATGTTATAACTTCCTATTTACCTAAAAAACTTGCAATTATTTAGTTTTTTTTATATATTTATTTTATTATGGATAAGGTGTTGAAAATAATGATAATGATTATTTTGAAAATATTTTTTTTAAAAAATATATTAGGCTAATTATATATTTTGATATTTGTTTAATACTAGTACATTAAAGTACATAAAAAATGAACTATTTTTTTAATCTCAAATTAATTTAATTTTAGTGTTCCAAAACACTTTTAATATAATAATATCAAGAACAAATCTTAAAAAATATTTTAATTTTTTTAAAATAAAAATCAATTTAAACTAAAAATATATCAAGTCATACGTAGATGAAACAGAAAACACATAGGGATAACAAATCACTAGCAACATAACATTCACTATACATACATAAGAGAAAGTTGCAGTCTGATTTCACACCATCAAAGCTAAATTTACTTTGTATTTTATAGCAAATTGAATTTAATATAGAGATATATAACAATAAAAATTAAAACTAAGAATATAGATATTGATATATAAATATAAACAAAAAATAAGATATCTCATAGAATAAAAAAATTAAAAATAAAAAAGAGGATAAAAATACTAACAAATTATATATATTAAAATGAGATAAAAAAAATTCTTGCACAGGGCAAATGAATTGTTATTATTATAAGCTAATACGTAAGCTGTAAGAAAATACAAAACAAGCCTGTGGGCTGTCATGTTGTCTGGGTAAAAGTCGGCCCCCCCTTAACTCATAGAAGATTTTCTTGGTTCTTCCTTACTCTAATCTACAGTCTCACGAAGTCTTTTCTTTTGTTCTTCGCGTCTTCTCCATTGATCGATAAAAAATCCGAAATGGGTTCTCGAGGAGTAGCAAACATGATACTGTCGCGAGCAAGCAGGATGAAAGCAAAATTACAATCATCACTAGAAGCAAGTCTTTTGGAAATCGAAGACGTATCACACCAGCACGCAGGCCATGCTGCCATGAAAGGGAATACTGCAGGGGAAACTCATTTCAATGTCAAGATCGTGTCTCCTAAATTTGATGGACTTAACCTAGTAAAGCGTCACCGCTTGGTTTATGATGCACTCGCGGAAGAGTTGCAGTCTGGATTGCACGCTCTCTCCATAGTTGCAAAGACTCCACAAGAAGAAGGAGCAGCTGCAAAAAAGTGATCCAAGCGAGGTTCTGGGCTACTCTTGTTCTTGGGTTTTGTGTTTTTTTAATTGCTCCAAGTCTTTTTGAATGTCTAGCTGTAATTGGGTACTTCGATTTTTTTTTTATCTTGTCAGAAGATAATTGACTGAATTGATTGGAGATTTGATTTTTGAAGTGGATGGGATATTGGGGTGTGATGCTTTAAGGAGTTCTTGACCTGAAAAATATAATCTTCTGTTTTTTTGTCAAGAAAATTCATAGAACATTGAATTTGAAATTGTTGCATTAGCAGACTTGTTACAATTCGTTTCCTTCATAGTTGGTCTCAGCACTGAGGTCTTGCCCACATGATCCTTAAACCAAGACAATTTATATGTACGACGGTATAATTTTGTTAATGCTAAAGTCGTGGAATTCTCTTCCTAACAACTCTTTATACTGTTGTCCTTCTGCGTTGTCTGGAGCCCATGAGTTTGCCAATATAACACCTTTTCTTTTAAGCCTGCCCATATTGATGATTACCTCTTCATGCTGCTTGCATTATAGCAATGGAATGGTTCTTTTTTAATTGTGCACTGTTGAACTTGATACATGATAGTTACATAGTCATTAGAGTACCTGATCGGTCGTTTGTTCTTTCATCTTGTCATGTCCGTGAATTGTTTGCAAAGACATAGATTAGCTGATGATCTCTAATTTATAGCCCCGGTTTGTGATTTCCCTGCGCTGGCTTCCACTAGAGAATCAGTTAATGGTCGGACTACCAACTTTTATTCCAATACAACTTCTTCATAGTAGCTTGCAATGATGATTAAGCATTTATATGGAGGTTCAGCATTGTGGTTGCAAGATATGATTTTTTGAGCTTTTCTTTTTTCATTTCCACTCTCTTTTGTACCTCACTGAATTCTATTAAACTAATCTGGTTGATAGGGAATGAATATTTGATGCACTAAATATTTGCAACTGAATGGTAATAACCTGGAATCCTTCAAACTCTCAACCTCCTCTTTAAAGGAGAATCGCAGAAACAAGTTCTGCACATATGAATTCTTCATCATCAGAATGTTCATTAAAGCAGTTCTTTAAGTTTTATAAAACCATGATTCTTCACCGATGAAAACATCATCTACGCATGCAAGTGATATTTTAGAACTTTTTCTGTATTTGATATGAGATTGAGCATGGATAGGCACTATTATTGCATGTCTTTACAGTTGCTTGTCAATTTTGTGGCGGGAAATCTGTCCAAAATTTCTTAAGTGTAACATGGCTATTGCTCAAGCCAATTAGGATAATTATACATTTCAAGGTTAGGGAGGCTAGTTTAGTTTGTGTTAGTACCAAATATTAGTGCACTCAGTCACTAATGCTGTTCCAATGAACTCTTTATCAGAATAATTTAGATGAACTTCTTTGCCATGCTATATGTTGCAGTAGCCTCTTGAAGTTCCAGGAATTCAACTAAAAATATTATGAATTTGCTGCAGGCGTGTCCATGATGACAGAATACATGCTTAGGAGTTGGAAGTTGCGGTAAGCTTGCTTGGACAATTGGAGAAACTTGGCTTAATAATGATCCATGTCACAGCAAGCATGCCTCATCAGTAATGGGTTAAATAATGATTGTTGTTTATTTTTACTTTTGACTACTATTTTTGTCTGTTGGAAAGAGATTCCGGTGTGCGAGAATCATTAACCTGGGATATTTCTGTGGGTTGGAGCTTAGTCAGTGTTTCGTTATTTAGAATTTTGTGGTCGATTGGCTCTTCATCATGCATTACTTTTACCAGAATTTTATTCAATATTATACTTGAAGAGCTGGGGAGGAACTGCTGCTGTGGTATTCTCTCTTCACTATCATTTACTTGTGATATAGGTATTAGAGAATAATATAAATTATAATATAAGATCTCACTTAACAACTTATCCTTTTAGGTGAGATAATTTCTAATATAGTATCAGAGTCTTGTTAACCCTGCAGTCACGAGTTCGAATCTCATCACCTTATTCTATTTAATAAAAATCAAGTATAAGATAGTATTGGTCTATGCAAGTTTCAAGCTCAAAGAGCTTTCACTTGAGTGGTGTATTAGGGAATAATATAAATTATATTATGGAACCTCACCTAATAATTTAAATTTTTAAATGACATTGAATATCAAATTAGAGACCAAGTAGAATTTTCTCCATAGGCTTTAAGTTGATGTCTCGGGAATGGGATGATGAGAATTGTGAATCATCCCACCGTGAATTACTGTCCTTCCTGCGAATGGTCTCAATTGGTTCCTCTTCATGAATTAAATCTTTCCTCGACTGAACTTGTTGCAAATTCCTAGCATGGGAAATGCAGTGAAATCTCAAGGAAAAGCAATGGCTCCAAAACACTTCAGTGTCACAAATAGTGCACAGCATTCTAGCCCCGGATAACCACGTCCCCAAAATGGAGCATGCTATGTACCTGTTTGGAAGTGTAGTTCATGTAGTTTTTAAAGTAATTATCATGTTAAAATATATTAAAATGATGTTTTTTTTTAAAATCATTTTTGAAATCAATAAAATGATCTAAAACACACAAAAACATATTCATTTGAAATAAAATATTTTTTCAAATTTTGGCCAAAAGTCGGTGGGATCGCAATGCCAAACTGGCACTAATAAAAAAGCCACACAAAACTAGGTTCAATCATTGTTCTTCCATCAAATCCCTGAAGTTGGCTTTGCCGGGTTTTGTTCTAGTTTGATTGGGTCACTAAGTTTGAATAAGAGTGTAGTTGAAGTTATTTTTTAAATATTTTTTTATTTATAAATGTGTTAAAATATATATTTTGTTTATTTTTAAATTATTTTTAATATCAACACATCAAAAGTATCTGAAAACATAAAACACATGAAAAAATTAGCTACAAATAAAAAAATACTTTTGAAACATAATATCAAATATACAATTACAAGTTGATTGTTAAATTATCTAAATTTAACTAGGTTGATATTCAAAATGATTCAAAAGCAAATTATCTAGACGGTGTTTGGTATTTTGTTTTAAAAACGCATCTCAATGAAATTATTATTTTTATTTATATTTATATTTTTATTTTAAATTAATTTTTTTAGTGTTTTTAGATTATTTTCATGTATTGATGTCAAAAATAATTTAAAAATAATATAAAAATATATTATTTTGATACATTTCAAAACTAAAAATATTTTTAAAAATAACCACAATTTCAAATATCACATAGGATAGGGCTTCGAGTTAAACATAATCATGTCGGCCTACAAATTCAGAAAATCATTTCTGAATTGTATAGTAAACCCATCAAATTCGAAGGTGCAGCGCATTTTGTTTGGTCCGATCGCCATGCTAATTTTAAAAGGAAGAAATATATGATGGTAGGCAGGTAGGAATTTGCCGCCAAATATTACAGCGAGGAGCCTACCAAATCAAAGCTTGCATTTGCTGCCGTCTTTTCAGCTTTCCCAATCATTCCCTACTTCAATTTTGTTGGTCACAAGAAAACCCATATCACAAGAACTCTGAAAAACAAATCCTCATTTAGCATCTCTGATCCATTTTATAGCTTTCTCTTCCCTTTTTTTTGTGCGCGTGCATGGCGTATCTTTCTTGTTTGATGGCTGGGATTAGATTCGGATCATAGGGGACACATATAATCATCATTTCCTTAAAAAAAGCTGAAGGAGGCAAACATGAACAGCAAATCCTCTGTCTCCAAGGAGCTTAATGCCAGGCACACCAAGGTCTGCTTTCCTTTTTCACCATCTTCTCTGTCGCTGGTTAGGATCTTCTGTTTTAGTTTTGTGGGATCATTGGATTTGAGTCAGGATTTAATCGATTTTCCTTCTTTATCATCTTTTCTTGCCCTGTCTAATAACCCCAGCATGCATTCAATTGCCCTTCTCATCAGGATATTTTCTTTTCTTGTTCTTGTTCTTGTTCTTCTTTTTCCAACTATCCATTGAATTCGTTCCAAAACATAGCTGATTAAGAAGAGCAAAGGGTCTCACATTATAATCTTTTATACTGGTGTTATAATACATAGTAGCTCTCTATAATAGGAATGATACGAACTTTATTCACCAACTCTTGCAAATGATAATTGGGTTCGACGATGTCGAAAATTGAAATCCATAAGGAGAGGACTCAAAAATATGTAGATGAGAAGAGTTAGAAACAACAGGTTCTTAGACAAGATTCAAGAGTAAAGTATCAACCCAGATCAGGTAGAAACTGCGTCTGGTGTCTAGATTTTAGAAGTAACATTATCATTGGAGGGCAATACCAAAAAACTGGGGACCTCAGAATACATATAGCTCACTCTTCTAAGCCATTATGTAAGAATTCGAAATGTGATTGATTTCTATATATTCAGTGTATTTCTTCTCTTACAATTGAGACACAATTTATAGACAAATTCCTAGATTAAAATAGCTAGAATAAAGGTTATTTTTCGTATTACTTTACACAATACCTATAACAGGTAATTAACGGCCATATTTAATACATTCTGATAATAAATACTACATAGAGAATAGTTTTTGTTTATAGATTTGAAATTTACTTAATCGACGTCCAGTTTTTCTCTGAAATTGTGTTCTCTTTCCCACTCTTTTACGCAGATATTGGAGGGCCTTCTTAAGCTGCGGGAGAACAGAGAATGCGCTGATTGTCATAGCAAGTACACATTTAAGACCCTTTCTTAGCTTCAGCTTAATCAATTTCGCTATTATAATGTCCTGAACCTTATTATAATTAGGTTTCAATCCTCATCTGGTTTTGGATTAGGCTGTGTCATGCCCTGGCCACTTTTAGAGATGAGATAGAATCTTTGTGTTCACCATTATGAGGTGCTAGTTTAGCTAAAATCTACTTTCAATGGGTATTGGATTAGGTTGCAACATGAGATCAAATTCTTAGAAAGCACTCTGGAACCTAGCTTCTGCAGAACTCGTATATCCAGATATGGAGTTTTGTGATTTTCTCTTATGCTTTTTAGCCTCTGCTTTTAGTCTATCCTAGAGGGAGTTTTTTATTTTCAAATTTCCTGAAATGAGGGAAGCACCCGGGTGATTTTAGGACCAAGAAACAACGGAAGCATTAAACACTGCAAAATTCACAGAAAAATCGTTGAGAAAGTTACTGTCTTAAAAGAGCATAGTGAACTGGATTATCGTGATTGATGGTTCTCATTCTCTACTAACCGTGTGATGTCAGTCAAAATCCTGGCGTGCATGGATTTTTTCACAAGTTGGAGTAGTTTTGACATTCTGATGATGCAAAAATATGGATGTATAGAATTTCAAATTACATCTTTACTTGTCCAAGAAACAGCTGAAGCTTGATCTCAGAATTTTCTTTTCAATCTATTTCTCCCAGGGCACCGCGATGGGCAAGCGTGAACCTTGGAATATTTATATGCATGCAATGTTCAGGAATTCATCGGGGTCTTGGGGTGCATATTTCTCAGGTTCGTATTGCTATTCTTTCTTTTCTGGTGCATCTTTCGCCCTCTACAAGCAAAATCTAGGATCTTTACCTGTATAGCAATTTTTTTCCTACTTTTGTTATTAGCTCTTTCATTTTTATTGCTATACATTATTTTGTTGTCTCCTCACTACATCACGTCAATGGCTTGTACATTCTGGCCTTGCGAATAGGTACGGTCTACCACACTGGATACATGGCTGCCGGAGCAGGTTGCTTTCATGCAATGTAAGCATATCTCACCGCTGTTACTAGTGAAATGAATCGCGAATCAATCATCTGTGAATGATGTAGTTTCTCAATTCAAACATAAGTTGTTTTCATGGCTTTTTCCTCTATGAATGACAGAAAAATTTAAGATTTTGCTACAAAAATCTGACTGGTAGTTTTTGCTGCTATTCATTAGTCATCAAGCTTCCCTGGATAAGAACCTCGAGCTGATAGTTTACAGTTTAATGGTGGAAATGCTTTTGATCTCGTTTGATTTGGAGTTTGTGTGATGACCATTACAGCATAACTGTTATTCTAACTATTTTTATTTAAACTTGTTTGTGTAATAGCCGTGGGTAACGGGAGGTCCAATGATTACTGGGAAGCAGAACTGCCTGGAAATTTTGACAGAAGTGGGACTGACAGATTTATCCATGCCAAGTAAACCTGCTACTGAAGTTTGTCGTGAGCTGTATCTGAGAACAAGATTTCCATCTTGATTAACTCACTTTGAATTTTTCCAGGTATGGGGAGAAAAGATGGGTTTCAAGAAATTCAAAACAACCAGCTCAAGTTTTCAGTCGAATTAACTATAATAATGACGTGCTTGTTGAAGGTGAAGCCAGTAGGGTTGTTCCCAGGCAAACACGGCCACAGTCTCTTGACGAAGAGAGTTTTTCCAGAATCACAGCACAACTTTCTCCTCCATTGACAAGACCTCGTTGGGTAATGTTCCTATATAAATTGCTGTGAAACCTGCAGCTTGATGAATATTGCAAAACAAGAGAAAACAAAAAAGAGCATAGGATTTAACTTAACATTGTTCGGAAATATGCCTACATGAGCGAGGAGCTTTGATTTCTCTATATATTGAAATAGGGTTACACGGTATGCATTTATAGTAAATCCTAAACCGCCTAAAAACCTAGTGGCAATATAAATCAATTATTATGAGCTAGATGATTCCTTGTTAGAGAATAATATAAATCATATTATGAGACCTCATTTACGAGCTTAAGTTTTTAGGTGAAATGGTTCTTTAACATGGTATCAGAGCTTTGTTGACCCAGCGGTCACGAGTTCGAATCTCACCACCCCCCATTTTATTTGATAAAAATTAAGCACAAGGTGATGTGGGTCTGTGCAAGTTTAAAGCCCAAAATGCTTTCACTTGAGGGGGGGTTAGAAAATAATATAAATCATATTATGGGGTCTCACTTACAAGCTTAATAAAAAGGTGAGATAGTTCTTTAACATTCCTTACCAAGATATCAGAGTTTTGTTGACTCAGTGGTCACGAGTTTGAATTTCACTATCCTCATTCTATTTAATAAAAATCAAGCACAAGGTAGTGTGGGTCTATGCAAGTTTCAAGTTCAAAAGGCTTTTACTTGAGAGGAAGGTGTTAGAGAATAATATAAATCATATTCTAAAGTCTCACCTAACAGCTTAAGTTATTATGTGAGATGGTTTCTTAACATCTATCAGCCACAAACTATAATATAAATCTTCATACTGAAAATAATATGTAAAAGAGCATGGGTGCTAGAATCTTAATCACATTCTAAGTTTGAGGGGGTGTTTGAGAGTGCTTTTGAATAAAAATAAATTTTATTTTTATTTTTATTTTTAAGTTTAAATTAACAAAATTTGATGTTTTTATATCATTTTGATGTGTTGATGTCAAAAATAATTTTTAAAAAATAAAAAATATAATTTTAATGTATTTTTGAACGAAAAATATTTTCAAAAACAACCACATCCACACTCTCAAACAGTTACTTATGCTATGTGAATAACCATACAATCAAACCCTTTTCAATTCTTGTCAAATGCTACGATGTAAAATGGTTATCTATAAGAATGGTATTCTAATTATCTATAGAATGTTTAAATAAACAAAAGCAATGCATGAGTTCTAAAGCTTGCCCATTTTTTCATATAGGCTTCTTTGGACATGAAGAGCGATCCAATTGCTTTACCGACACCAAAGGGACTAACTGAGAGCATAAAGAAGACCGATGGTCCTAAAGATCTCTACAGCTTGCTTCATGTCGATGATACGAAACAAAATATCCCCTCCATGGAAACTCCTTCGAGCTGGGCAACTTTTGACTGTAAGTATACGGTATATTTGTTAATTATTGTTAAAGAACGTTATCGTCTACAAACTTAGGCGGTTAGTTGAGGTTCTAAAATATGATTTTAATTTTTTTCTAACACATCCTCTCAAGTGAAAGTTTTTTAGGCTTGAAACTTGCCCACAGGCCTACACTACCTTGTGTTTGATTTTTATCAAATGGAATGATGGTTGTGAGATTTGAATTTGTGACAGCTAGGTTAACAAGGCTCTGATACCATGTTAAGGAATCATCTCACCTAAAAACTTAAGTCATTAGTTGAGACCCCAGAATATGATTTATATTATACTCTAACAAGTATGCTAAGTGAACATCTTTTTATTGACATGTAGAAGCATTTTGATAGTTCCTGAAATTAATTGAACTGCTGGAATATATTGTAAGAAGGAAGATTTCCACGCTTAGCTGAGCATTCTCTCCTCGAATTCAATCTTTCTTTCTCTCTTTTTATTTTTGGATGAGATGTATTTTAATTTCTTTGAGATAAAATGAGATGGTAGTTCTCTGCGATACGAATGAATCCTCTATTTGCAGACTAAGTTTGAGCTGGTTGTTCTAGCCTGAACTTGATGCACCGCTCTTGATTCATCATAAAACTAGATCATCAGGATAGACAAGCTCTGTGCTAGACTCTCATACCACAATCTGTGGTTGCAGGAAAAGATGTGCTGTTCAAGCAGATGGAGCAGCTTCACAGCTGATCAAATGGGACCATGGCATCGATTGCCAACTAGCCGTTAAAGTATAAATCACAAGTTTATGGACTGAAGTGAACATTTTACATATCTTCAACAAGGTTTTCTCTCATATTTTGCCAAATTTGGCACACCCCTTTTCCTATAGGAGGTGCCATAGGTGTAGAAGGAAAATCATTTCCTGGATAAACATCAAAGTCTGCCTGTAGCTGTGCAAATGCTGATATCCTTTTCTGTATGCCAAAGCAAAGGATAATGTATCATTTTCTTGTAAATTGTTATTGTGATGTTCGGTAAAAGTTGTGGTTTCACCCTTCATTGATGATTTGTTCAAGGATATTTCTTGGATGAGAATCGAGTTGTTGAGCAAGAAATTGTAAAGGTTATCCCATTTGGTGTTTGTTTGGAAGTGTGGTTCAAGTTGTTTTTTAAAGTGATTTTTATTCAAATATATATATCAAAATGATTTTTTTTATTATTTAAAAAAAATATTTTTGACGTCAACATATCAAAATAATCTTAAAAAATAAAAAAATAATAATTTAAAATAATTTTTTTTCAAAAACACATTCGATAATTTATTGGGTCATTGCTTTGACTCATGAGTAATTGGGTCAACTATTTTATTAAAACTATTTGTTTCCTCATTTTCTTTTCTTTAGTGTTGATTTGGTCGGATTTGAATCCAATTTATCCGAGTTATTTTTTTTTTTGTTAAAGTATCTCTTATTTTTGTTAGCCAACGTAATGTTTTTAATTGAGATTATTGTTTTTATATATGATAAATTTATGTTCAAAACACATTTAAATAATAAAACATCAATTTTAAACCAATTTTCATGAATAATTTATTATTATATTATTAATTTAAAATCAAATGCATAATAATTGTGATTATTGGAGATATCGAATTAACGGACTCTAAGGAGTGTCCACTAACACCTGCACAAATATATAAAGGTACTTTCTTTTCCGAACCCAAGAAAATTAGTTTTGTTTTTTTAGTAAGTATTAATATAAAAGTAATACGTACAATTCATTGTTATATTTTGTGATGGAAATATTTAAATAATAATAATAATAAGGAATCCTAATCCATATTTATGATAATTGAGAAACTATTAGCACGTATAATTCATTGCTATATTTTGTGATGGAAATATTTAAATAATAATAATAATAATAAGGAATCCTAATCCATATTTATGATAATTGAGAAACTATTAGCACATATAATTCATTGTTATATTTTGTGATGGAAATATTTAGATAATAATAATACATATTTATGATAATTGAGAAACTATTAGCACATATAATTCATTGTTAATTGGAAAAAACATTATAAATTTGATATTACCAATAAAATCTTGGTGTTGCAAAAGGAAAACACTTTCAAGTATTGACATTAAAGGTGTGAACGTAATTGAGAAGATAAGCCCTATGTATTATGTAAGATAATAAAAACGGTGCCCTAGGGCTAAAATATATATACTTATTGCTATATATTTTATCCTCAATATATTCTTTTTTATTATTATTAAAAAAGGATAAGCATTGATTCAACCATGGCAATTCATTCCATTAACCTAACAGAAACTTCTTTTTTCTTTTTCTCAATAAAAAACCAGCAGAAATTCAATGCTTTTCTTTTATTTGATTGCCCTACCTTTTCTTTCGCAGGGCTCCAACCCTAAGACCACGTAACCTTAGATTTCTCTTCTTGTCTTAAAAAGTCGATCAATGAGGCTATTGGCAATGATTTAGGGCATCTTCAAGGATGGAATCTGTTCTTTTGCTTGATGCTGTCTGCTTTGGGATTGTGCTTATAGGACACACCAGCACAAGAACCATATTGATGTGTCTCGTAAACAAGGATTTCTCGGAAAAGACAAGCCAGCCCAGAGTTGGGCACTTCTCGTTGTTTAAATTATACATAACTTACAGGAATTTTGAGTTATTTTTTTGTGATAATTTTGATTAATATCTCGAGTCTTAAAATGAATAACCATGTAAATATCTAATAACTATCATATTAACAGTATTTAAACCTAAAATCTTGGAGCAAAATTACTAAATGGTTTGTATTTTATGCTAGTTATTTGACCCCTTTTTTGGCCCATGTTGTATTATTTTTTATGATGGTAGTGTATAGACTAAAAAGAAGCGTTGTCAAAATCAATTTTTTTGTACATAATATAAACTCGGATTGTAAAATTTAAAAGTTAAATTTGTTTACTTATTATATATATATATATATTGATAATTTCAGTTAAAATTTAAATTATATGAAATCTAATAAAGATAATTAACAATATTATAATTAATTAATTAAATCTCTGTGTCTTATGCTTTATTGTTGAGACGGAGACAATTAATTCATATGACCAATTTTCAGGTGTAACAAACCTCTTCTTTATTTATGTCTTCAACAATAACATTCCCTTTCTCGTTTCTCTGAGGCACCACAACCATCTCCTCTTTTTTAATATTTATTACTATTAAACTTAAATATTTTAAAAATAGCTATAAATTAATTTTTTTATTTTAATTTATAATGAAGATTGGATTTAATAATATTATAATAACTTCAATTATATAACAGGTTAACTTGAAATTGGGTTGATTTAGAGCTTGGGCTAGTCCGAGTTTTAGATAATATTTCCAATAAATGTAGTTTTGCATAATATTTTTTGTCCATTTTATTTTCTTCAATCAATTTAATTTGTGTCTCTATTTATGTTTTTTTCTTGAATAAAATAAATAAATTTAGCAAACATAATTGGATAAATATCTCTGCTTGTGAGATTAAATATCTTGATCTATATTTGTCTCTCAATTTTTTTCATTTTTATTTTTTCTTATCATTTATGTTTTTTAAACATATATAATTCTCAATTTATTTAATTACATGTATGCGTAAAAATTTTATTTTTATTTTTATTTTAAATTTTTTTAACTTCAAAAACATATTAAAAAAATACATAACCCAAGTGTCTAGTATGTGTGTAAATTAAGTAAATGATTTGTTATGTTTTATATATCAATTTTCCACAGCAATTTATGATCGAGTAATTTATTTACTAATAATAATGATGATTATCTCAAAACTTAATAAATCACTTACTTCATTTGCAAATATATACCCTTTCTATGATTTGTTATGAAGTAAAAAATATTTTAAAAAATAATAATTAATAAATTACTCGATTGCCATTAGATTAGCTAGTGAGATTCACCATTGGTTCCACGGCAAAATCAAGATCTAATTAAGATTTAATAAATTGAGATATATATATATAATTTCCAAATAGTCTTCCACGATCAACCCAAGCTAATGAAAAGAAAAGCTAAATATTATGGTTCTTGGCTTGCTTTGCTCATGAGCATGTTTCGCCTTTTTTTTCAGGGGGATTCAATGTATTTAATTTAGTTGTGATTTTTTAAAAATATTTTTTATTTATAAATATATTAAAATAATATTTGGGAATTTGTCATATCTTCAATGTATTTTTGCTGTTTTGGTAAAACATACTTTGATTAAACAAAAAAAAAAGAGTAAATTAAGGCAACTCGTGTCATTAAAATTGTGTTTAATTAATGTCTTAACACAAAAGAAGTAAGGAAAGAAAAGACAAGGAAATAAAAAGAGACAAAAGCTGTGTTTGGTTGGGAGGATGGAGACAGAGACATCTCCATGTTTATTTTAAAATTATTAATTTATTTTTAGAGTATATACTTTTTTTTTGTTTTGAGTTAATAACTAAATTCCATCTTAATTTTTATTTTTGTTTTGAAGGCAGGCAAGGAATTTAATATCAAAGCACTTATAACGGTGGTTGTTGAATGCCAACAAAGGATAATATTCTAAGTTGGTATTTTGCATAAACAATTTGCTCTTCCCCAACGTTCCTCAAACTATAGCTAGTCCAATATTGTTTCGTGTTTAAGATTATATTTTAAAAATATTTTTTAAAAAAAAAATATTTTTGTATTTTCAGAACATTTTACCATGTTAATATTAAAAATAAATTTTTAAAAAATAAATAAAAATAATTATTTCTATGCATATCTAAACAAATTTTATTTTAAAAATAACATTTAGCATGCTTACAAACTGGCTCGTTGATATAATTTTAAAAGTATTTTTGAAATACAGTGTCAGACAATCTCTAAGAGATTTGTCTTCCTGTGATCTTAGATTCGAGTCTTGTGGTTAATAATATGATAATCACTCGAAATTTATATGATTATTAACTTCAAACCAATAAAATTAGTCAAATTACATATAAGCTACACATTAACATATATATATATATATATATATATATATATATATATATATATATCAAATGACTGACGCTTCCTTATTGAAGAAAAACCCTCTTATAATAGATTAGCACTACAAGGATAGGGCGTCGCCTGGTGGTGACCCACCAGTAGCACTACTAACACCACCAGGCGCCACCACTTTGGTGTTTAGTGGCGACAACTCTATAGTCTCTTATTTATATGTAGCTTCTACCAAATGTGAGTATGTGACAGCTTTATTTATTTATTTATTTATTTTTGACAAACACTTTTGATTATAATGAGAGTAGAAATACCTCTCATGGTAAATATTACCGGATAATTAATAAGATATTAACATGTCGATATTAGTTTTTTTTCTTGGAATATTTTGGATTAATTTTGTAAATTATAATTAAATTTTTTTTATTGGGAATTAGATAGAACATCAAAACCGGACTGATGAATTAACAAAAAATATTAATTTCTCCTGGTCTCTTTTAATCAGGCATCATTTTTTTTTTGGGTGGGTGGGTGGGGGAGTGATCTTCTTCTGTCTTCTCTCTTCCATGTCAATAACAACCCCCCCACCACCACCACACACACACACTATATAATCAAGTTTTATAATCTAGCACTTGGTCAGAAGTATGGTATTTAAAAAAATCAAGTTAATTTTCATATATCATATTGAAAATTAGCTCCATTTTAAATTTATTTTAGATTCTAAATAAAATTATAAAATAAATTCACTTATTTAATTATTCTTGCTGAAAAATTGTCAAAACATGGTCAAGGAGCACATTCAAGATTAAATTAAAAATAATCTTAATGGTTATAGCTTTGATAAAATTTAATCTACAGTATAAGTTTTTTAAGATGAAATATTAACATGATTTAAAGAAATTGACTCAATAAAATGATCTGAAAATATTAAAAAAATCAATTTAAAATGAAAAAAATAATTTTTTTAATTTTTTTTAAAATATTTTTATTACATAGGTTCAAACCCCAGAGATGATATTATAATAACTATATGTTATATTGTATCAATCAACCTAATAATTTATATGGATTCCTATTTTTAGATCGGCTAGTGGGTGGTAAAAGGCAGCGTGACATGGCAATCACTTGTGCAGCGATGACTTGTGAGCTGGTATTTAGCGGTAGAGCGCCGAATGTGAAAGCGGCTTTCATGCTAATCTGATTACATTTTTAATCAGCCGAACTAATTAAAGAAGATAAACTAGAAGCCCCACTCTTTAAGAAAATATATATTTTACGGTATAGATTAACGAGTACAATTTTAATCATTTCAGATTTTTATAATATATACATATTTAGACTAGAATTCAAAATATAGTGTGCAGATAACAAGTCAAGTTTTTATAAAAAAAAAAATACACGTTATAACTCGAATTCAAAATTTATTGTACATGTAAGAGTTCATCTGTCATCATCGAATCTAGAAAAACAAACTCAGTGTTTTGTTAGAAGCTAATCCACGGTTTGAATTTGACTGGGTGGTTAGGGTTGAATCACGGGAAGGAGAGTTGCAAAAGATTTAAGCGTTTCTCTCCTTTTGCACTGTGGTACTCGGCCTGTCCCGTATCACTTCCCCACCTCTTTTATAAGTCTCTGGGCTGTCTTGAATTTCTTCAACATCTCCCTGTGCAACTGGGAAATAAAAATGCAAGATCTCCCTGCAAGATCTGCAGTTTCAGAATCTCATGTTTTCTTGAAATAAGAGATTCTGAAGCCAGTCCAACGTTTTCCCATCAAGATTGATCCTTTTGTTCTTTATAGTGGTATCTTGTTATCACTTCCGCCAAAGATTTTTGATGAACTGCAGTGGTTTATGCAGTTTTGGAGAGTGCCCTTTCTTCAGAAAGAACTGCAGCGGTCTTTTATTTTCAGTTCTTTCTGTTTGAGGAGGAGTTTTCATATTTCTGATACCTAAACTTGTGCAATCGATGGCCAATCTGTTTGAAATTTCTCCTTTCAAAACAGGAAAATTTGATACAACGATCTGGGCTGTAAAGCTGGTGCTTCTCTGCGTAGGGATCGTTTCAACTTTGATCTTGTTCAAAGTGGCTGTAATTCCTTGCGCATTTAATCTAATCCTCTCCACTCTTCCTGGCGCATGGATCTCTCTCCGTGGCTGGTTATCTCCTCCTTACATCTATATCATCCTCAACTTCATCATCATCACCATTGCTGCTTCCTCCACATTTCAACACCCAGGCCCAAGCCCCAGCACCAAATTATCCCATTCTAGTTCTAAGAAACAAAAAGGACAGAACAGAAGTAGCCCCGGTGATCTCTGGCAGGAGCATGACGTGCAAGAAATGGAAAAACAACTGGATAGAGCTTTGTCTTTTGAGAAACTCTTCGGCTCTTCTCAGGATTATTACTCTCTTGAAACTTTCTTGACAGATTCTGGTGAAGTGTTGCAAGAAAAGACGAATACAGACACATCTAAGGACTCTTGCCTGACAGATTCTGCTAAAACACAGCGAGAAAAGATGGATATGGCGCCATTGACACCAGAGGCAGATCAGCAGAACACCCTGGAGGACGCATGGACATTAATTATGGAGAACCAAAGGAAGGCACCAACTAGGCAGTTAAAGAAGAGTGGAACATGGGACACGCCTCCAAAGGTGTTGCAAAAAGCCAACGGGATGGTCACTGCCGCTGATGGCGGCGGCGGCGATGAGGATCCGGTTTCTTGCGCCATGAGAGAACTCAGAAAATCAGATACATTCAATGATTCTGTGTCCTTGAGGAGGGAGAAGTCAATGAGTCAGGATGAGTTGAATCGACGAGCAGAAGAGTTCATCAGAAAGTTTAATTATGAAATGAGGCTCCAAAGGCAAGAATCCGAACAGCGGTTCCGGGCAGCGGTTCGCGGCGGGGTTTCGTAGTTTGGTTCTTATGAATCAGCATGCTAAATGATACTGATGAAAAGATCATGCTTCAGTTTTTCTTCCGGAGGTAATTGCCATCTAGGCTGTGATTACTAGTCAGTGCTGTGTGTTCGCCATGTTCAACAGTTAATTTCTATTGTAAATATTTAGAACCCGTTTATTTGCTGGAAAGTAGTTTTTTTTTGAAAATTGAATTCCGGAAAAACTGAATTCCTGAAAAGTCAATTCCGATGTTTGGCAGTGTTATGAAAAATGAACCGGAAAATATTTTTCAGTGTTTGTTTGTGTTATGGAAAATGAACTGAAAAATAATTTATTAATAAATTAATTTTTTTTAAGTTTATTAAAATAATGAGGAACAAATCTTACAAATTAAAAAGTTGAATGAGAATGAAATTGGAAAAAAAAAATATAATTTCATAAATTATCTCAAATAAAATAAATAAAGATCAAATCTAAAAAATTAAAAAAAATTAAAGGTGAATAAATTAAAATAATAATAATTAACATTTCATAAATTATTTTAAATAAAATAAGTAACAATAAAAAAATGAGAACCAAATTTGATAGATAAAAAATTTCAATAAAAAAATAATAAGAAAAAAAGCAAATAGCAATTATAAAAATAAGGACCAAAATTAATATAAAAATTAAATTTTAAGAGATGGAATTGAAAAATAAATATTCAAAACAAATTATATATAACAATCAAAAGTTTGAGGATCAAATTTGATATAATCAGCAAATAATGATATTTCTAAATTTTTCACAACTTTCGGAAAGTGTTTTCCGCCCAAATTTTCCGGAAAACACTTTCCTGAAAACCAAGTCAAATTCTTTTTTGACTGGAAAGTGTTTTCCGTTGATCGGAAAGTGTTTTCCGTTGACCAACTTTTCGAAAAACAAACAAATACAAGAAAGTTTAGAAAATGATTTCCCAAAATTTTCTTTTCAAGAAACATCCGGAAAACAAACATAGCTTTAGATTTACTTCAGCATAGCCGCTGCCTACACCTTATTCGGATAGGGTGCTGTCTTCCAAATTTTCTTGTATTTTTCGTGTTTTGAGTTCCCAAATATCTATATCCATGGTTAGATCAGTGAAGTGATTGATCGAAATCAGACATTTGAGTGATTGATCGAAATCAGACATTTGATTTAGAAAGTGTTTTTTTATTGCATTATAAAAACGTTTTTGAAAAATTCGATTTTTTTTATTTTTTTATTTTAAATTAAAAATATATATTTTTAAATTATTTTCATATTACCAAAAATAATTTTTAAAAATAAAATAATATTATTTTAATATATTTTAAAATAAACATATTCACACTCGAAACAATCACTTAGAGGGTGTTTGTTTTTATGGTGCAACCGGAGGTTACAAAAACTTTCTATTCTAATGTTTGCTTAAATGTTAAAAGCATAAATTTAGCTAGCCCTGTATAGTAAGGGCTTGTTTGGTATTGCGGTTGTTGTGAAGTGTTTGGTTAAAAGTGTGGTTGAGTTTGAGGTTAATAAAAAACAGTTTCGTATGTGTTGGTTATCGTGTTTTTCATATTGCTATCAACTTGTGAAATTACTTTAAAGAACACGCGCACAAACACATATATATATATATATATTGTTTTTTTAATATTATAGATTTAATAATTATAATAATAAAATATAATTTATAATTCAAGTAAATTAGACTCTTGTTTTTATTCTCCCATTAAAGTACTTGTAATTTCATCACGAACTAAATTCATACGTGAAGGCCTCTGTGATCCCGAACAATGGTACAATATCATCTAAAATTTATTTTTTAAATATTTAATAATTATAATAATAATATATAATTAATAATTCAAGTAAATTAGATATTTGTTTTATTTTTTCATCAAGCTACTTGTAATTTCATCCAAATTAAATCTATATGTGAAGGGCTCTTCGATCCCAAAATAATCATAAAATATCATTTAAAATAAAATTATAATTACGAGATAAAAGTTATATTTTTTATAAATATAAATATTTATAAATAAATATTATATATTGTTGACAAAGAGGTAAAAACTTCGTTTTCAACTAAACCACTGCTGTAGGATTGAAAATAGTTGTTTCTTCCTTGAACATGACGCCGAATCTTTCAATTAGTTTATAGGCTCTCTAATTTGTATTTACTGTAATTTGTCCTTTACAATGGCGATCCAGGGTGGTGGAACAGATTCTATTTTAAAATTAATTTCAAAAATATTTTTATTTTTTATATTAAATTAAAAAAATAATTATTTTGATGTTACTGTTCAATATCACTTCCATTTACATGGATACAATAAGAGATTTAAAAACCAATCGACAAGATTTATTTAATGATCATATTGTGAAAAAATACAAGAATGTATTTATTCTCTGTAATTCAGAAGTACTTCTTTTGGTTTCTGTTTTCAGAAAAATATATAGGCAACTGTAAAGAGACAAACTTTAGTGTGACAACTCAGTTTTCTCTTTACAGTTTGTATTCAACTTAGCTATATAAAAAAACATTATTGTAACTACTTTACAGTCTTTATAGCTGGTTCTTAACACTCCCCCTCAAGTTGGAGCATAGATGTCTATCATGCCCAACTTGTTAATTGCACCGTGAAAGGTTCTTCCTGAAACTGTTTTTGTGAGGACATCGGCCAACTGATCTTCTGACCTTAAAAACGGAAATTGTATGATTTTCCGATCAAGGTTTTCTTTAATAAAATGTCGGTCAACTTCAACATGTTTGGTACGATCATGTTGTACCGGATTGTGTGCAATTTCGATGGCTGCTTTATTATCACAGTATAAACTCATGGATGACTCGTAATTAACACCCAACTCATGTAACACATGCTTTATCCATAATAACTCGCACACACCATGAGCCATACCTCGGTATTCTGCCTCTGCACTTGATCTGGCAACCACTGTCTGTTTCTTGCTTCTCCACGTCACAAGATTACCTTCTACGAAGGTAAAGTATCCTGACGTTGATCTTCTATCTGTTTGATCACCTGCCCAGTCTGAGTCTGTATACCCTTTAATTCCACGAACTTCGTTTTTTGAAAATAGTAGTCCTCTTCCTGGTGCACTCTTCAAATATCTTAAGATTCGATATACTGCTTCCATATGCTCTTCTCCCGGTGAGTGCATGAATTGGCTCACCACACTGACTGCAAATGCTATGTCTGGTCTTGTGTGTGATAAGTATATCAATTTTCCGACTAACCGCTGGTACCGCCCTTTATCTGCTAACTCTTGATTCTCTGACTCTCTCAGCTTGTGGTTCATCTCCATAGGTGTATCCGCTGGTTTACATGTCAAGATTCGGTTTCGTTAATAAATCTAACACATACTTTCGTTGTGATAGACAAATCCCGGTTTTTGACCTTGAAACTTCAATCCCCAAGAAATACTTAAGTTGTCCCAGATCTTTCATTTCAAATTTCGAAGCAAGAAATTGTTGTAGCGATTTTCTTTCTTCTAGATCGTCTCCGGTTAGGACCATGTCATCCACATACACTATTAATGCTGTAGTCTTTCCTTCCCTGTGTTTTATAAACAAAGTATGATCGGAGTTACTTTGTTTATAGCCAAATTCCTTCATTGTAGATGAGAATCTTCCAAACCAAGCACGGGGTGATTGTTTTAGACCATATAATGCTTTCTTTAACTTGCATACCTTGCTTGTACTTGGGAATTTACCTGTAGCTCCAGGTGGTAAATCCATGTAGACTTCTTCTTCAAGGTCTCCATTAAGGAAGGCATTCTTGACATCAAACTGCTGCAATGCCCAATCCCGGTTTACTGCTAGAGCTATAAGGATGCGAATGGTGTTGATTTTTGCAACTGGGGCAAAGGTCTCCTGATAATCTATTCCATACTTCTGTGTATATCCCTTTGCCACTAACCTTGCTTTGTACCTGTCTATACTGCCATCCGCATTTAGTTTAACATTGAAGACCCATTTGCATCCAACAGTCTTCTTCCCCTTGGGTAGTGAACACAACTCCCATGTGTTATTCTTTTGGAGTGCTTGCAGTTCTTCATTGATTGCCACCTTCCATTTTGGATTTGCTAATGCATCCTGTATATTACTAGGAATAGATACAGTAGATAATTGATTTACAGTTAATGCATGCGAACCGGACAACCTATGGGAAGAGACATAATCACTTATTGGGTATTTAGTCTTATTTTTCGGATCAGGTTCATATTGTTTTTTCGGGACTCCTCTATTTGACCTCAGGGGGTATTTATTTACTCTATTTTCAGGAAAAACAAGAATTTCGTTATCAAACATAGGAAGGGTAGGATTTGGATTTACCTGAGGAAGAACATTCTGGGTAGATTCTTCGGTTAATGGTGTAGACATTTGCAACTCTGATGATAAAGGGGGGTTATTGCTCAGGAGATTCTGATCAATGCAAGGTTCCACATCTTCATCAATGCAAGGTTCCACATCTTCACTGTTGCAAGGAGCTACAGTATTTTCCCTTAGTTCGTCAGAATAATTCTCAATCCTTCCTCCATTTTCCTCTACTTCGAATAGATCGTCATTCTCTTCATTGTTTCTCTCCCCCTGAAGAGATGACTCAGAAGCTCCCCCTGAGTAATAAGGTTCCATTTCATGAAAGGAGGTATCCAAGGTCACATGTAACTTTGGGTGCAGAGGATCATAACACCGGTACCCTTTTTGAAATTCGGAGTACCCAACAAAGACACACTTCTTTGCACATGGGTCGAGTTTATTCCGTAGAGCTTTAGGGATGTACACATAGACTGTACAGCCAAAAACTCTCGGTTCCAGGTTCGGTAAATGAGGGACAGATAGCAAGGATTCCATTTTTTGTTGAGGAGTCTGAAATTTGAGAGTGATGGAAGGTGTCCGATTTATCAAGTAGGCTGCTGATTTTACTGCTTCACCCCAATAAAACTTGGGCATATTCATGCCAAAAAGTGAGGCGCGGACAACTTCCATAATCTGTCTATTCTTCCGCTCGGCGAGACCATTTTGCTGTGGAGTGTAGGTGCAAGAAGTTTGGTGTCGAATTCCATGACTTCTCAGGAATGTGCTGAAAATTTTATCCATGAACTCCGTACCATTATCAGATTGCAGTGTACGGATCGGCCTCTGATATTGTGTTAGCACCATTTTATGAAATTCTTGAAAAGCTGTACTTACATCACTCTTATTCTGAAGGAGAGAAATCCAAGTCATTCGAGTACACTCATCAATAAATGTAACAAAATAACGAGCATGTGAAAATGACGGGACCTTTACAGGACCCCAAACATCAGAATGAATAACTCCAAATGGCTCTGAGCTTTTATTCAAACTTGGAAAATAAGGGATACGGTGGCTTTTGGCCAGTTCACAAATTGCACATTTGAACTCTAAATGACCGATATTTGAGAACAAAAGTGGTTTTAGTTTCTTAAGATACCCAAAAGATAGATGCCCGAGCCTTCGATGCCATAACCATATGAGTGCTTCCGCTTTGTCCTTATAGGTTGCTTGATGAGTCTGACTGAGTTTTTTCCCCCCTTTTTCGGTTAACTCCAGATAATAAAGATTATTTCGTCTAACACCATAACCAAGAATTTTCCTGGTCAGAATGTCCTGAAACACACAAAAGAAAGGCCAAAACGTTACAGTGCATGAAAGTGTAGATGTAATTTGGCTAACCGACAGGAGGTTGTATTCGAGTGATGGAACAACAAGGACGGTATCTAGGGTGAGGGAATCAGTCAAGATTACAGATCCTGTGCCAGTAATTTGAGAGGTACTACCATTTGCAGTACAAATAATTGACTGGGAGGAAGGTTTTGTGGAAATTAAGTTACCCGGATCTTTAGTCATATGTTCGGATGCACCTGTATCAATAATCCACGAACTATTCTGAGTAATAACAGAGAGTGCAGAAACTTTACCAATTTTACCTGGATGAGCCACAGTGGCTGTGGGTTGTGCCAGATCTGATTCCGCCAGGTGTACCCGAGTTTTTCGGATAATTTTCCGTGGTTTTTTCGTAAAATCCCACCAGTCCGGGTAGCCAATAATTTCAAAACACCTCTGTTTTGAATGTCCCTTTTCACCACAATGAGAACAAATCAGTCCTCCAATATTTTTGAATTTTTGGTCAACCCGGTCAACCCGGTCAACCCGGTCAACCCGGTCAACCGGTCAACCAGGCGACAAGCCGGTCGACTATAAAAGGGCAAACATTTGCCCTAATTTTTCTTCTTTCTCTCCGCATGCACCCTTCTCCTCGCCTTTCTCTCCGAAGCTCGCCTCGATCGGCCGATGGTACCGTGTCACCATCGCCGATCGCTTCGAAAAATGGGGGTCGCCATTTCGACCATGACGATCTTTTGGGAGTGTTCTCTCCGAACACACGCATAAGCTCCTCAAGATCGAGCTGTGGATCTCTGCGAAGGATCTCCCCACGAATCTGCTCGAACCCAGGGTCAAGGCCACCGAGAAAGATGTGGACCCCGAGTTGAGCCATGGTCGAGTGGTGGTGAAGGACGCCGTCGATCGTCTTCGCTGAGGTGCGATCCGGCCGTCGATCTCTTGGAAGATGGCGACGAGCTCGATGTAGTAACTGGACAAGGATCGTCCATTTTGACGAGTAGTGAATGAGCGTTGGTTAAGTGCGAAGAGACGAGTGGCGTCGGAACCGTCGTAAAAGGTTCGCCCGACGGCGTCCCAGATCTCCTTGGCCGTCGGGAGGCAGATGAACCGCTCCATCAAGGACGGGGTCATCGAGTCAATTAGCCAACATTTGACTCGATGATTCTCGGTAACCCAAGATTCCAGTCGTGGGTCGCCGGATTCCGGCTTCGCAATCTCTCCGGTAAGGTATCCTAACTTGTTTCGAGCTCCGATTCTCATTTCTATGAGTTTGGACCATAACCTAAAATTGGTTTCATTTAGGATAATGTTCGATGGAAATTCTGAATTGTCTGTGGAAGGTGACATTGAGGTTAGTGGATTCGTGGAATTAATTTCCTTTTTTTTTTGTTGTGATTTTGGATTCTGTGAAATCTGGGGTGTTTGGGTTCTGTGAAATCTGGGGTGTTTGGGTTGTTTGTTGTGGTTCGGGTGGGTTAATTTCTGGATGTTGATGGATGATTGGTTTTTTCGGGTTTGTGGGTCTCGGGTTTACGAGAATTTGCGTTTGAATCTGTGAATTTTTTGGGTTCGTGTTTGTAGATTCGAAAGACAAAGACTTCGGGTTTGTGATGATTTGAAAGAAGAAAAAAACGAATTCGTATGAAAAATACGAAGTTTCGTGGAAAAATGTTCGGATGTTTGGTTCGTTGGGAAAGTTTGGTTTCGGGGAAAATTCCGGTGTTTGGTTGTCGGGAAAGTTTGGTTTCGGGGAAAATCTGGGAAAATATTTTTTGTTTAATTGTCGGGTTTCGAGACTTCGGATTTCTAAGAAGATTTGAAGAACTTCAGAGTTGTGGTAATTCGAAAAAAATTCAAATTCCGATGACAAAAAAATTTAGATCTCGCTTCGATACCATGTAAAAACTACAAGAATATATTTATTCTCTGTAATTCAAAGTACATTTTTTGGTTTCTGTCTTCAGAAAAATATATAGGCAACTGTAAAGAGACAAACTTTAGTGTGACGACTCGCTTTTCTCTTACGATTTGTATTCAACTTAACTATAAAAAACATTATTGTAACTACTTTACAGTCTTTACTAATTGGTTCTTAACATATTGTTAATGGGTCGATTATTTGATGAAAACCAAAACATAAATCTCTTGCTCTCTATACAAAAAAAAAAAAAAAAAATCAAACACGCATTGCAGTCCAATGTTCGTATCCAATTGATCTCATCACCGTCGCTAGTATTGACTCCACCTTATTACTTTCCAAAAATATACTTGTGAAGAGTTCATATCATTGGGTTACCACCATGCACTGAAGTGGATCACGATCGCTCTAAATATTCATGTTCCACGCATAAATAAAAATATTGTGTCACAAATTATGAAAAATAAAAAAATATTTGGATTCAAAATTAACCTTCTAAATATTCTACCATTTTATAAAAATAAAACAAAACTTTTATTTATATTTTTGAAAATAAAAAAGTTTTGACTTCTCGAGAAGAAATTTTTCTAAAGTTTATATCATCCTCATATCTTTTTTATGCGGGGAAACTTTATTTCTCAGAAAATGCATTTTATAGGTCCAGACAAGTGAATAAAAACTTGTTTGTCTCAGATTCTTACAACGGATATATATCCTGACTCAAACTCGGGATCTGATGTGCAGATCGTAAGCTCTCAATTATCACGTCACGTAATATTCTCATATCAATTTCTTGATTAAAAAAAAAACTTTCATTAATATTTTTTGAAATGGGAAAGGCTCAACTTCTCAATGATAAAGCTTTTTAAAAATTATGTCATCATTGAGTCAATTCTTTGATGATCAACAAACATCATGCAAGAAAAAAATAAAAACCCAAATAGTCGCACCATCATAACACAAGTCTCATAATAATTAATGAACACGTCCATTTATAAAAATAAATGTTATATTACAAATTAATCAAAATATATAAATGGATGCATCACGTTTCAAAATCGACCTTTAAGATCGGTCAAAATCAACTTGAAAGCATTGAAAACTGATATGGAAGCGCATGGGCTACTGGATCATGAGCTCTTCCTATTCCTTGTTACAACACAGATGTAATGTTTTTTATTTTTTAAAAATATTTTTTATATTAGTATATGAAAATGATATAAAAACATTATATTTCGACGAGCTTTAGCAAAAGCTGAAATTATATATTTAGAGGGTGTTTGGGATTGTGGTGCAACTGGAGGTTACTAAAAAATTAAGGGTTTGGGTGTTTGGTTAATTTTGAAAAACTGAAATTTGGCCATGGGACCTACCTAATTATTTATTAAAACTCAACCACGGTTTTGACAAAACACTTCAAAATTTATTTTGAATCGCGGCTAAAATGTTTTTTTTATGAAACTATTTTTTTTTTAAATCTCAACTATAAAAATAAAATCAATACCAAATCATGACCCAGATGGATTCCCACCTTAGACTTTGCAGTTGTCTAAGTTTTGGTCTTCAGGTTTTTTTCTGTAGTTTACTCTGGCTATGTCATCTTTACGAAACTAACCAGTGAAGTGTAGCCGGTGGTTCCTTTCTCTTCCACAATAAAGCAAACACGTCATCTACATTTTCTGGGTGAGACCTTGAGAAATCATTTTGGAATTTAAACTTGCAAAAATCTATCAATATCTCCAACTTCTTGTCTATATATCAAAACCCTAAAATCATATCGAAAATCATTTCAACTAAAAAATATAAGAGATGTTATTCTAGTGAATCATGGAGAATCACTTGTAAAAATATTGCTGCTGCTTGGTGCATTATTTCATACGTTTTATTTCATAGTTAAATAAATATTCATAGAAACAAAATCAATTACTGGAATTAAAGAGAGAAAATAAAACAACAACAACAAACTTGCATTTAGGGTATATTTGGCATTGTGTTTCAAAAATATTTTTGAAAAAAAATGATTTTTATTTTATTTTTTACTTCAAATTAAAAAAAATATGATTTTAGATCATTTTTATATGCTAACATTAATTTTTTTATATAAAAAAACATTATTTTAATATATTTTTAAAACAATTTCAAAAACAACTTGAATCACATTCTCAAACAATTATTATAATCTTAACAATAGCTTTGAAAACCCTTTTCATTCGTTCACTTGGCTAGATAATTATGCCTAAAAGTATAGTAACAAACCATTTAAATATTCTTTTTTTTACAAATAAACTAATTAAACATGGATAGAAATAGATTACATTTTTTTATAAATATCATAACAATATCTATTTCGAAAACAGAGCTCAAAGTACATTTACTAAATAAAAGTCTGTTTGTGCAATTGTTTTTTTTTCTAAGTTTTTTAAGTGTATTTTTATTGTTTTGATATATTAATCTTCTAGCCACAAAAAGTCTCTTATTTTTTTTATAAATAAACGATATAGCCCAAACAACACATGCGAGGTAATAAAAAATTAAGTTTTTATTTTTTTATAATCGAAGTGTCCGGGCCAGCTTGCGCGCACCACAACTAAATCCTTTGGCCCACTAAACATCATCCTGCAAGTCCAATTAGCAGGTAAGACATCGCGGAGGTGAAAGACGTGTCTGGCGAGGCTTGAACCTGGAGTAGGAGGAAGACAAACCCCCTCTTTGACCACCAAGTCAAGACCTTGTTGGCAAAATTAAGTTTTTTTTATTAATGTGGGTGTGTGGACTAACTTGCGTACATTTCAATTAATTACACGAACACTAAAGTTAACGACCATGTGAGTCTTCAGTAATCATCATATTAACAATTACATGGCTTAAATCTGAGATCACAGAGGGAATAAACTCTTTAATCTCAAGATTTTACCGCTAGACCACCTACTAGATGATAAAAAAAAAAGTTATTCCTTGTTTTGTTGGTGTGATATGGTATGTTTTGTATTTTATTCTAGCTTGAATTTAAAAATATTTAGTTAGTTAGCATGTAGCCTGGGTTTATATAACTTCAACATATTTTTTTTTTTAAAATCAATTAAAAAAAGTTATAATTTATAATATTTTATTTTTATTTATAATCACGAAAACTATCACATAAGTTCAGGTTAAATAATAGTTAGTTTAAAATAATATATGTTAAAAAAAAAAGATTATGATTTTGATATGTCAGGGTAAAAAATTGAAAGAATATATTTTTAAAATATATCTACACCAACTATGGAATTGAAGTCAAACCATTTTGAAATTTTTTATTTTATGTCTGTATCAATGGGATAATATAAAAAGTAAATTTTAAAAAATTATTTTCTTTTTTAAATAATTTTTTAAAATATGTATTTAAACTCGACGATGACGGCCTGACGGTAATGGTTCTTTGATGGGACCCTACCGTAACGCGAGGCAAATGACAACAACAGCTGGTCAGACCAGAACAAAAGTTGGTCACGGCGACAACTCCTGGGTCGTTTGACCCATTACCCACCCACTTTCTCTCTACTTGTTATCGAAGTCGCCAAAAGATTGTTAACGAAGCAGTTGACAAATACTTTCAAAATATACAAAGAATCTCTAGAAAGCAACGTCTACTTTTAAACCCAGTTTAAATTATATTAGTTTTTTTATTTTGTTTTACCTCACTCCTGAAATTGACTGTTATAATTAGCAATTATTATTTCCTGATTAGACAGATGATTATGGGCGACAGCAGTTAAATGACAATATCCGCCTGTTCCTACCCTTGTTATGACATGGTTCGGCAAGGGTATTTCGGTATTTATGACCGTACAGCCTTGGTCACGAGAGAACAAGACAGGTGTCGGGTAGATGGGGCGAGTAGGGAAAATGGTGAGTATGCTAGTGGGTTGCGTATTTGTGAAAGACGAGTCGTGGACAATCATGCGGCTTGCATACACCTCGTTGCTCTCCCCATTTTTTATTCTCTTAAATTTATCCACTCCACCGCACGTATTCAGCATTTTTTAAAATATTTTTTTAATTATAAATATATTAATATATATATATATATATTTTAATATATACACATTAAAATAATTAACTATAGATAAAGGAGATGGCCACTTGAAACAGTGAATGAAAAGTGATATTCACTGTTCATTCACGGTTTCAAATGGCACTTTCCTTCCTTTTTATTTTTAAAATCAGGCTTTTTTTTTTAGTTTTTAATAACCCCAATTTATATACACCATAATTAATCTTTGGACCTATTTTTTACATTTTCTTTCTAATTTTTTTTCTACTTATATATATTTTTTTGTTTATTTATGATCGAGGTATTCGAGTCAGTTTACGCATGCCACAATTTTTTTTCCTTTTTACTTTTTGAAAAGGTGTTTTCCTCCAGCATTTTTTTTTTCCGTATAACCGAACTTCTTTTTTTTTATGTCCGAAGCAGCTTATGAGCGCTACGACTAATCTCCAGATCCACTTTTTTATTTTGACATTTTTTTCCCCTTTTTTTGCCACCTATATATTTTTTTCCCGTTTTTTTAATAACCGGGGTGTCCAGGTTAGCTTACGCTTACTTTCAAACAAGAATGAACTGTGAAAATCAATGTAATGAATAGTAAAAGGTGTTTTTCCCTTGTATTTTTTTTCTTTTTTTAATATTCAGGCTGTCCGGGGCAACTTACACGCACCACGACTAATCAATTCACTTTTTTTATGTTTTTTTTTGTTTTTTTTTGCCACTTATACATTTTTTTTGTTTTTTTATAAATGGGGTGTCTGAGTCAGCTTATGAACACAGTGTACGAGTCAGCTTACGAACACCATGATTTGTTTTACCCACGTATACATTTGTTTTTATAACCAGGATGTCCGGGTCAGTTTACACATGCCACAAATAATCTCAAGTGTGTGTGTGTGTATATATATATATATATATATATATATATATATATATATATATATATATATATATATATATATATATATCTTTTTTCCCAATACCCGTGAATGAGACAAAAATGCACAGGAACCGCCTGAGTCATTAAGGTTATTGCACATATTTTTTTTAAATAACTAAATATAAATTTACCCCCATTACCCTATATATATATATGACCTATTTATTATTTTCAAGAATTAATAATTTGCTATCAATATTTTAAAATATCTTTAATATAATAATACGAGGAATAAATCTTAAAAAATAAAATAAAAATTCATTTCTCAACAATAATTATGATGTCATCGATAGTATGACTAATAATAATTATATATATATATATGACCTATTTATTATTTTCAAGAATTAATAATTTGCTATCAATATTTTAAAATATCTTTAATATAATAATACGAGGAATAAATCTTAAAAAATAAAATAAAAATTCATTTCTCAACAATAATTATGGTGTCATCGATAATATGACTAATAATAATTAGAATATCGATTATGTATAATAATATTTATAATAACATCTATAATAATTGTGACAAAAATACAGTGGTCAATGTTATTTTTATGGAAAAAAACTTTCGTGTCTTTTTTATGTATGATATTCCAAATCTTATATCACGAAAAAAATATACGAAACCACACATAGACAAGACAAGTAGAAAAATTATGTCAAATTACCTACAATAATAAATTAAAAATTTGCCCTGCATTTCGCCACAGTTGACACCAAATTTTTAACATGTAACAAGATTGTTAATGGTCCTCAATTTTTATATATTATTTTTGAGATTTTTTCCTTAAAAAATAGGAGGGACTAATTATATATTGTGATATGTTTTTCATATTAACGTCTTAAAATATTTTTAAAAATCGAACTGATTTTTATTTAGAAATATCATATTAATTTAATCTCAATGTTCTAAATTTTTTAATATAATAATATGAAGAAAAAATTTGAAATACTAATTTATGATAATTTTTAGCAGTTGCATTTTTACTATTTGTCAAATAAATTATTCAGCAAATAGTTAAAACATGCCCAATAAATGATTAATATATTGTAAAAATAATTTAAAAGATAAAAATCAAAAACACTTTTCAACCAAGAAAACAAATAGGGCCTTACCCTTAATTTTGTTTTTACTCCAGCTAGATTGTAACAATTGTTTTAATGAAAATTCATTCTGATTTTTGTAAGATTAATGTAGTAGTTAGATGACTCATGTTGGACCACATACAATGTTAAACTTTTTCTAACAATAAAAACAAGATGCCACACCATAATAATATTTCTAGAGCAAGGAAAATCCATTACTCAGACCATTGACTGGATTGAAAATTTTCTTTTCAATATAATTATATATATATATATATATAAAAAACTAATAAAATTATATTATAAAATGATAAACTATAGATAATTTTAAAATATCTCAACAATCTTATGACAATGTAAATGAAGAAAAAACCTAAAGCTCAATTATCAAACCACATTTGATAACAAACACAAGCATTGAAGGATTCATTGAAAAAATCATATTTAAAAGAGCAAAAATACCTAACTCATATCAATTGGGCCAATTTTGCAACTTGATCATGAGGTTAGGATAACATTATACAAATAAATTGAACAGAATAATAGAGATCAATTATCATGGAAAATTTAGTCAAAAGAATATCAGAAAAAGTTCGAAGTCAACCTTGGTCTATATGGTTAACTCAAGGACTCAAAAAGTGTGATTATAAAAACCTTATAGAAAGAAAAGTGAAAAACATCATGAAACTTAGGGTCTAATAATTTAGTGTCAAATGTAGAAATTAAAGATTAAAAAATAAAATACTAAAATCAAACAATATTAGGTTTTAAAACTTCTGATTTAGGTTATGATACTAAAATTATTTCATATAACACAAACACAAAAACACAAAGAAAAATTCTCGTTGATCCGAATATCGTTAGGATAAGATTAAAAAAAACCAATTAATTAAAAGATTAAAAACAAAAAAATATAATCAAATACATAAGGATCAGATTCGACCACCAAATTTCCTCTCTGACCACTAAGTCAAGACTTTGTTAGCAAAATTAAGTTTTTTTTATTAATGTGGGTGTGTGGACTAACTTGCGTGCATTTCAATTAATTACACGAACACTAAAGTTAACGACCATGTGAGTCTTCGGTAATCATCATATTAACAATCACATGGCTTAAATCTGAGATCACAGAAGGAACAAACTCTTTAATCTCAAGATTTTACCGCTAGACCACCTACTAGATGATAAAAAAAAAAGTTATTATTTGTTTTGTTGGTGTGATATGGTATGTTTTGTATTTTATTCTAGCTTGAATTTAAAAATATTTAGTTAGTTAGCATGTAGCCTGGGTTTATATAACTTCAATATATTTTTTAAAAAAAATCAATTAAAAAAATTTATAATTTATAATATTTTTTTTATTTACAATCAGGAAAACTATCACATAAGTTCAGGTTAAATAATAGTTAGTTTAAAATAATATATGTTAAAGAAAATTATGATTTTGATATGTAGGGTAAAAAATTGAAAGAATATATTTTTAAAATATATCTACACCAACTATGGAATTGAAGTCAAACCATTTTGAAATTTTTTATTTTATGTCTGTATCAATGGGATAATATAAAAAGTAAATTTTATAAAATTATTTTCTTTTTTAAATATGTATTTAAACTCGACGATGACGGCCTGACGGTAATGGTTCTTTGATGGGACCCTACTGAAACGCGAGGCAAATGACAACAACAGCTGGTCAGACCAGAACAAAAGTTGGTCACGGCGACAACTCCTGGGTCGTTTGACCCATTACCCACCCACTTTCTCTCTACTTGTTATCGAAGTCGCCAAAAGATTGTTAACGAAGCAGTTGACAAATACTTTCAAAATATACAAAGAATCTCTAGAAAGCAACGTCTACTTTTAAACCCAGTTTAAATTATATTAGTTTTTTTATTTTGTTTTACCTTACGCCTGAAATTGACTGTTATAATTAGCAATTATTATTTCCTGACTGGACAGATGATTATGGGCGACAGCAGTTAAATGACAATATCCGCCTGTTCCTACCCTTGTTATGACATGGTTCGGAAAGGGTATTTCGGTATTTATGACCGTACAGCCTTGGTCACGAGAGAACAAGACAGGTGTCGGGTAGATGGGGCGAGTAGGGAAAATGGTGAGTATGCTAGTGGGTTGCGTATTTGTGAAAGACGAGTCGTGGCCAATCATGCGGCTTGCATACACCTCGTTGCTCTCCCCATTTTTTATTCTCTTAAATTTATCCACTCCACCGCACGTATTCAGCATTTTTTAAAATATTTTTTTAATTATAAATATATTAAATATATATATATATATATATACACACATTAAAATAATTAACTATAGATAAAGGAGATGGCCACTTGAAACAGTGAATGAAAAGTGATATCCGTTATAATTTATATGTAACATGACTAATCTCTTGACCTATTTTTTTTTATATTTTTTTCTGATTTTTTCTATTTATATATATATATTTTTTGTTTATTTATGATCGAGGTGTTCGAGTCAGTTTACGCATGCCACAATTTTTTTTCCTCATTACTTTTTGAAAAGGTGTTTTCCTCCTGCATTTTTTTTCCGTATAACCGACTAATCTCCAGATGCATTTTTTTATTTTAACATTTTTTCCCCATTTTTTCGCCACCTGTATATTTTTTTCCCGCTTTTTTTAATAACCGGGGTGTCCGGGTTAGCTTACGCTTACTTTCAAACAAGAATGAACAGTGAAAATCATAGTAAAAGGTGTTTTTCCCTTGCACTATTTTTTTAATAATCAGGCTGTCCCGGGCAACTTACACGCATCACGACTAATCGATTCACTTTTTTTTAGATTTTGTTTTTTGTTTTTTTTGCCACTTATACATTTTTTTTTGTTTTTTTTATAACTGGGGTGTCCGAGTCAGCTTACGAATACCATGATTTTTTTTACCCACGTATATATTTTTTTTTATAACTAGGATGTCCGGGTCAATTTACACGTGCCACAAATAATCTCAAGACTATATATATATATATCTTTTTTTCCCAATACCCGTGAATGAGACAAAAATGCACAGGATCCGACAGAGTCATTAAGGTTATTGCACGTATTTTTTTAAATAACTAAATATAAATTTACCCCCATTACCCTATATATATATGACCTATTTATTATTTTCAAGAATTAATAATTTGCTATCAGTATTTTTAAATATCTTTAATATAATAATATGAGGAATAAATCTTAAAAAATAAAATAAAAATTCATTTCTAAACAATAATTATGATGTCATTGATAGTATGACTAATAATAATTAGAATATTAATTATGTATAATAATATTGATAATGGTAGCTATAATAATTATGACAAAAATTCATTGGTCAATATTATTTTTATAAAGAAAAAAAAACTTTCGTGTCTCTTTTTATGTATGATATTCCATATCTCATATCACAAAAAATATATATATATATAAAACCACTTGTTGACAAGACATCTAGAAACATTATATCAAATTATCTACAATAATAAAATAAAAAATTATCCTGTATTTTGCCACGGTCGGCACCAAAAATTTTAACATGTAACAAAATTGTCAATGGTCCAAAATTTTTATATATATTATTTTTGGGATGTTTTCCTTAAAAAATAGGAAAGACTGCTTGTATATTATGATATTTTTATCATATTAACATCTTAAAATATTTTAAAAAAATTGAACTGATTTTTATTTTAAAATATCACATTAATTTAATCTTAGTGTTCTAATTTTTTTTAATAAAAAAAATATGAAGAAAAAATTTGAAATACTAATTTATGATACATTTTAGCGGTTGTATTTTTACTATCTGTCAAATAAATTATTCGGCAAATAGTTAAAACATGTCAAATAAATAATTAATATATTGTAAAAAATAATTTAAAAGATAAAAAATCAATAACATTTTTCAACCAAGAAAACAAATAGGGTTTTACCCTTAATTTTGTTATTTACTCCAGCTAGATTGTAACAATTTTTTTAATGAAAATTTATTCTGAATTTTTGTAAAATTAATCTAGTAGTTAAATGACTCATGCTATACCACATACAATGTTAAACTTTTTCTAACAATAAAATCAAAATGCCACACCATAATAATATTTCTAGAACAAGGAAACTCCATTACTCAGACCATTTACTGGATTGAAAATTTTCTTTTCAATATAATTTTATATATATAAACTAATAAAATAATATTATAAAATGATAAACTATAGATAATTTTAAAATATCTCAACAATCTTATGACAATGTAAATGAAGAAAAAACCTAAAGCTCAATTATCAAACCACATTTGATAACAAATCAAGCATTCAAGGATTCATCGAAAAAAATACATATTTAAAAAGAGCAAAAAAACTTAACTTAAATCAATGCGCCAATTTTACAACTTGATCATGAGATTAGAATAACATTATACAAATACATTGAATAAAATAATAGAGATCAATTATCACGGAAAATTTAGTCAAAAAGAATATCAGAACAAAGCTCGAGTCAACCTTGGTCTATATGGTTAACTCAAGGACTCAAAAAGTGTGATTAGAAAAATCTTATAGAAAGAAAAGTGTAAAACATCATGAAACTCAGGGTCAAATGTAGAAATCAAAGATTAAAGAATAAAAGACTAAAATCAAACCATATTAGTTTTTTAAAACTTCTGATTTAGGTTATGATACTAAAATTATTTCATATAACACAAACACAAAAACACAAAGAAAAATTCTCGTTGATCCGGATATCGTTAGGATAAGATTAAAAAAAACCAATTAATTAAAAGATTAAAAACAAAAAAATATAATCAAATACACAAGGATCAAATTCGATGTAAACTTTAAATGAAATAAAATAACGTGGGATAAAAATAGAATAGAAAATAACAATAAATAAATGCAACTATATCCCATGCAAAAATAATAAAATCAGACATCGGTAGAAAAAACAATGTAAGGAAAAACAAAACAAAACTCTAAAAATATTAAAAGCAAAACCAATAAAATAAACAAAAATAAAGACCATAAAAAATTTGATTTATAATTATCAAATTATCACAAATAAATTTGTTTCTTAAATGGCCTACCTAAATGTATTTAAATTAATTATTCAGTTTCAATGTGTCGTAGGTTTGTGCAAAATGTTGAAATTTATGATAAATTATATTTTAAAATGTATGATGAAAGAATCGTTTTTTCTTCTTCACCCGGACCTAAATGCAATAAGTTATCATAATGTGAACCAAATTGTATTTTTTTTATCATACATTGGTGTTAAATTTAATCCAGAAACTCACAAAGTAATATGTAAAACGAAGTAATAATAATAATTCAAACTCAATACATGTCTAATATCACATAAAACATAGAACGTCATCCAGTCCTATCTTTCCCCCCAATCATAGCCATTTATATTTCTTGTTTGACACTGCATTTTAAAACATAAAACGTTATCCAATCCTATTTTTTCCCCAATTATAGCCATTTATATTTCTTGTTCGACACTGCATTTTAAAAGTGTTTTTTGAAAAAATAATATTTATTTTAAATTATTTTTTTGATATTTTTAGATTATTTCATGTGATGATGTCAAAATTGAGTTTTAAAAAATAAAAATAAAATTATTATTTTGATGCGTTTCTAAACAAAAAACACTTTTAACAACAATCTCAACTACACTACAAACACAAACTTTATCATAAAAACTTTTCACTTTCACAATATCTATTGAAATTATTTTTAGCATATATATATATATATTTTTTTCTTTCTAAAAACAATCATAATTTTTGTGTTTTTTTTATCATGATACATAGTATTTTTTTTGTAATTATTTTTCACTTAAAAATATTTTATAATAATTTTCTCTTCTATTTTTGTTAATATTGATTGGCACATCAAAAGAATCAGTAAATAATAAAAAATATAAATTTATTTTCTCTTAAGACAGACACACAAAAAGATAAGTAAAAATACAATACAAAACAAACACTTAAACTCATTACATACCTTATCTTAATCCTCCCATGTAAAGTTTCACATTGATAATATTGTTGATGGTTTATTTATTTTATTTTTTTCTAAATAATTATTTTGACTGTTACATTATCCATCCATCTATCTATATATTTATCTATCTATATATGATTTTTTCCCAGGAAATTCTTATTATATACATACAAATAAAAACAACAATCTGTCTTCCAACATATAAAATGTAACACCACCCAATATTTCTTTTATTTTTTCCAGACAAATAAGATACAATATATTTACATAAAAAATATTCTCAAACTATTAAAGAAATTACTATCCTATTTGAGATTGTGTTTTAAAAACACGTTTAAAAAAATATTTTTTTGTAATTTAAATAATAATTTCTAATATTTTTAGATTATTTTGATATATTAATATAAAAAATAATTTTTAAAAAATATAAAAAAACATTTTAATATATTTATAAATAATTATTTTTATAAAAAAAACCTCAACCATCATCTAATAACTCCAACAAAACATATATATGCCACGTCATGTAATCCCAACAAGTAAAAAATCTCAAACTATCCGGCTCAAGATCCATGTGGCAACTGTTAAAGCAACAATAAACCTAGCAGCCTAGCTCTGCTTGCATCTCTATAAAGTAGAGTAGGGGCAGCATTGTCATTTTCAAGCACCTTCCCTCTCCTTTATAAGAACCATTTTAGTGGATTATGGTATTTTTCCAAGGAGCTCTTTCATTTTTTATTTTATATACTTCTTTTTCTCACTCTCTCTGCGTCAGCTGCGCTTATAGCGCTGCTCGGTCACCCTTCTTTTTGTCGTTTTTCACTCTCCGGTGACCGAGAAGTTGTTTTCCGATAACTGTTATCAGGTGATGCCACTGGTTTTCCTCTTCCTCTCACTACCTGTTGGCTCGAGATCTCTCTTGTTTGATCGGTTTCTGTGATTTCGTGTTTTGTTTCACACAGATCTGTTTGGTTTTAGTCTCTGTTTGCCTCCTTGATCTATGAAATGCAGTGTTCTGGTTTTAGATCGTGAGATCTTTTCTCTGTGGCTACGAAGTGGTTTATTTTTAGGGTTTTAAGTGGTTTTATGGAGTATTGAGCGAATGTAGTGTAGATTTTTGAACCAGGGTTACTGTTCTCGTTGTATGATCAGTGTTGCGTTCTTATTATTTAAATTTTATTAGCATTTTTTTGTTGTTTATGAAGGCGAGTTCTAAAATTTTCCTTTGTTTATTTAGTTCATTTGTGGTGTGTAATGCTTGATTATGAAGTGAATATGTCTATTTTGATTTTGTTTTTTTGTTTTTACTTTTTGTAAACTTAGGGTAGATTTATCATTTCTATTGTGTGTATGGTTGAATGCTTGGGGCTGCTAAGATGCTGTAGGATTTTTTTCCTTCTTCTTGAGAATGAGTTTTGTTTCGAAACTCGCTGTTAACGTTCGATTTACTTTTTATTTCGGGGAGGTTTTGATTACAAAGAGGAATTAATTTTTACATGTTCACTTTTGCTATTTTAATTATAAAGTTATGCTAATGATCTCGCTCTTTCATGATTGCTAGTTTTTCGATCCAATTTGTGGGTGTTGCTTATCATGTTTTCTGCTGTGGGGCTTGAGATATGCTATCATTTAATGGGGTTGACTCATGTTATAAGTGTTTTACAGGTATCATCATGGTGAGGAAGAGAAGAACGGAACCTCCTCAAAGTGGGGGCGAGAGTTCTGAGTACCAGGAAGCTGGTACTGGTCGGGGTGCCCAGCCCTCTGCCGAGAGGAGTGGTCCACCTCAACAAGGAGTAGGTGGAGGAGGATATCAAGGTGGAAGGGGTTGGGGTCCCCAGTCTCAGCAACAACAAGGAGTAGGTGGAGGAGGATACCAAGGTGGAAGGGGCGGGTATGGTGGTGGACGAGGCAGGGGAGGGATGCAACAACAACATGGTGGAGCCCTTGAGTACCAGAGCCGGGGAAGAGGGCAACCTCAGCAAGGAGGACGAGGATATGGTGGTGGTCGTAGTGGAGGTGGTCGCGGAGGACCATCTTCAGGTGGATTTAGAACACCAGCACCCGAGCTGCACCAAGCTACCCCAGCTCCTTATCCGGCTGTGGTGACCACTCAGCCCACGTTATCCGAGGCAAGTTCTTCGATGCGACCACCAGAGCCATCGCTAGAGACTGTATCGCAGCAGCTGCAACAATTATCTGTTGAGGAAGAAGGTTCATCAAGCCAGGCGATTCAGCCGCTGCCAGCCTCAAGTAAATCAGTGAGGTTCCCTCTTCGACCAGGGAAAGGTAGCACTGGCGTTAGGTGTATTGTCAAGGCTAATCACTTCTTTGCTGAGCTACCAGATAAGGATTTGCACCAATATGATGTGAGTGACTGATTCTACATGCTTCTTCCCTTTATAATTTGTGTTCCATTAATTATTGTTGCATGTGATTAATTGTTTTTGGTGATGGGAGTAGGTCACTATAACACCAGAGGTCACATCAAGGGGTGTTAATCGGGCTGTAATGGCACAACTGGTAAAATTGTACCGTGAATCTCATCTTGGAAAGCGTCTTCCTGCTTATGATGGACGGAAGAGTCTATATACTGCTGGAGCACTTCCTTTTCAGGCAAAGGATTTCAAGATCACCCTCATTGATGAGGATGATGGAACAGGCGGGCCAAGGTTCGTTTATCTTCAGCATTTAATATGGCTTCTTTTCATGTACTGTTTTTAATACCTGGGGGGATTTATTTTGGTTCAACCTCTGGGATTTGCATTTTGGCTCTTCTCTGGGGAGAATTAGCACTTTAAGATGCCAAATTGATTGCTTTTTCAGTTATCCAGCTAAATATTCTCTTCTTTGGGATCATGCTGGGATGATTGCCTTTGCTTTATTTCTTGCTCTATGGTGTTAAATATCATTCTTCTTGCAGGAGAGAAAGAGAATTCAAGGTTACAATCAAATTGGCTGCTCGGGCTGACCTGCACCACTTAGGACTCTTTTTGAGGGGACAGCAAGCTGATGCACCTCAGGAAGCCCTTCAAGTTCTTGATATAGTTCTGCGTGAATTGCCTACTGCTAGGTAGCCTGTAGCCAATGTAGTCACTTATGTACTGTCACTTCTGCATGCTAAAGTTTGGGTGCTGATCAACTGTAGGTATTGCCCTGTGGGCCGATCATTTTATTCCCCTGACCTAGGAAGGAGACAATCACTTGGTGAGGGCTTGGAGAGTTGGCGTGGTTTCTATCAAAGTATTCGTCCTACACAGATGGGACTATCTCTGAACATTGGTATGTTCTTTTGATTGAATTTTATAACATAGGGTCTTGTTTACATCCATCTCTTGCACATGTCTGATTATTTGTCTGTATTGTAATTTGACAAACATGTAGTGATCTGTCTTTGCAATTTAATGGTTTTTCTGTGCTGCAGATATGTCATCCACGGCTTTCATTGAGCCACTGCCAGTCATTGATTTTGTGACTCAATTATTAAACCGTGATGTTTCCTCCAGACCGTTGTCTGATTCCGATCGTGTAAAGGTTAGAAATTCTTCTTCTTTTGGTCTTATTTTTTTCTCTTACAACTCTGGCTCATCTGATTTAGTTATGTGAATTATATGGCATTTTATGAAACAGTTGATAGTCATTTGCTACCATTTCTATAGCACGTGTCATCTTGTTTTTTGCACTCTTCAATTTTCTCACATTGATCTATCTATTACAAGACATGAACACTCTTTCTTCTCTATTAAAAGATTAAAAAGGCACTAAGAGGTGTCAAAGTTGAAGTTACACACCGTGGAAATATGCGCAGAAAGTACCGTATTTCTGGCTTAACATCACAGGCAACACGGGAGCTGACGTGAGTTTCATACTCGATAAGTTTATGCTGTTAGAATTTGGCCACACCAAATTGGTCTTAATGGGTGACATAATTTTTTCTGTCAGTTTCCCAGTTGATGAAAGAGGAACCCAGAAATCTGTTGTGGAGTACTTCTATGAAACATATGGTTTTGTAATTCAACACCCTCAATGGCCTTGTCTACAAGTAGGAAATCAACAAAGACCTAATTATTTGCCTATGGAGGTAATACATTTTTCTTCATTTGAATTTTGTAGTCAGTTTATGGGTGTGCCTGCTTATGAATTATCCCTTGAAAACAGGTCTGCAAGATTGTTGAGGGTCAGAGGTACTCTAAAAGATTGAACGAGAGACAGATCACTGCATTATTGAAGGTGACCTGCCAGCGTCCTCAAGAAAGGGAGAAAGATATTATGCAGGTAAGATTATTATGCTGGTGTAATGTAGTGAGTACATTTGTTCTGTGATTGCAACCTCACTGGATACTGCAGGAGTCTATTGGTTGTATATGTCAGTCCTGTTTAAATTTTTCTTAGCATTCTGAACTTTTTTGCATTGCTCTTTTCTTTTTTCCTTAATATTTTTTCATGCTCAACTACTATTTAAAATTAACAGTTCGTTATTTGTTTTCAAGTGGCAATAACAAGAGGTTGCTAATATGTTTATATTTTAGGATATGGACTGCCAATTGCGATAATGTTGGCATAATTTCTCTTGACTTGAGGCACTCTAGCTATGATTTAGGATCTTCCTTTAGCTAGATGTTTACGCCTAACAGTATAGTAGCAAACTGTGAAATATTGCTCCCTTAACATGCTGATTGCTTGTGCAGACTGTTTATCACAACGCATACCACAACGATCCATATGCAAAGGAGTTTGGTATCAAAATCAGTGAGAAGCTTGCTTCAGTTGAAGCTCGCATTCTGCCTCCTCCATGGGTAAATAATCTCTGTTTTCTATATGTTTTGTCACCTATGTAAACTTTACATCTTGTTGTAGGTGTCCATTGATTGCTGCCTTTTTTCTTTGCAGCTTAAGTATCATGACACAGGCAGAGAGAAGGATTGTCTTCCTCAAGTTGGGCAGTGGAATATGATGAATAAAGTATTGCTTGATATAATAGCCATGATATGCATTTCACATCAATTGTGGTCTATCTTTAGCTTGTCTCTGCTTGTTTTTCTTCTTCTTTCTTTCTGCTGTTTGTTTAAATGTGAAGTTGCCAGTTTGTGTTGCAACTCAGTGAGAACTAGAAAGTAGTCTGTATGAATTGTGGTTAGTGAGTGGCAGGAAAATAAGAAAGATGAGAGAGAGCCTAGAGAGTTGCCCATTATGCCCTGTGACCATCTGTATGCTGCTAGGATGGTGGTTGGCTTCAGTAGAGATATGTTTATCATGTTATTTGAAGTTCTACATGTTATGGTTGTTAGGCTCACTTCAATCTTTGCTCACAAGATCACCAGCATCAATGTGACTTTCTTGCACACACATACTCTGCATTCTATGCTGGTTATTGGTACTCTGGTTTGGGTTTGTATCTACAACCTTCATTTTGTGAAATATTTCCTTTCAAGTTAGAAGATTAAATTTGTAATTTGTCATCATGTGGCAGAAAATGGTTAATGGGGGAAGGGTGAGCAATTGGATCTGCGTCAATTTTTCACGGAACGTGCAAGACAGCGTGGCCCGAGGATTTTGCTATGAACTCGCACAAATGTGTCAAATTTCTGGCATGGTATTCAACTTGCACATTTCCTATGGGCATATGCTTCCAATTTATTTTGGACTTCAATTTTGTTCACCTCTAAACATTGGGTTGTGTTTTTTTATGCAGGACTTTGCTCTTGAGCCATTGTTAGCTCCTGTCAGTGGTCGTCCTGAGCACGTAGAAAGGATTTTGAAAAATCGATACCATGAAGCAATGACCAAGCTCCAGCCCCATAGCAAGGAGCTTGACTTGCTTATTGTTATTCTCCCTGACAACAATGGTTCTCTTTATGGTAAGAGACTGGATTTCGGCCAAGTTGAAGATGCTTTTGTAGTCTTGTTTTTGTTTGACAAATCAGAGGGCATTGGCGAGTTTAATTAAAAAACATTTTGTTTTCTCATGCTAACAGTTTTAGTTTTGAATTAAAATCTCTGTTGATGACTGTCAAATTTGGAGGGAAAATTCTGACAAGAATCTCTGCTATAATGTGCATCTGAATATTTTCATTGCATCATTTTTACTTGAAACTGAAAACAATTTTTCTTTATAACTCTTTGATTTTCAGAAATATTTGTGAAGAGTCTAAAAAATTGTATATGCAGTCTAAAAGATCTCTGCTTGTTTTTAAAATTTTGTTAGCTGTTATAAATCTTCCTTTGCAATTGTATGTTTTTTAAAGTTTGCTTCTTAGATACTTTGTATAATTGATTTTGCATTTCATAATTTGTTTTGCCTTTTGTTGCAGGTGATTTAAAGCGTATTTGTGAGACAGATCTTGGGCTTGTTTCTCAATGCTGCTTGACAAAGCATGTATTCAGAATGAGCAAACAATATCTTGCTAATGTGGCTTTGAAGATAAATGTGAAGGTTGGAGGAAGGAATACAGTACTCATGGATGCAATATCTAGACGTATCCCTCTAGTCAGTGACAGGCCTACTATTATTTTTGGTGCTGATGTTACTCATCCTCATCCCGGGGAGGACTCAAGCCCATCTATTGCAGCCGTATGCAGCTTTACGTCTATCTTCAGCTTCTGAATGCCATCATCTTTGTTTCAACTGCTTTGGCTGTGTTTGCCACTTTACATTCTTTTTTGCTGATTTGTACAATCTGAATGCAGGTTGTGGCTTCACAAGATTGGCCAGAGGTTACCAAATATGCTGGCCTGGTTTGTGCTCAAGCCCATCGACAAGAGCTGATCCAAGATTTATATAAAACATGGCAGGATCCTGTACGAGGGACAGTGTCTGGTGGCATGATCAAGTATAGTTCACCTCTCCTCTTCTTGCTTGTTCTTGGTGCATTTAAGTTAGGATTTTTGTTAGTTGACCATTGAGGGGGTGTTTGGAAAGCTCTTACAATTTATTTTTTTATTTCTATATAGATGTCAAAAATGATTTTTTAAAAATAAAAATAAAACATCATTTTGATGTATTTCTGAATGAAAATCATTTTAAAAAGCAATCTCAATCACTCCCAAACAAGCACTAGCTTCCTGTGGTTAGACGGTTTGAATGTCTCTTTCCATAATGCCAGGGAGCTTCTCATATCCTTCCGTAGGGCAACCGGGCAGAAGCCACAGCGAATCATATTCTACAGGTATTATCCTGTTCAACCTGTTTTATTGATGTTTATCCCTTTGCCATGTCTAATGATGTAATTGTTTTCCAGAGATGGTGTCAGTGAAGGACAGTTTTATCAAGTTTTGCTGTATGAACTTGATGCTATTCGCAAGGTAAAGCTCTTTTTCTTCAAAGCTCTTTAGGTTTTTCTGTTCTATTTTGGTCATTATCTGTTGGATTCCGTAAGCCCTTGTAATTCCCCATTTATCTGCTTGTCAACCGCAGGCATGTGCTTCTCTAGAGCCAAACTACCAGCCTCCTGTGACATTTGTCGTGGTTCAGAAGCGCCACCACACAAGGCTGTTCGCAAATGATCACCGTGACCGTAACGCCGTCGACAGGAGCGGGAATATATTGCCCGGTAATAAATCTGTGGCCTGGTGATAGAACTGTGTTCCAATTTACTTCAACTTGTTTTGCTAAACACTTCGTATGACAGGCACTGTTGTCGACTCCAAGATCTGCCATCCTACTGAATTCGACTTCTATTTGTGTAGTCACGCTGGGATTCAGGTAAGACTAAACCTTTCTGCGTAAGATTCACATTTCTGTGTAAACCCGATTGCTTCTGATTTCTAACCAATGGCCACCAACAGGGCACGAGCCGCCCCGCTCATTACCATGTACTTTGGGATGAGAACAAGTTTACAGCTGATGGGTTGCAGTCCCTGACAAACAATCTTTGCTACACGTAAGCTTATGTCTCCCTTAATTTTTCAGTATGATTTGTTTCCTGTTTTGTTTCCTGATCTCACTCCCTGTCCAGCTGTTTATCAATTTATTATTACCATGGCTCTAATTAGGGTTTTGCTATTTTCTATATATATCCAGATATGCACGATGCACGCGATCTGTTTCCATTGGTAAGTCCTCCCCACACGCGCGCACATACACGTATTTCTACTAGACGTATTATCAACTTGTATTTCTACTTGCTTTATGATGTTGCAGTGCCCCCCGCGTACTATGCACATCTGGCTGCGTTTCGAGCTCGTTTCTACATGGAGCCAGAGACATCAGACAGCGAATCGATGGCAAGTGGCATGGCTGCTGGACGTGGAGGTGCAGGTCCTCGAGCGACACGTGGACCCAGTGCGAATGCTGCCGTGAGGCCCCTACCTGCCCTGAAGGAGAATGTAAAGCGTGTTATGTTTTACTGCTAGGATTGTTGGAAATCCCTGCTGCTTGCGGGTGGGAATTTTATTGTACTAGCTAGCTCGTGTTGTTGTTGGCGGCATCAAATGTCATAAAATATTGTGACAACCTTATCCTCCCTCGAAATTGGGATTTCATGTTTCTTCCACATCGGGCCGACGATTTATGATGAATTTTGTCGATTCTGATTCAGTTATTATTTTGTTTTTTCAATTGGAATATAATATTTTAGTTTCAGAATATTTTGACATTATTTTGTATAATATAATGTCTTTATTATTCTTGTAAAGTTATTATATTATGAGGTAATAGCTTTGAAATTTTTATATAATACATATAAATATGTTAAAAAGATTTTAAAAAAATATTTATATAATACATATAAATATGTTAAAAAGATTTAAAAAAAAATATATATTTTTTAAATAAAATTATGAATCTGTATAATATTATAAAAATATTAAATTTATATATATTAAGAAATTTTTTATTAAATATAATGGTTAGATTAAAAAAAGTAAATATAATTAATATTATAAAATTATTTATTATTATAAAAAAAATATTGTTCAGTCGAAGTCAAAACAGAATGGACAGAAAAAAACTTAAATGTTTTGGTTAAAATTTAGATGGAATTTTTGAAATATTTTAAAATTTTAAACGAGATAAAAATTATATTATTTTTGTTAACTAAAATATTTTCGACTATTTTAGCTAAAATAAAACAAAATTAACAGCATTGCTTATGACAAAGCTAGTTGATGATCCCCCCTCCCAAGTTACAGTTGATAAAAATAATTTAAAACCTGCTGTAAATCCAGGGGATTATTGCTCATGCTTGGAGAAAACTAAGTACGAAGATTCTGATGCTAAATGGAAGGAATTTGATTATTTTTTTTTACATTAAACTTATTTATTTTCCAAGGTTTATCTTTATTTAAAAAAAAGTCAAATAAAAAGTTAGCTAGATTTCTTTAAAATAACATACAGCATAAATAAATAAAATGTAAAAAAAAACAGTTCGTCTTTATTTTTTTATTTATAAGTAAAATAAATCTTAACAACAGACTAAATTTATGTTTATTTAATAATAGTCTCCTATCTAACTCAATTCATGTTTCATTTAATAACAATACACATGTTATATGACTCTAACTTGAAATCTGCTATGCATATCGTAAATTTTTATTTTTATACTATTGAGATTATGTTATAAACTTTTACAAGAAATACACGTTATAACTCTAACTTGAAATTTATTATGCAGATCTTAAATTCTTTATCTTTATACAATTGAGATGTGTTGCCTAAATTGACAACATGATATTATTATGATTTTTTTTTCTAAAATGTATCCTTCAATTTAAATATGAAATGAGAGCATGGGACCTCCAACAAAAATCTCAAGGTGGCGTGATGGAATTTACCCTTCTTTATTACATTTTCAATCTCTCGACTTTTCAAGGTGGAAGCTACGGCGGCTAAGAAGATAGAAAAAATCAATAGTTTGACGACGATGCTGAGTCTTGATTTCTTTTTTATTCATTTTACAAGAGACCTCAGACTGTAAGTTTTTTTTTTCTTTCTAATTTTACGGCGGAAAAAAACGTGCAACATTGTGCTGTCAGCACCTTTCCTTTGAAAAAAAAAAGTCTTTGATTTTTTTTAAGTTCTATTTAGTAAGAAAGTATTGGGACTTTTTTCAAGTTATATTAACAAAACCCAAAGGGGTATATATATTTCTTAGGGCTATATACATGTCTCATGTATTTAGCCTTTTCTTTTATGATTTCAAACTTTAAAATTAGGTCTATTGAAAATAAAGTTTTGTATTTTTAAATTTTTTATATGAATAGATCGTGATCTCATGACTAAATCATGAGTTTAACAAGTTGACTCGAGTAGTTTTTTCGGGATCAAATTAATGTTTTTTTATTTTATTTTTTAACATTGAATTGGTTAGAAATTAAACATCGTAAATTTTTTGTTTTTTTTTTCTATGAAATTATCTTGATCTCATGATTTAAATCACGTGTTTGACAAATTAACATGAATTGATATTGCTCATTTTTTTGGATCATTTTGTATTTAATATATTTTTTAATTGAGCTTCATATATTTTATTGATTTTCTATGAAGTTCTTCTGATTTTATTATTCATGTCGCGGGTTTGCAGATAAAAACATATTGACTTTCTTTATTTTTAATTGATTTTTTTTAATTTCACCCTCCAGTAACTCATTTTATTTTTTAAATTTATCATAAAATATTACATTGTTTGGGAATTAGTTTTTTCAATTAGATTTATGTTGAGTTATTTTCGTCTCATGCATTTGTTTTTCTCGATTTCAACTTTTAATATTAGATTTGATAAAAATAGAACTTTGTATTTTTTTTAATCTATATTTTTTTTTAAAACTTTTTTTTTAAAACATTACATTAGTTAACAATTAATCTTCATAATTTATTTTGACTTTATTTTTATAAAAATATCATAATCTCGTCATCATAATAAATTATTTAATATATCAACCCAAATCATCTAACATGTCATCACAAATCATTTAATCTACCATATCAATATTTAAGGCAAATATTGTTTAATGTATATTATATTTTAACTTCACGATTATTATTATTTTACCATGAATATTTATATACATACATATATATTAAAAAATTTAATCCGACACACAGCTCATTGGGAAACCTCGAAGTATTGCTGATGATGAAACACGTGGCAAGTTGCTTATCGTCTTTAGCAAGGTCTATAGTTAAACCAGCTAGCTGTTACGTCAAATAAATAAGCTAAGCACTCCAGCGACTATGTTACCACCCTGGCTACTGTTTCACCCCTAAATCTCAGCAAAGAATATTCAAATGATAGTCTGGATCAAGAACAGAATTAAAAAGAAAACTGCAGTACAGAATATATAAACAAATAGGGTTTGTAGAGAGAGATTTAGGGCAACAAGGTTGACCTTCAGACAAGCTATACGTACTTAATTAACACAGACCAGTTGTGTTTTATTTTGGAGAAAACAAGGAATCACCAGCAGCAAGGAAGAAGATGAATGGTGCCGGCGGTGACAGCATGATCAATGGATCATCGCATAGTTCTTCCGCGGCCATCCACAGACCGGCTGTAAGAATCACAGTTTTGTTTCTGGGAGTTCTTGCTGTTTCTTGCCTCGTTCTGTACAAGTTTGATTTAGATTCAATTTCCATGCTATACAATCGAACATCTCGGGTGAGTTTTCCTTTTATAATCTTGCTTAATTTTACCTCATTAATCTTGTTTAGCTGGTTCAATATACACTTGAAAGTGTTTTTCTCTTCTTCTTCTTCGTCACCCATTGGCGTAAAGCTTTCAAGAACTCATGTAGCCATGTAAGAGCCTGTCTAAGCCTCTCTTTTTCCTGGCTAGCTCAAGTATTTTGAACATTAGTAGAAAGTGTTGTCATCCATTGTGTTAGAAGGTGTTTGGGAGGTTTGATTCAAAAATATTTTTGATAAAAATTAATTTTTATTTTTATTTTAAATTAAATTAAATTTTTTATATCATCTTCATGAAATTAATAATTATTTTTATAAAAAATCACTTAATGCTGAATTAAACACTGCTGCTCAATTATGTGGATTTTGTTTTTGGTGAACTATATTTGAGTCTCCAGATATTTATCAGCTTTTAACTTCAGATTCTGTAGTTTAAGATTCTCCAATGTCAACCCATTAGTTTTGAAAAAGTTTAAATCTAGCCCATAAATGTTCAATGGCTAATCCAATGAATTTGCTTCCTTTTTTCAATCTTGCTCTCAAATTCTCTCTAGATTTATTTCAAAACCAGACCATGAAATTAACAGGAGGAACATTTATAATAAGTGTAAGAGCTGAAATAGAACATTAGTATATGTGTAAGGGCTAAAATGTAGTTCATCCTCCTCGCTGGCTCCCTGCTAGAAGTCAATCTCCCTGCAGACGCTTCTTCTCTCTCGCCGGCTTGTTCTTCCAGCCAATGAGGAAGCGTTTCCCAGGTCAGTCGAAGGAGTCATTGTTTCATAAAATAAAACCAATAATTTATAATATAAGATGATATTTATTCACAAGAAACAATATTAGAAAATAATATAAAATTTTGTAATGTGTTACATCATGTTGCACAAGTTTTTTTTAATTTATTTTTTTATTTTTCTTGACTCGGTAGCGCATCTTTGTGTTTCTCGAATGTGATTTTGAATCAGTTTGCCATTTGATTGGTGGAAATTTGATATTTTTAATTAGGTTTATAAATAATAGGTTTAAACGAAGCACCTCGTTGACATTACATTTTAAATTAATTACTTTCAGAATTATTAAAAGCAGATCATGTGCCGTTTGTTTTAAATTAAAACAAAAATACCAGGACCTCCGTGTTATTATATTTAAATTAAATTTATTTATATCCTCTGTGTGGTGAACAAGAATTTTCATTCTAATAAATTTTCCGGTGTTAATAGTTTGAGACTAAAAAATTTATTTATCGGTGACCTCAATTTCGAGTTTTGTAGTTATTAATATAATGATTGGTGGAGGTTTACTTCAGGACCTATAAAATTAGTCGAAATATCTACAAACTGACTCAAACACACATATTAAAAAAACAAAAAAGAGATATTTTTAATTTAGAAAAATAAATTTATCTATCCTTTTCAATGAAAGTAAACATATAAAAGATAAATGAAGGGGGGGCAGACAAGTAGGACAGCTAAGTATGCCTAGATCTAGGTTGCATTTCTGCTGACAGTGTAGTTATTATTATTAATTATTATTATTATTATTATTATTATTATTATCTGACGAATGAGTTCAGAGGAGACTTGGTGTGCTGAGTGAGGTTATCAAGCACTCAATGTAAGAACTTCTCTAACATCCAATAAAAAATATAAGGAAAAATATTATCGACATCATAAATTCAATCAACCAAAAAAATTGACTCGGTAGCGCATCTTTGAAAAAAAAAATTTAGATCATTTTTGTTTTAAAAATATTTTTAAAATAATAACACATAAATATCATTTTATGATTATCAATTTTTGAAGCGTAAAAATATTTTTAAATAATAACTATTATTACTATTACTTATCTAAACAAACAATTTATCCGAGATTATCAATTTTTTATATCATATATAAATTATGGATTGATCTTAGATAATTAAGTTATTATATATATATATATATATATATAATCAAAATATGTACGGGTAATTAATAAATCTTGGGTTAACTCTTCCTCCATTATTCTATTTGTTACCATGATGTGAGAACTTAACTCACCTCCACTACTATTTTCTTATGATGGCCGATGATCAATTAGTGATTTCCTATTGTATTTTATAATGACTGGTACTGCATTTAATGATTTCCAGGGAAAAGGTGATTTGGAATTGGAGGGAGTTCTGAAGAACGCATCCACCAAGCATAAAACTGTGATCTTAACAACATTGAATCAAGCATGGGCAGAGCCTGGATCTATATTCGATCTCTTCCTGGAGAGTTTTCAAGTGGGAGACAAAACGCAGGACCTTGTAAATAATTTGATCATAATATCCATGGACGAAAAGGCCCATGCTCGTTGCTTAGCTATACATCCAAATTGCTATGCTCTAAGGACCGAAGGGCTTAATTTCACAAGTGAAGCCTACTTCATGTCTGAAGAATACCTGAAGATGATGTGGAGAAGAATCGAGTTTCTGGGCACTGTTCTTGAGATGGGCTACAGCTTCGTTTTCACGGTATAGCCACCAGGCCTCGCCTGTGTTCTTCAGATCACCTCTGTTTTCCTGCAATTAATCCAACTTTTTCATTCCCTTTTCCAGGATGCAGATATCGTGTGGCTTCGAAATCCATTTCCACGGTTCTACCGGAAAGTAGATTTCCAGATAGCTTGCGATAACTACTACGGCAATCCTGCTGACAAAAATAACCGGCCAAATGGAGGGTTTACGTATGTTAGATCGAATCGTCGGACGATTCAGTTCTACAAGTTTTGGTTCCAGTCTAGAGAAACCTATCCTGGGAATCATGATCAGGATGTGTTGAATATGATAAAAAACGATCCTTTCCTCGAGAAGATCAGACTAAAAATGAGGTTTCTAGACACAGCTTACTTCGGTGGTTTTTGTGAACGTAGCGAGGATTTTCACAAAGTCTGTACCATGCATGCAAATTGCTGCTATGGTTTGGGGACTAAAGTTCATGATCTTAAAATTGTGCTTGAAGACTGGAAATCTTTCATGTCATTGCCACGCGAGGAAAAAGCATCAGCTTCACCCTCCTGGAGAGCTCCGCAAAATTGCAGGTATGGTTTTGGTATTTTATATATGTTAGAGAATAATATGAATTATATTTTCGATCTTATTTAATAGTTTAAGCTATCAAGTGAGACGACAAGTACCCGAATTCGAGTTCTACCATGATTGATCACCTCCAGAATAGAAAAGGATCACATAAAAATTCAATATAATATGCTGCGCAAGCTGTGTTATCTCTGGTTTTCATATGTTTGATATCTGAAGTCGTTTTTTTTTAATCATTTGCAGCACATAATTCCAGAGTCATCATCAGGCTTCCACCTTCATCCTGCAAGCATCCTTTGACGTTCCTTATACATTCTTGAAAACTGTTTGGTTAACATTTCTGCACATTTGTATAGCATTTGTGTGAAATCAATGAATTGGTGAAACTGTTCTTGTTCGAAGATTGATTTTGAAGTCCCTCACTTGGTTAAAGTGGAAATCCAGAAATTGGAAATAGCTTTTAAAACCCGCCAACATGGATGTTTCCAAGAGTTAATTTTGACTTGCTTGCTTGTGTTTTGAATTCCAACTTGAAGATCCTCAATTCTACTCTTATTAGGATGTGGAGTAGGGTTCATGAAATGGGAATGGGCTCCTACTCAAATCATTCTAGCCTAATAATTCTCCCAAAACCCAATGTAGTTTTTTTCTTACATCAAATCATAGAACAGACAAATACCTCGTACAGGTTTCCAGTTCAGTTCAAAAAGTTCTGTACATGATGTAATGCCTTCCTCATTCTGAAGTGAGACATTGGACCTCAACTGTTTGTTGGACAAGATGCAACGACGATGGTTCCACTAAATCTGCTCCCATTTACTCCATTTTTAGTCGTTCAAGAAGGACGGAGATTCTGTACATGTAATAAGTGAAGAAAATACAAAACAACTAACAGGACTTATTTCTCCTAATTTCAAAACAATAAAGCACCAAAGCTATTTGAGGACCAGCAATTTCATTAAAAAACAGCTATTTTTGAGTTTTTTTTTTTAAAAAAAAGCTCTGGTTCTACAGCCATCAAGGTTCATCCCAGAATTGGAAATTCATGATTTGAGTTTGCTGCCATTGATTCACTAATCATGCAGGTTTCAATCTTAGGCAGCCCCTTTCACCCCTTCTGTTCGTCCAACGTTGAAAACAAGATGAAAAAAACACTATGCCTTGATGGAGAGACAAACCAGCAGGAGGCAGTGATTTCATGATGTACTTTCTCATCTTGTTTTCGCAGTGCAAAACTCGCCACCCTGTTATTGAAACCATCCCACATCGGAAAGAGAGGACTAGCTTTTGTTTAATATATACCAAATCCTAACCAGGGCTGGCCAGCTGAGCTCGGTAACGTGGGCTTGTCACCCGAGTGGGGGCTTTAAGGTGATGGGACGTTGACTCAGCCTAGAAAGTCGGTTCCTGTATGGCTCTTATCTGGCCTGCCCGTTCCAAGCCAGGAGTTGAGCCAAGCCTTTCGGGTGAAGACCTGGGTGGCTTGGCTCCTAGAGAGAAGGGCAAAGCGTGAGGCTGGTCACAGAGCAGCGATCACCTTCCTCTCTTGGCAGTGGAAGGATAACGGGCTGGTGTCACCTGGAACCATATGGCTCGATGGGCTGGTCCTAATTGGACCATCACTTTTTTGCAAACATTTTATAAATAAAAAATACTTTTTAAAACAACATTAACTAAACTCTCCAGACAGTTTCTCGTAAATAATCTCAACGTGGGAAGAGGCTAGCAAAGAAACAAAACTACGTCGGGTTATGCCCATTGTTGTGACAACAAATACAGGGGGGACTGTAGCCTTAGAAAATACAAATACTATTTCATTCACTTTTTGATAAATAAAACACCTATTCAGTTGTTTTTTAATATAATATTTTTAAATAAATTTTACATAGAATAACAAGACAGTATAAAAATAAATCGGCTAAAAAAGTGCTGTCTATCCTGCTTAGCACCATATAAAAAGAATAAAATTATGCAACTCTTTTTTTATTGTCATCGTAATAACAAGTCAAATTAATCACGTTGGTGTTTTCAATTGCATTTTAAAAATATTTTTGAAAATAATTATTTCTATTTTAAATTAAAAATTTTAGATTATTTTTATATGCTGATATTAAAAATATTTATTTTTAAAATATATATAATATATTTCTTAATAAAAAAACATTTTAAAAAATAATCAGAATGTAATTCCCAGACAATTACTTGCCATAAAGTTGGACGAGAGCTTTTAAGTGGCTTGATGTCACATAGCATCAGAGCAGGGAGAGAGTTTTTAGCTTCAATGGAGAAATATTAATAATAATTTAATTTAATATAAAAACATGTAGTATTGGTGTCCTATTAAATCATATTCGTTATCAATATAATAATCATTGATTATTTAAATAAAATTTTAAATTCTTTTTCAAATCCCTTTTCATCTTGACAAAAGATTTCTAAGAATATATGGGGAAAAAATTATGATTCACTCAAGATGATGAATTCTACGTTTATCAATTGAGTGACTTTGTATAGTTAATGTTATACCCAATGTTTGTCCCTTCATCACCTTGATTAAGACAACATGTAACATGATCAAAATATAACATTCTATATGTAAGATAATTTAGTGATTTCAAATTTAAAGATTATTTACACAGTCATCACGTGAGCTTTTCCTATAGAATAAATGATATCTTCACATAGAATTCTCATGCGAGTCAGTTTAATGTACATGTATTAGGATAAATATCTATATGCTAGTTATAGATATCCTTTATACCTTATCTTATGAGAACATTCGTTTTATTTTTCATAAAAAAGAATAATATTATATGTGTCAGTCTATTCGACCCTAATAAATATCTAATATTTAGAAAATATTGGCTAAGAATATTTTATGAACAATACTTTGATAAAATAAAAATTTCATAATTATAACAACTTTATAATTTTCTTTGCGTAATATTTTTGCCTTATGAACTTTAGTTTACTCTTTATTTTTAAATCAAATAATAGATTCATTAATTTAATATTGTATAAATATTAAAATAAATCAAGTATTTATTAGTAATAAATATATATTTATAAGAATATGATAATGTTACGTATAAGATCGATTGACTCTATAACATATCAAAATAATAAAAAGACGAGCTCAGACATTATATTCTAGTCTGGCATCTTATCCTCGAAATCAATGGTATTTAAATGTTGTATTAGATTGATATTGATAAAATCATTAGTAATTTACTTGTTACTTTGATTCTTCTAGCTACTCCATAATATAGATAGTAAAGTAGCACTAAATGTTTTCGAATCACATACTTGAAATCTCTCAAATTACCTGATATATAATTGTCGTGATGTTTTTACTGTTTCGGCACTGTGAACTGTGAGGTAAGTTACTGTGGATTGTGGCGGTGTGAAGACTGTTGTGCCCTTAATGAATTATTGTGTGGATCCATAGAAATACTTACTATTAATGTACATTTTTGTGAACCATGAGCGAGATGTTGAGGTGGCCGAGTTGGTCCAAGCAGAACGACATAATGGTCCTCTGCCGAGAGGGTGCGGGTTCGAACCCCACCCTCAATATATTTTTATTTTGCCCAATATGTATTCCTAATTATATCTATTGTTGTGAATTATGAGCGAAATGTTGAGGTAGCCGTGATGGTCTACAGCGCGCGCCATTATGGAAGAGGGAGCATGATCTAATCTCGCTTTCAGCGTTTTTTTTTCGTTTCTTGCCTTTTTTTTTTCTTTTTCATTAGATTTTTTTCTAGGATTATATTTTTATTTTCTTGCTATATTTCCCCCCGCTTATATATAAATATTTTTTATTTGTTTTTTTTTTATAATTGGGGTGTCTGGATTAACTTAAGCGCACCATGATTAATCCTTCAATTCAATTTTTTTATAGTTGTTTTTTTTCTTGATTATGTTTTTTTTTCATGAAATATTTTTTTTCTTGGAAATGTGATTGATTTTTTTTATTTTTTTGAAATATATTAAAATGATATTTTGTTTTTAACATCAATACATAAAAATAATCTAAAAACATTAAAAAATACAATGTTTGGACAATATTTGTTTTCTGTCCTTATTTATACATTTATGCTTTTAGATTTATTTTTCATTTTTTGTCAGGGTTTTATTTTTATTAGGTTCCGTTATGAAATTTTAATTTATGTTGGTGATAATTTTAAAATTTATATTGCTCTTTTTTTTTCCCTTTGCTCTTTATTTTGGTATTTTCTGTTATTTTATCTGTTTTTTGGATCATGTAATTTTATAATTTTATTGTTTGCGCAATAATAATGATAATTTTAGTAATTATTTTTTTTGTTGTTTTTTTTGATAAAATGTTTTGATTTTTTGAGGTGATTTAATGATTTTAATTATTTGAGCAATAATGTTGATAATAATTTTAGTTGTTATAATAATGAAAATGACGATAACGTAGGGATGAATTTTTAATTTATGTTTTCATCTTTTTATGGATTGAAAACTAACTGCTTATTTTTTATTTGATTATTGCAGGTCTTCTCACAATTTATATTTTATTTTTAAATGTGATTTAAATTGAATAATAAGATGAACTAATCTTAATACAATGAATTTAATAATTCAAATATCCAAATCTTCTTGCTTTTTCAATGATGATGATAATTTTATGTTGGTTATTTCATTAAAACCTATTAAACAGATAAATTTATATCAATTTAAAATTCATATATTTTATAAAAAAACTTACACTTCATAGTAATTCTGCACAAATTTATTATTTTGACTAAATTTATATTATAACAAAAAAAAACACACAATTAAAAAAAATATGGTGCCGCCCGCGATGAGGCACGGGTTTAGTGGCTAGTTAAATAAGATAAACCGTGTGGATTTTTTACTGTAATAACACAATATTATGGATTATAATAGTATAATTATTATTTTGTCTTTCAGTACATAAAAAATTAACTTAAATGGCTAGCCCGATAACGGGCCTCCAATTTGAAACATGAAATTCTATTGAATAGTGTAGGCCCATCATCTTAAAACCCAAAGAAGCCTAAAGAGTGAAAAACCCTAGCAAGGGGAGTCGCTATAAACAACCGCTTCCGCTTCACGTAAAACGCTTCTGCTGTCGTCTCAGCTGCCAAGTGTGAGGGAGAGCGATCAAGAAACGGGGGGATGGTGTCGCTGAAGCTCCAAAAGCGGCTTTCCGCTAGCGTTCTAAAGTGTGGGAAAGGCAAGGTTTGGCTTGATCCAAATGAAGTCAACGAAATCTCCATGGCTAACTCTCGTAAATGCCTTCCCCCTCTCTCTCTCTTATTATCATCTTTTTTTGTGATATTTAATTATTGTCTGTTTCTGTAAGTACTGACTGTGACTAGTAAGAATAGATCATCTTTTAGGAATAGTGATGCCGGAACTCTGTAGTAATGCACGACATAACATCATCTTGTTAATCGTCTTTTTTAGATTCTGGATCCCATTTGCAATTTAATCTCATTGGAAAAGTTATGGATTATAAGATTCTTTTTTCTGATGTAAAGGTCTTTTTTTTCCACTTTATCTATCTATGATTATCAATAGATAACAGATTTTAGGATTCGAATTCAAGAATTTTGACATAAAACTGAATCTGAGCACTCCCTTACTCTGATTTTGTAATGATAAATGTTTTAATTATTTTTTGAGAAACATCTGAAAAATAGGATTTTATTATCAATCCGTGGAAAATAGAAAAAATATATTATGCATTATTGTTTTTTTTTCCAAAATTAATAAAGGAATTATTATTTTGTCAATAGGGTTGAAGGGTTGGTAAAAAACTTATCATTGCTTCTCTTTGTTGGAAATGATAAAAATCCCAAATTCATCTTCATTTCTACTTGATTTAGTTTCTTTGTTGAAACTGCCATGCACCATCATTGATGCTTATCAGTTGTGGGTGAGGAACAGTAGTTGTTTGGGTATTGTTTGATTTATGCTTTCACTGTGTACAATGCAGGCCAAAACATTAGGAAGTTGGTAAAGGATGGTTTCATCATCAGGAAGCCAACAAAGATTCACTCTCGATCTCGTGCCCGTCGCATGAAGGAGGCCAAGAGAAAGGGGAGGCACTCAGGATATGGTATGTTTAGTTTGAACCAATTGACTTTTTCGAGTATATTGCAATATTAATTGTATGCTTGAGCTTGGGACTTGTTGAAGAATGGAGTCATATGAAATATTGTTTGGAAAAAAAACAAGTTGTTTTTTTTTAGTAGGCCACGATTCATGTTTTATTTTCTCCGGTTTGCATTTCTCTATCTCGAACTTTCAGTAATATTTGTTTTGAATTGGATTGCTTAAATACTTGAAAAAAAATTCTTAAGAGAGAAACTGGAAGTTTTAGAAGACATGCCTATTAAATATATTGGGAATGGTGCTCTGATTTCTTTTATTCATGTCATTTGTCTTTGGCTATTTCATTTCCTATATGTTTTGTGGAAGTTTGCTAACTAAAAAGCTCTTTGAAACTACTCTAGGTAAGCGCAAGGGTACAAGGGAGGCTAGGTTGCCTACTAAAGTTCTCTGGATGAGGAGAATGCGTGTCCTCAGGCGTTTGCTTCGTAAGTACAGGGAGTCGAAGAAGATTGACAAGCACATGTACCATGACATGTACATGAAGGTGAAGGGTAATGTCTTCAAGAACAAAAGAGTTCTTATGGAGAGCATTCATAAGTCAAAGGCTGAAAAAGCCAGAGAGAAGACCTTGTCTGACCAGTTTGAGGCTAAGAGGGCAAAGAACAAGGCAAGCAGAGAAAGGAAATTTGCTAGGAGGGAGGAACGTTTGGCCCAGGTAAGATGTATAGCAGCATTGATATAGTTACTCGTTGTTTGAAATTTTATTGCTCTTTAATTGTTACTTTGGTGAGATAGTTGAACCTTAGTTTTATTACCCTGCTATAACCATGTTAGGAACATGGGAACATCAAAGATATGCTTCCTTTTGTTTAGTCAACTTAATAAGGGAAGTGTGATCCTTTTAGTCACATAATCTTTGAAGTGTTTGGTGGATCATTTTGTGAGTTTTCACTTCATATTATGTGGTAACTGCAATGGTTATGGGTGAATTTCAATCTGCTTAAATCTTGATTATGTTATTCTCAATTGAATCTTTTAAAAGAATCAAAATCAGAAGTTTGATGTAGATCCCAATTGGATTCCCACTATTGCATGGGATGTTGAAATATTTATGTTTTGATTCTACGCAGGGACCTGGCGCAGAGAAACCAGTGGTTGCACCACCTGCTGCCGCTGCACCTCAACCAGCCCAGTAAGCATCTTTCTGACAGGATTTTACATGCGATACAAAACCACTAGCTGTGGTAACATCTTAATTTTTTCAATTTGTTTGTTTGCTTGCAGGGTATCTAAGAAATCCAAGAAGTGAACCTAATTAAGAGCTCCAAGGATTCATGACTTTAGATCATCAATGTGTCCTTGGTGTTAGTTTTGTTCATGTGTTTTTTTTGTTGTTGGGACCTCTTTACTTCACATCTTAGATGGATGATGAACATATTTTTGCACTTAGCAATCTGTTTTTAATTATTGTTCCCTGATTTCTTGGAGTGTTTCTGGATTTCTTTTCGTTGTATTTCCTTATGTGACGATACGATACCAGGCCATTGCGGCTTCCTTTCTCAAGGGGCAAGTGGGGAAGTGGCAGTTGAGTGGTTTCGAAGACTGAAATCCTTTTGAATTGTAGAATCCATTCGACATCTATCTCAAGAGATCAGCACATCCTAAAGTATGATGTGAGAATAGGGCACGGAATATTTAGGTCAAAATTAAATGTGGTCATGGAATCAATCATTAGGTATTTGGATTTTCCCGAATTGATGATGGGGTTTAATTAGTTGATGGTTCGTGTTTTTGAATGCCAAAAACATGAAACTCCAACCCATTTAGATCCCAAGACGGTGTCGGTTTCAAAGTGTTTGATTTTTTTTTTAAAATAAATTTTTTTTTTAGAGATTTTAGATTATTTTGATGTGTTAATTTTAAAAATTAAAAAAAAACTATTTTGATATATTTATAAACAAAAATTATTTTCAAAAAAGAAATCAGAATAGAAATACTATACAGGGTAATGCTGTGTTTTTTTTTTTTTTTGTAAAATCTGGCCAATGTGCCGCTAACTGGAAAACAAATCCGCACAAAAACCTTCCTCGTTTACTTGCCAGAAAATAGAAATCGAGTTTCAAGAAAAGACATTAAAAAATCCAATTATCTGAGTGGGGGTTATCAACCTGAGCTCATGCGACGTCAAAATGTGGACTCGTAGGAAACTAACAAGGGCACAGCTCACCCTAAACCCTAAACAACCAGCAACTCCAAAAGATTGATGCTTATGGCAAAGCATTCCTTGTGCTGCAAAGGTATTCCCAGTAACGATTTAACATGTGATCATTTGGTCTAACCTGCTCCCACTTTCCTGTGCAGAATATTGCATATGCATCAGCAGCATATCTACAAGAAATCAGAGAAAAGTTTATCAGAGTTTTCCATGATGAAGTTAATACATTTTTAAAGGAAGAAAGTATCTATCTTGATGATGATATAATAATTACACTTACTTTCCAACACCAGGCAACTGAGTGACATGGGTCCAGCCCTCCTCTAAATAGTCTTCGGACAATCTCCGTACCATCTTCGCTCTCCTCTTTTGTAATCCTAGACTTTTAATTGCTCTTTCAATCCCCTCTGTGGCAATCCCAGTGGCAGCCTTTGCATCAGGACACAAAGTGAAGAGGTCTGCTACAACTCTTTCAGCCTGCATTTAGTTGTGTTCTATTTAAGTAAACTGACTGCATCAATGCTTATGCAGTGGTGCCTTCATGTTTGACAAGAGACTTGAAATCATGTCCAAATTAACCGGATGAAGAATACTAGAAAAAAGGGTTTTGTTAGATGCATTCAGCCCAATTATCTGCCAAATAATGACAGGAGAAGAGGGTAATTTGAGATACAGATTACGACCGCTACTCAGAAAACACATCAAGACCCAGATCAAGTAATACCACAGCAAACTAATCCTTAACCAAAGGCCAGTTGAGGGACTGTGAGGGTGGGTGGGGTTCCAAAAGGGAAGAAATCCAGCCAGGTCTCTATTGTGTGAGGAATCAAGGCTCGTGCTTCATGATGCTCAATCAAATTTATGCACCCATATCGTAATCTTTTATTCTTGTAGCTTAACTCCTCTATTCAAAGAAAAAAGAAAGAAACTCCATTCCAAAATGAAAAATTTAATTATTTTGTTTTTACTCGAGGAAACCTCACTCCCCGGAAAGCATATTTTATGGATCCAGGTGAGCAAGTAAAACCTCAGCTGTCCAAGAATCTTAGAAGAGATGCATGCACTAACTCAAACTCGAGACTTGCTGTGCAAATCTTCAGCTCTTTGTCATCACGCCACGCCCCTGGGGACAAATCTAATGTTTAATGCTAAGTCACAATAACCTATACAAGATCTCTCCTTCCATTTTATTCATGTGCAGCTCCCCCGTCTTGCCACGTCTTGCCATAATATTAACATTTAGCAATCGAATCCAATGAGCTATGATGCCCAGAATCTGAGTCATACATCTGCTTGTGTGCTTGTGTGGTGAGCTACTTGTTTAGGCACTCAGAAAGTTGACACAGTTGGCAGTATAAATAAAATCTTTGAATAACATTTGATGTTGTCATTGTTGAGAGCCGTCACCATAGTCTTAGAGGAGCAAGAATGATAGCAAATAAATTTGCACGCTATGAACAAAGGCAGAGATTTTTCTTGCCATAAAGACTACATCTAACAGAAGTTTGTATATGCTCTACATAACTCCTTGTACACCCTCGTCAGGCAAAAAGAACATAAAAAATCATTCAAATGAGCACAATAGTTAAAAGGGCAAGACCACTTCAGATGCCTTAGGAAATAGTCCAGAGCAGGAGTTGGGAAAGTGTTTAAACTTTAAACTTTTCTTACAACTAATTGAAGTTTTGTTCAAAAACACCATGGGAAGGTGCACAACCTAGTGATACACACAAAAAAGAAAACCATCCAACTTATACAGAAGCTGTCAAAAGTTTAAAAAAGTGTAAATCCCAAATTGGCTGCACTAGCTACATGAATCATCCATCCTCATACCTATTTATATAAGGTAGTAAATCTCCAAGATCTTTTACAGATAAAAAGCACCAAATTTTCAAACTGTTTTTTATTTGAAGTTCAGTACTTTTTAATTTACAATATCCAAGCCAGTCTTCTAACCACACCCAATTATCAACAGTACATTAACAACTAAAATTCATAGAGTAATCAGCTAAGAGGTTAAACATTCACACATACCCACAAATATACATTTCAAGAAGAAATCAGAAAAACCAAAGGAAAAGGAAAAGACTGAGATTTTGAGAGCATATAGAATACCCGAGTACCCGCAGTGCGATTAAGGAGCATACAAATGACCAAAACTCTCCAAGGGTCATGTGCATGATTATGCAAGAACCCAAATTCAGATTGTGGTGGCTTCCATGTGCTGTCTGCTGTTTTTCTTTCGTAAGCCTCATCAAACTTATTGAAATAAGGACTAGTAGTACCAGAAAGAAGTGATGTTTCTGTCCCTTCTTTCTTCTTCTTCTTAGACTTGCCAATGACATTGGCATCCTTCTGTTCATCTTCTTCCTGATTCGGACTTGGTTTCTTCTTTCTTCTCTTTGCCTTGATGGAATTGCTGCATTCTTCTGAGTGTAATTCACCCGCTCTTGAGCTTTCCATGCTCAACAGCATTGCCATTGAGTGTCAGTAATGCTCTCCTCTTATGCAGTTTTCTTCTGCTGGGACTGTTTTGTAGTCAATCCAACGTTTTCAGGCCCATTACTCCTCTGCAGGGTCGCTGCAGCTTAAATTCCTAGCTTCACAGCTACCAGAGTAAACGAAAAGCCTACCTATTGTGGTATTAAAACTGGGCTACCAGAGTAAATTCTTAGTTTCACAGCTTACATTCTGCGTTATAGCCCGCTAAACATTTTGATCAAAGTCTAAAGCAACCTTTTCCTTCTCATAACATATATTGCCGGATACCATGAGGTAGATAAACATGCATGTTCGCCCTTATAACAAAATTTGATTTTTTTTAATTAAAATATTTTCAATACTTTAGATTGTTTTTATGTTGATATTAAAAATATTATTTAAAAGATATATATTTTAATGTTTAAATAGCCCAAATATTCAAGCTTAAGTCGACAATCTCGATTCTCAAGTAATCATTTTGTACATAGCAAAACTCGAGGCCAACAATTTGCAACCTAAGTAGTCGTGGCCCATATATTTTTAAAACCTTTACGCCCAAATATATATTTTTTTTTATCTAAAAACACATTAAAATATTTTTTCATGTTTTCATGTTATTCATACATTTTCAAGCAAAGAAATCATTTTCAAAAATTAATCACTACCATGATAACGCTCTAGCCAGCGCTCCAAATTCATGGGGTAAAAACTCTTCAGAGATTATAATTTTTTAATATAATGGTTCTGTTTTTTAAAATTTAAAAAAATTATTTTTTTGATGTTTTTAAAACATTTTAATTTGCTAATGTCAAAAGTAATTTTAAAAAATAAAAAATATCATTTTAATGTATTTCTAAATGAAAATCATTTTAAAAAACTCCCAAAACAGACCCGATCATGAGTGCTGACATTCATCCAGGACGCACCGGTATGGTGAATTTCCGCACAAGTATATTGGATCGAAAACTCAACATGACAACCACTAAGAGTCACAGAGAACATAAGATTAAGAACGATGTGATTAAAAAAATGGATAGCACTCCAAAATCAGAGGAAGTTTGTAAAATAGCACAAAATCCTTTTAAATATCTCTAAGCAGCAGCTTTACCCTCCTCTGCTGCAGCTTCAAAGGTCTCTCCAGGCACAAGATCTGGGACGTCATCATCGTCATCCTGTGCTGCAGCTGCGGCGGCAGAACCTGCACCAGGCACTTGCTTCTGGATCTGCTCCGCTAATTTCTTCAGGTTCTCCAAGTTATCAGGACCTATAGATCAGAGAAACATAAGTAGAAGTTATTACAAGGTATCAGTTACAATTCACAGATGATTACAGAGAATAAACAAGGCATACCTAAATGCCCGAGAACTTGAGGAAGAATATCTTGCAATTCTGAAAAGGAAAAATCACAACAAATGTGTGTCAAATATCATGCAAACTAAATAAGTAAACTAACAATTAGCTGTAAATTTCCTTTTAGAAAACCGAACTCAACATTTCAAGACCAGGAAAGATTAACCACTGGCCACTAGGGTAAGTAGATCGCTTCTTGTGTTCAGCCAATTAATAGAATCGATTTACATTTCATTTCTGGGTGTACATGGAAAGTCTTAGAGCCATACTCTTAGTTTGTGGAGAACCACTGACAACCCATGTGTTGGCAGCAACGGAAGCTTGCACTGCAAAATTAAAACAAAAATAATAATTAACCACTAATTAACCAGAAGGATTTGAACAATGTGAGCGTATCATGTCCATTTATGGTAGCCAGCTTTACCTTTGGGATTTAGAAACTGGATGACTATGTCATCCTTGAAAATGTTGACTTCCTCGATTGCAGGTATTGCGTTCACTCCAATTCTCTTCAAGGTGCTCTGAAGCCTTTTATCATCTGTAGTAGTAGTCTTGTGGATAGCTTTCTTCTTCCTGCATTTAAAGGTACAAATTCAGAAGAAACTCATTAGCAGAACACAACAGGTGCGTAAAACACAACAACCATGAAATCTTTTCCTTGTCGGTAACTTCAATTGCTTCATAGAAAAATACGTTAAGATTTTCAATGCAAAATACCCAACTGCAAGCAATACTCTATAGAACCAGGCAACAGAAATTTATTACAAAAGCTAGGAAACCATTCAAGTCGTAATCAGCATAAGAACACAGATAAAACATGCTCACAGGCAGACCCGCACAAATCTCATTCAGTAAACTGCTCAACTGAATGTCTAATATGACACTTTCACTTAAGACAATTCCTTCCATTAATTTACACTTCTTTCATTCCTCAGCTACTTGACCCAAACACAATATAGTTTAGCTAATTGATAAATTCCAGTGGGAGCTAGATTAGTTGCAATGGAATAGTCTTCCCACCTTCTCACGCTACCCTTTCCACCAGTGCGAACTGCACCGGCCATCTTCTGAAGCTTCTCTCGATCCATCTGTATAAAAGAAATAAAGGATTACAAAGAAAAGAACTGTACAATGCATTGACCAATTAAAACATGAACATGAACATGGAAATGTTTACAAGGAATTCGAACAAAAGCACAATGGGTACAACAAGAGCCAAACCACAACAATATTATTAATCCAGCAGGTTCCATTACGCATTCATGATAACAGAGTATAATGTAAAGGTGACAATTTAAAGGAACAACAAACGAGTGACCTAAAGGCCACAAAAAATAAGCTCATGTTTATCTCATAGAAGCTTAGGAATTAGAATTGATGAAGAAAGACTAGAGCTTCATTCCAAATGGAAGAAATCATATTCACTAAATCCTCCCAAAACAGCCTCTCAACATGATTAAGCTTAAGCCTCTTAAGATTTTGGTTTTGATCGATATTTAAAACATTTTTTATTTTATGCTTTGGTATATTCAGTTGGTTTTATAATAATTATAACCAACAAGTTCTTCTCAAACTAGAGATTCTAAAGCAAACTCCACGAACTCAAGCAACACAGTCCACCAAAACAAGTAAACAAAATAGCAAACCAGTTATAACTAGTTAATCGATTTACTTACCAGATAAAACCATTTTCAAACCGAATCAAATCAATCACATTACGGGTGACAAAACAACTTCTTAATTAAATATCATAGTCAAAAGCCCTAGATAGAGATTGACGGTTTCTTTCCACTTCAAAATACAAAAACATGAAAATCAAGCTCTACAGGCCTCGGCAAACAAAATCCATATCACCAAAAACCACTAAAACAAAAATACACTGGCATTACCTAGAAATTAATAAAAAGATGCAAACTTTATCATATAAAGACTTGAATAAAATCCCAATAAAAATTAACAGCCATGGAATTAAAAGCCAATATAACTACATGAACGAATGACGAATCTAGGGTTTTTAGGGTTTTGTCACCTTGGTTTGTTTATCGGGTTTTGGGAGATAGGAGGGAGAGTGTTTTTTCAGCTCTCAGTAACAGGCGGCGATAAGGGAGATACCTTTTTATTCACTGTTTATATGAGGTTCTTAAAGAGAATCATTTCAGTAGATCTGACGGTTCTTATGCAATACATTTGCACGTGTCAGCATCATGAGAACATTTTCCGTAAAACTATTTGTTTTGCGGTTCACTTTAGCATTCCTCCCCTCAATGCCTTTGTGTTTTAACCGTTTCGCAGCGTCCAATACGTGCGTTTTGGGTCAAAATTTACAGGGCCCGAGTAATAGATGGACTTTCCATAGGCCTCTATACCCTGAAATCTATCGTTGCCTTCCTTGTTGACTATAGCACACCTTTTAAAATGATAAAAGCAATTTAACAAAATAAAAAACATTGATTGAAAATTTGACTTGAAAGTATTAAAAATTATAAAAGCATTACAAAATATAAATATAATATATTTTGCATGTGTTTGGAAATGAGAACTTTTAAAAACTTATTTTTTATAAACTATATAATAATAAAAGCAACTCCAACAACCGATCCTGGAGAGTGAGGACATTCTCATCTTTAAAAAAATCAGCGAGTTCAATTTTTCTCTTGTATGAAACCGACTATTTAGAGAACATTTTCACTCTATCTATTATATATATATATATATATATATATATATATATATATATATAAAAGCAATTCCAACAAAGAGCATCATATGAAGAGCCAAAGATAAAAATCAGTATTTTCCCCCTTTTTTTTTAAGATTTCTCTTCTGAGCTAAAATGCCTATTTTCTTCCGCTGCTGTGGCTATTTTTACATATTTCAATCAAAAATTTAAAAATAAAATAATTTAGATGTATTGTTGCAACACTATATAAAGAAATTTTATTTATTTATTTTAAATAAATATATTTTGATGTAAAAAATAATTTTTAAAAAATAAAAAAATATTATTTTGATGTATTCCAACATGAAAAACACTTTGAAAAACTAACACAACAGCTCTTCCAAACAAGCTCAAGCTAATTAAAACTCTTAATTGATTTTCTTCGGTAGCTTTTCAAAGTATTTATCGATCTGAAATATATTAAAATAATATTTTTATTATTATTTAAAATAATATTTTTATTATTATTTAAAAATTATTTTTAAAATTAGCACAACAAAATGATTTATAAAATTCAAAAATATATTTATTTAAAATAAATAAATAAAAAAATTCAAAATTTTCAAATTTCGGCTGAGATCGCAAATGCAAACGGGCACTATTGTCTCAGTGTTGTAGAAAATTCCTCAATATCCCACATGATTTTCATTTTCATTTTCATTTTCATTTTCATTTTAAGAAGATTTTTGTCTTGTTTTTGTATGCAAGGAGAGAGCAAATTCTGACAAGTCTCGCGCACTTCTCCACTTGTTTTTCGGCACGCGGCTGCATCTGAGCAAACATTATGCGATTATGGGGGGAGCTTACTTGTTGATGGCTCCTGCTTCATCATGCTCTCTCCTTGCATACAAAAAACAAGACAAAAATCTTCAAAATCATGTGTGGTAATTCTAATTGTTTAATGGACAAGCATCATCAAAATGTACAACTTCAATATTCCACAAGCAATTTAGGCTCTGATACTCAAATTTGCTCGCATAAACATTCTGCCAAATTCACACAATCCACAGTTTTAACCCAGAATCAACATTTTCCCATCCAACTTCTGTGCATCAGCTAGAACATAAATGAATGTTTGATTAATTTATAATAGCCAGAAGAGGAAGAAAACAAAACTAGTAATATCTGCCTGGAACTCCCATCAAATGCAGCAGTGGTAGCAGCCTGGGAAGGTATCACTGAAATCCACACATAAACAAGTTCATGTTCTTGACATTTCTCCACCATTTTTTACCAACTGAAGCTCCATCCTTTTTCTTCAACTTCAGCTTCTCGATTTGAAAGCAGCAGCCCACAAAAGCCACACCGCCATCTTTTCTGCTGCTGCTGCTGCTGGTGGTGCAGCTAATGTTTTCTTCTTCCTGCAGCTCTTTCTTCAACAACTGCTGATAATACTCTTTGTTTCTCATCTCCAGCCCATAAATCTGTCCCTGAAGATCCTCAATTTTTCTAGTAAGCATTGAAACCCTATGATCCTCCCTCAACTTCAGCACACACCTAGCGAGCTCACCAGCTTTCCTCTTAAAGAACATAGATTCAGATGACAGCCCTTTGTTTTCTTCCAGTAAAGTTTGCATTTTATACCCCAATCTCACATTCTCATTCAGCAACACTATCCTCTCTGACTCTAAAACCTCGAGAAGTTTCTTTAGTAATTCTACTTTTCTCCATATCGATTCCTGGCCCTGCTGATTCTTCTCCATTTCGCTAAGCTGGTCTGCTAATATATCATTCTCTACATTCTTCATTACAAGATCGGCTACAACCTCGTCGACGCCAAGAATGGCGTCGCTTCCATCTTGAATGGGGGTTGCTGGATGCTGGTAAGACAGGGAGCTCTCGACATCCCAATCAAGAAACTGGCTGCTGCTAGATCCACCGCCACCTTCTTGATCCTGGTCGTCGTCAAGAGCCATTAACATGGGAGATGAGAAATGATTGCTGAGTTTCTTGCCCCTTTCCATTCTGTTGCATCTGTCCAGCAAGGCTGTGTACCCACTGTACAAGTCTCGAAGTAGAGCCAGAAGTTGAGGACGTTTCTGATAATACCATTCAGCTCTCTCTGCAAAGCTGTCGCCACATCCCATGTCTTCTTCTGATTTGAGGCACTCGAGCACCATTTTCACTCTCTCATCAGCTATCTCGGTGGGAAACTCAACTGGGGTGTTTTGAAGGGAAGAGATGTCCCCCATTTTAGTTCAGATCGATGGCTAGCCAGGCCTGTAAAATTGCAAGTTGAAAGTTGTTTGGTGGCCAGGGATGGATCTTTATACAAGCAACATTCATATCAGCAAGCAATGGAGCCCAGCAAGGAAATTGTACGGTCATGATCTATCTAGCTACCAGGCTACACTGCTACAGACGGAAAGACTGTCAAAAGATTTGAGCTTTAAGATAGGAAACTGACAAAAGTCAGAAAGGAACGTATATGTTGTTTGAATTTTCAAAACTGCGGTGAAGATGCAACTGGACAGACCTGTTTGAATGTTTAAAACTTTAAATTGCAATCCCCCCCGCCCCCACCATTTGAGCCATGGTGTAACGTTAAGATACAGTGGTCACATCAAGGCTGGAGCTCCAATGGCCCCATCAGTAAATTCATTGGATCCTACAGGTTGCTGGCCTTGCATGCTGGACATGACGGGCTAGAAATCTCCTTCTTCTATGGGGATGATGATTAGATTTTCTGCTCTGTAATTATTGAAAATCAACTGGGGAATTCAATGCAGGTTCCAAATTCACAGGCAGTCACGTTAATTCAAAACACGCATCATAAATAAATAAATAAATAAATAAATAAATATTTTTTGTTTTTTTTGTGGCGATAAGACTAAGAGCTTGCGTGTCTGTGGTACCAAGGCATTGGATTGGGAGCGTGACAGTGATGATGCTGATGGAATTGTCGGTGTTTTGTTTTAATTACAATTTTTAAAATGTTTTGTAAGAATTATATTTTTGTATGTATACTGTATTTTAAAATATTAATAAAAAAAATATAATTTATAGTTTTTCTAAAACATACTTTTTAAAACTATAAAGTTATTCGTCATACCACACACAATCTTTAAGAGTTTTTATTATTCGGTAAAAACAATACAATTTTAAATGTATTTGTAAAAATAACACACTGACAAACCGGTTTAGTTTTCTTTGTTGCTGACACGTGTATTACACCATCTGCTGAGGATGATTAATATTGTTTTTTAAAATAATTTTTATTTATAAATATTTTAAAATAATATTTTTATTTTTTAAAAAAAAAATATCTAAAAACACTAAAAAAATAGTTTACTGTAAAAAATATTAATAATAATGAAAAAAATGGCTATAAAAAAGCAATAATAATAATACAATGGCTAGAAAAAAAGATGAAACAAAAGAACAAGTGATGGGAGAAAAAATAAATATAGACACTATGAAAAACTTGGGAATCTTAAATAAATCCGTCGACATCATACGGCTAGCTTCAAAATTATCATGAGAAAATGAAAAAAAATCTTTGAAACCTTGGAATTGTACGTTTTAAACATAGTGTTAAATTGTTAATACGTAATTAAGTGTATATTAAAGAACATGTTTTTTAAAAATATTTTTCAATTAAAATAATATATTATTTTTATATTTTATTTATTCCTTAGAAGGGCACATCATGATGGTAGAGAACTTACAATTTAACCGAGATTTTATTCCTTATTTGGGCCCACCAAATATACTTTCAGGAAGGTGAAGTTTACTCGTATAAAAAAATATCAACACATCAAAAGTACAGTTAATAAATACTAATAAAATTATCGATTTAATAATTTTTAAAACAAAAAATAATTAAAACAAACAAACACGGGCACTCCCTCGAAGGTGTACAAGCAATATAGAGGGCTGCCGCTCCAACATCTCTCGAATCCAACTTCAAGTTGGGCTAGTCTGCATTGATTAGAGCATATACTGGGCTCCCAAGAGCTGGCCCTGCACTTCTTATGAACAAGCCCAATAGACTCGTTTGATGTAGGAGAAAAGCCCAAATATCCGTGGGCAAATGACCAGTAGCTGCAGGTAGAAAGTAGAAACTACTTATGATGCATTTATGTCCTTGAAGAATGGTCTATACCACAACCCGTACATCCACCACTAATTATCAGATCACGTGTCTATTCGAGAGTGCGATTGCGATAGTTTTTAAATTTTTTTTGTGTCGAAATATATTAAAATGATATTTTTTATTTTTTAAAAATCATTTTTGATATCAGCACATCAAAATTATTTCAAAACACCAAATCATATTCATTTAAAATATAAAATAAAAATCAAATTTCAGCAAAACACCGATTGCAACGCACTCCCAAACAGTTATTAACTCACAGGTTAACTCGTAACTCGGTGATCTAAAACTCTACCTAGATCATAAAAAAAAAACTCAATCATGCAGCTGGCCCGAAATCGACCCGGCACAACTGGTCATATACTTATTGTAAGAGAAAAATAAAAAACAAAAAAATTAAATTACAAATACCTAGACTAAAAATTTTTTGGGCTAAAAACCCCAAAACAAAGTAGATTTCCTGGCTATTTGTAAATTAATCCCACCCAAAAAAATATCTACAAACACCTATGCTCATAACTTTTTTTGAGAAATAGAAATAATCTCTTAAACTTCAATGTTGACAGTATACATAGTTTATATCTACATTATTATTATTTTATTTTTTATATGACATATTAAAATTTCAGATATATTTTTTTAATTATTTTAAATTTATCCGGATCAACACGTGTCATCATCTGGAATCAACAATGACTTGGTCAACTATCAAACTATGTATATTAGCCCAAAAACAGCTAATTAATAAAAGACTTTCAAACCTTAAGAACCAGTTTATCAAGTCAACAAACATCTAAAATTGCGTCAAGTGGGCTCAAATAACAGAAATAACCATAAATGTTTTTCAGTATTTTTAATTCCTATCATAAAAATAAAAATAAGTATTTTTTTTAAATGTATCAAAAATTAAATAAGATACTCGATTCAGTAATTACTATGAGCAAAGGTACTTAAATAGAGAGAGAAAAAAAAGAAAACACAAGTACCATTATCTTTAAACGCTCTTGAAAGGAGCTTGCTTATTAAATAATTGAAAAAGAATCCACAAGTTAATTAGGAAGTACGTGCAGCACTGTTCCTTTCTGTTTGGTGGGTGCTATATATTGAAAATATAGTTATCGATTTCATTCCGTTATGTTCAAAAAACCGAGATAAAATGACGTCGTTTTTATCTTGATTTTAATTCCGGTATGTTTCGAAAATTCTGGTCAAATTTCGCTCGAATACCTCGGTTCCGTTCCGAAACCAGAACGTTCCATTCCACTCGAAAAACCAGAAGGATATTAACAACTATGCTTAAAACACAAGTATCCCAACTTATATTTGGCGCAAAGATGAAACGCCAGGCTTGCAAGAAACGTTTGTCTAGTAAGAATCTGTAAAGCTAAAGTGAAAAATAAACCAATGACAAGGAGTTTTACATCCTTTATATATATATATGGCAGAGGTGATCATCATAATAATGCAAAAGTACGTTTGCAGAGAAAGTAGCAGGTCATCGGGAAGGGGGAGAGATGGCGCCGGTCGGATTGCCTCCTGGCTTTCGATTCCATCCGACCGACGAAGAGCTCGTCAATTACTATCTGAAGCGTAAAATTAGTGGCCAAGAAATTGATTTAGACATCATTCCTGAGATTGATCTCTACAAATGCGAGCCCTGGGAGTTAGCAGGTATGTTTCTAATAATACTCTACCAAATCATCACCATCTACTTTCTGCCATGTTTCAGATCACATTTCAGCAGCTTTGGCAGCATATCATCGCCGGAATATACAGAGCCCTGAAAATAATACTTTCATCACACAGCTTCTGTTAATTTGTCTCGTAGAGAAATCTTTCTTGCCGAGCAGAGACCCGGAGTGGTACTTCTTCGGGCCCCGGGACAGGAAATATCCCAACGGGTTCAGGACTAACAGAGCGACTCGAGCTGGATACTGGAAGTCTACCGGAAAAGACAGGAGGGTTAGCTGCCAGAGTAGAGCCATCGGAATGAAGAAGACGTTAGTTTACTACCGCGGCCGAGCTCCTCATGGGATTCGGACCGACTGGATAATGCATGAGTATCGGCTCGACGACAAGGAGTGTGAAGATTTCTCTGGAATCCAGGTAGTTCGTGCATTGTGCAAAATTCTGTCATTCATGATCATGTCGACGATAAACAAATAAGCAACATTTCCATTTTTAATGGTAAATTTGTTTATATATATATATATATATATATTCATAGTTTCTAGTCTGAATTTATCAGCTGCAATCTAGAACAGAATTGAATTACGATCGCTTGATTTCTCTTCTTCTTCCTTTCTCTTTTACTGCAGAAAACGCATGCAACCAGAGACTAAACAGTGCTTCTCTATTTACTTGTCACTTTCTGGTCCTCACTTTCAATTTCTCTTTTATTTTTTTTCAAGAAAGACAGAAAAACGCAGGAGAATTATTGATCTTATCATTTCAGTACCTTCCTCTTTTACAAGAGAGACTGTTGCATGCTACACTACACTTTGTTTTAATCACGCTAGCTACTGTATTTTTTTCTCCGGTCCTCAATATTCCTTTTCTTTTCTCAAGAAAAATGTAGGAGCATTAATGGGTAATTCTTATGCTAATTGCATATTTATTTATTTATTTCACTAGTTGACTCGGAAAGCTTGCTAAATTTCAATGTCATGGCCAACGGGAAAAGCAACATTTCCTTTGCTTTCGTTTGGTTTTTCTCACCCACACCTCTTTTACACCAAAGTACAGAAAGCAAATAAAAGCATCATAATTACTTCTTTTTTTCCCCTTTGATATTCATAATTACATGTTCCTATGCTTAATACTAGTCTTTGAATTACAAAATAAATTAGTTTCTCTGTGAAAATACAACAAGAACGTGCATGATTTTGCATGAAAAGTTGGGGTAATTAGGGTTTGATTATGATTGCTAATCTCTGATCACCTGCTGTTGTGTTCTGAATATTTTATGGCAGATATACAATCTCTGACATATTCGTTTCTTCCAATGGAGTTAGATCCCTAAGTGCCAAAGCTAGGGTTCCCCACTTTGTTTTTCTCTAATGAGACAAAAGTTCTATCCTCCATATGACTCCATCCCTTATGACGCTGTTGTTCTTCACTTCTTTATCTTTTTTCCATCTCTGATCTACAAGTCTAGATTCCATGACTAATAAAATGATAAAATAAGACCCAAAAAGCAGCCCCACTTCATCACTTTCACCCTGTAAGAATGTGTCGGTCACCTTTTACTTTATTCCATCTCCTGCGACTAGCTAGGTTAGGGCAAGCACTTGTCAATCCCAAGGAAGCTAGCTTGATTTCTGATCCAACAATGTCCTCCTTCATTTTCCTCTTTGAAAGTTTATATGTGTAGACGATGGATATATAATCGATTGTACATGCGATTATATATAACATTTTCAGCTATTATATATCTATATCTATATGTTTTTTCTTCCCGTATCACCTTATAAAGTTTGAGTCCTAGAGAAAAAATCTCTTATCTCTGATGTTGTAGGAGCTCCCTTAAGTGGCACAGTCAATAATTGAGGCCGATAGAGATTGTCATATGCTAAAAGATTTTCTTTTGATAATTAAGCTAGCTTTAAATTTTATTTCCTATCTTGTACACAAGGGTTTTTTTTCTTAATTAAAGGGGTGTTATAGTTAGTTTACGTGTATTTTGACTAATCTTACGGGTTCTGAAATTAACAATCGTGTAAATTTTTATTGGTTATCATATTAGTAATCATATAGTTCGAACATGAAACTATAGTAAAATCAAACTCCTTATTTCCAAACTCTTACTGATGATCACCTAATAGATAATTTTTATTATGGTTTATTTTTTTTGTTTCATTTGCAGGATTCGTATGCGCTGTGTCGTGTGTTCAAGAAAAATGGAATATGTTCTGAAATCGAAGAACAGGGACAGTGTACAACAAGTCTGTCGTTAATGGAGAGCTCGTCACAAGGTGTAATAAATGATTATGAAACAATGTCACCAGATGTCCCAATTGCATCGTCATCTTGTATTGAAGAGGAAGACAAAGATGATTCATGGATGCAGTTCATCACCGACGACCCATGGTGTTCTTCTAGCACCGCCATGGTCGGTGGTGAAGAGATTTCTCAGGCGACATTCATTGACTAGGCTTAGAGTTGGATAATTATAAGTGGCTGGTGGTGATGAATAACTTGGATATATTTTTTCTAATTACAATAAGAAATCAAGTACAAAAATGTTGGATAATTATTTTGTTGTGCATGGTTTTGGACGGTGGCCTCCCTTGCTAGAGTCAATTTATCAAATGGCTTCATTTTATTTTTATTTTTATTTTTGTGGTCAAATTTGGTGTTACTTGTTTAATTAAGGGGCATTATTGTTATTGTTATTATTATTATTATTATTTGAGGAGACAAAAAGATTATTATTTTTTAAACCACTCAATTACATGGTGAATGCTATGTCGTTTCATGCTGCGTAGTTACTAAACCACTTAATTTTATAAGTTAACTTTAAATTGAAGTGGGATATATAATTTAGTTTTAAAAATGAATAAAAAAAAAATTGGTATTGACATGGTAAAACTCAATTGGTTTAAATGTAAAGTGGAAAATTTTTAATAAATAAAAAATAAAAAATAAACATGCTTTTCAATAAAAATAATTAATCATGACTTATCCGGTAACTAATGAGTTGACTCGAATAGTAAATATCTTTTTTCCGGTCAAGCTTGAGAATAATTAAAGGGGTGTTATAGTTAGTTTACGTGTATTTTGACTAATCTTACGGGTTCTGAAATTAACAATCGTGTAAATTTTTATTGGTTATCATATTAGTAATCATATAGTTCGAACATGAAACTATAGTAAAATCAAACTCCTTATTTCCAATGATCACCTAATAGATAATTTTTATTATGGTTTATTTTTTTTGTTTCATTTGCAGGATTCGTATGCGCTGTGTCGTGTGTTCAAGAAAAATGGAATATGTTCTGAAATCGAAGAACAGGGACAGTGTACAACAAGTCTGTCGTTAATGGAGAGCTCGTCACAAGGTGTAATAAATGATTATGAAACAATGTCACCAGATGTCCCAATTGCATCGTCATCTTGTATTGAAGAGGAAGACAAAGATGATTCATGGATGCAGTTCATCACCGACGACCCATGGTGTTCTTCTAGCACCGCCATGGTCGGTGGTGAAGAGATTTCTCAGGCGACATTCATTGACTAGGCTTAGAGTTGGATAATTATAAGTGGCTGGTGGTGATGAATAATATGAATAGACTTGGATATATTTTTCTAATTACAATAAGGAATCAAGTACAAAAATGTTGGATAATTATTTTGTTGGGCATGGTTTTGTCAATTTATCAAATGGCTTCATTTTATTTTTATTTTTATTTTTGTGGTCAAATTTGGTGTTACTTGTTGAATTAAGGGGCATTATTGATATTATTATTATTTGAGGAGGCATATTGGTAAAAAAAATATTATTTTTTTCTCTTCACCAATTCAAGTTTAACTACCTAATACTTTTATTTTTTTGGTTTTACAAAGGAGAGGGCATATGCCTTTTTATAGATAGGGAGGTGTGAACTCTTATCTAACATGGAAATTACCTTGTGGTGGTACTAAATAATATTTTTATTAACACAAATTTGATCTCATAATGAGGTTGGACATGGTATAATTCAATCACATGATGAATGCTATGTCGTTTCATGTCTGAGTAGTTACTAAACCACTCACTTTTATAAGTTAACTTTAAATTAAAGTGAGATATATAATTTATTTTTAAAAATGAATAAAAAATTGATATTGACATGGTAAAACTCAATTGGTTTAAATGTAAAGTGGAAAATTTTTAATAAATAAAAATTAAAAAATAAACATGCTTTTCAATAAAAATAATTAATCATGACTCATCCGGTAACTTATCAGTTGACTTGAATAGTAAATATCTTTTTCCGGTCAAGCTTGAGAATAATTATATGTCATGTCATTATAATCTTACTTCTAATTTTTGTGGTTTATTATTAAAATAATCTCAATTGATTTTAGGATATTGTATTTTGTTTCTGAAAAAATCCTAAAAAACTCACTACAAAAAAATAGAGAATATTGATTGAATATTCTATCGGATTTTTTTTTAAAAAAATATACATAAGTATTATAAACTATTAACAAAATTATTGATGAAATACTGGAAAGTAGCTCCTTAGCCTTTTTATTTTGTTAGTAATTCATCACTATTTTTTAATACAAACTAAATCATCAACTAAATATTTTATAGAAATTAAAATTGTTAATATAATATTTGTTCATCAAAGATTCCCTCCATAATTTTTTATTTTTTTTCTTGAATAGTGAATCCTTAAAGCCACATAAGTCAAGAGTATAAACAAAAACATGATAGACTAAAGACTTTATATATAAGGGATAGAGCATAGTCACTAATAATTCTAATATCATGAGCAAAAATGTATAATTCATTGATAGAGCAATAAGAAACATAATCAATATGACAACAAAGAAAACAAAGCAAGGCTAAAATTATAAAGATATTTCAGGCATATAAGTAATATGAAGATGTGTGAAGACATGTGATGGTTTAAGAAGGTGGCCATAAAAGATAAAAACTCAAAACTCCCTTGAGCGATGAAGAAATAAATTTAATTAACACCTTAATTATTATTAATTATGCATTGATTTAATTCTCTCTAAATTTTCAACAAAACCCTAAATTGACTAAAATTAACAAGACCAAACTAATTATTCTTTTTTCAATTTAAATTTATTCAACATAAACACATTTCTTTAAATTTTTAACTTAACCATAAAATTGACAAAATATAATCGATGCCTATTAAAACTACATGTCATTTCTTTAATTCTAACTCACCTAAGTTACAAGATCACATTCAATTTCCATCAAGTGATGAATTAAGTTCATTTCACCCAAATACTAAACAAACCCTAAAAACTTATTCTATATTAATTAGTGTTTTTAAACTTGGCCTAATATTCAACTCGACCCAAAACTCGGGTATCAAGTTTTGATCTGGTCATCATATTATCTCGAGTCGACCTCATTTTATATATATATATATATATATATATATATATATATATATATATATATATATATATATATAAACATTGTTGTTTTTATATATAAATAAATAGTCAATGGGTTGCAACCATGTTTTTAGTAAGGTCACTCTATTTTCTAATTTCTCTTTAACATAACCCAATTCTAGCCTTCGATTGATCCATCAAGCCAACTTTAAAACACTGGGTTTTAAAACTATGACATTTAATACATCAATGTTCGAATTAATACACTAACAAGTATATCACTTAAATATACAAAAGTAAAAGTAAAAATAAAAATAAAAAGAACTATAAACTAATTTCTATAAATTAACTTAAAATATAAATGGGTTTAAACACACACACACACACATATATAAAGCTTGACAAGAGAAGAAATCAAGGGAGGGAAGGTTAGGCCTTAAGAAAGATGTTATACTGTCATCAACGAGTTACTGTGGTTAGATTTGTGGAGGTGAATGACTCGAACATTGTGGAAGGATTTGTATGGTAATAGGTCTTTTGGTTTTGAATTGGCTGCAGAAAACTTGATTGTCAGTGACTCGAAGTATTCTTTATGGGTGACCCAAAGAATGAGGAGGAAGAACTTTAGGGTTTGGAAAATTTGACTATCTTGTCAAATATACTCTTCCTTCTTGGGCATCTCCAGAACAAGTATCCACTGTTTCTATATATCAACCCACAAGACCTTATAATGATGATTTTCCTGCTTTACAAGAACAGGTTAAAGACAGAGTTCGTACTCTTCTCCAAGTCCAAAATCCTCCGAGTGTTGATGTTGATGGTCGTCCTCGAGGAGAGAAAAGAGAGATGATTGTTTTTTTAATTAAAATCAAAGAAATTTTTATTGAGGATGGGCTTGAAAAAGTTGACAAGTTTAATTTTCTATTAAAATAAATTCACCAGAGCTCGCACTGTGATTTGACATGTTAGAAATACTCGATGGATTGTTTTTAATTCGATTGCTATCTCCATAAAAAATAAATTACTTATGCAAAATTTATTCTATATTAATTTTTGTTTTTTCAATGTTTTTAGTGATAGAAAATAGACAAATAAATAGACAAATAATTAATTATATGTGAGGGTTAGGAATAATCTATATATCTATATCTATATCTATATATATATATAGATAGATTATTCCTAACCCTCACATATATATATATATATATATATATATATATATATAGATAGATAGATAGATATAGATTATTCCTAACCCTCGCATATAATTAATCATTTTATAAATTAAAAAAACTAATAAACACATTACATTGACAATATATAATCATTTCTCATTAAAAAGAATAAAAACAAGAATAATATTTCTACAATATTAATCATTACCACAATATCAAACAGACTCTAAAAATTAAATGATTGAATTGTGTTGGTTACATAATAATAAATTGTATTAAAAATAATAATAATAATATATTTTTTATAATTTTAATTTCAAAAAATTAAAGAATATAACATATCTCGTTGACTATTAAAATTACTTTTATACCCCTAAGGTCATGAGTGATTGAATTGTTGCTTGATGATGGAATGCGAACTTGATGATGTTCATAATGGGTGATATGAGCCGATACTCTTTTTTTTAAAAAAGGAGAAAAATAAATACATTGGAATTATAATAATTACGAATTGGTTTTTAAATTCTCTTGAAAAATCTTAAAACATGCATCGTAGGGAAATACCGGGGTTATAGGAGAGGAAGGGTGAGATCAAATAAGTGACCAATTAATTTCTTGAAAATCTTCAAAATTGATATTAATGTGTATAAATATTTAATTCCAAGCAAATTATTAAAAAAGGGCACTTTATTTCATTCCAAAGCTGAAATTTCTTAGCATTTAATTTAATTTAATATTTTAGTTTCAGTTTTTGATACAATGAGAATCTTTTTATATATTGAAAGGGTGTAGAGAGCGTTGTGAATTTAATTATTTTTATTTAATTTTTAAATTATTTTGTCGTTTATGTTAAAAATATTTTTTAAAAAAAATAAAAGTTTTTAATTGCAAAAACATATTATACAAGGACTCGATTGAACATTTAACAAAAAGATGTGTACTTTTCTGTGCAAAACCAAAATGTAAGGTCTCGTTAGAAAATCGCCATCCAACAAAATCCAAGTATCGAACAAGATTGGACTTGAAAGAACTCTCACTTTATTGCTGGAAGAAGAAAATGGCAGCAACAAACACAATCTTCAGCTTCAAAATCGCTCCAAATCCAAGCCCAGTTTCATCCTTTAAGGAAAAAACCATGACAATGAATCCATCTCTTTCATGGGATAGTGCTAAAACTAAGGTTAGACGAAGCCATTTCCCTTACTTCACCTTAAACTCTATTGAAAGGCAAAGACTTGAAAACAGTTGCAGCTGTTGTTCTGTCTTGGCTTGTCTCCCTTCTTCAGCTTCTTCTCCTTCCTCTTTGGGCTTCAACTTAAAAAAAACCAAGCTTTATGTCAGTGGTTAGTTTTCTTTCTCATGTTTTATTTCCCTTTTAATGCTAATTGGTAGATTCTTTTTTGTTTGTTCCTTTCACATGTAATGATTACAAATACCATCCTTGTTGAGATTGCATACATGGGCTGTTCTTATTTTGGTGAATTGGAGTTCTATTTTCTAAATGCGTACCCTGTGAATTGTACTATGTAGAATGTTTGTAGCAAAAGTTCCTTCCCTGCGTTGTCTTTCACATTTTAGTAAGTCTTTTCATTTCTTTTCTTTTTGTTTTTCAAACTTATTTCACTTTGTTTTGGTTCTGTTGAGAAGCCTAATATCATACATCCATGACGAGCCCTGTCTTGTATGTGCTTGAATGCTTGATGAATAACCTATGAAAATTGACTAGGCCTTAAGTGTTTTTTTGGTGCTCAATGATCACACGAGTCCCGGTTAAAAATGATCAAGTATTGGAAATGAAAACCAAGGATGGAGACAATTTCAAAAGCCCTCATATAGTTACATTCTTGTTTTGTTCATTATCTACTATTTGAGAGGTCGTTTTGGGATCGTCAAGGATCTGAAACGGCTTCATTTTGATGAGAAAGGAGGATATACCTTTGGGTTTTTGCTTGGGAGCTATAACTTTCTTGTGTTATTTATTGTTGTACTGTCATAAAAAGAAACTGTTCATGTTCATCAACATCACAAGGAAATCATAAAAAGAATTTTTTTCCCACTTTTAGCATCGTTATAAGAAACATGTCTTACTAAATAGTATTGCATGCAGCTTACCTAGGAATCCAGACCTTTGGTTTTCAACTCCATTGCCTATTTCAATGCTGTGATTTTGTGTGTTTAATACAGGGTTATCCTTTCGTACTACTGAAGAGAGCTTGCGGAATGCTTTCCAGAATTTTGGCCAACTTGTAGATGGTGAGACCAGTGGACAATATGTTGCTTTTAGTTTGTAGAGCTGGTTAGGCATTTTTAGTGTTTCCAGTATGTTCATCATATATTATAGGCTTCTAAAAGTATTCTCGTTCTCTCTGTCTTAAAAGTGAATTTGCTAATGGATAAAGTAGCTAAAAGACCAAGAGGATTTGCCTTCCTTCGTTACAAGACTGAGGAGGAAGCTCAAAAAGCTATTGAGGGAATGCATGGAAAGGTATGTTCTAGGTGTCATTTTCTTATGAAATTGAATCATCCAACCTGAATCATTATTTTATTCTTTCTGCGTAGCAGATAATCATTTTTGTCATATACTAAGCGTTATTACTTCCTCGAGTACAATGGTTTCAAAATGAGATTTATGGTGCCCTGATCCACAAATAAGTTGTGTAAATAATTTTACAATGATGACTGTAACAAGAACATGTAAAGAAAGGAATTGAATAAGCTAGAGAAGAGTTGGTGAGTGTTGATAAGGACAACACATGCGAATGCACACATGAGTGTGAACAGGACATTCATTGTAGATACATCGCCAAAAGTGATTAGAGTAGACATGGATTCCAATTAGCTTAAAATTTTCCCAAACTACTTGTAACTTGATGAATGTTTATTCTAGACATGCATATTTGCATGTACATCTCTCGTGTTTGTGGAATGGTGAATTCACATTTAATAGGCAAAGTGTTTTGCCATTTGGTTTTGCATTTCAATAGGAAGATAACTTTAGAATACCAAAAATGCTGAACACGGTGTTGCGAGTTAAACTGGTGGTGCTTTGCAGAATATTAAAAAAAAACGCATCTATGCTTTTTCAGATGAGCTTGCAATGAAAATCAAAAGCATGTTGAATAATTCAGGGATGTGCCCTTTTGTCTTGATGTATGACATTTTTGGAAAATGACTGCCCTGATCTCTAATATCTTGGTCTTGTCTGAGTCAATTATGTGAGTTTATGTACACATTTCAAGCTTTGTCAAAACCTGGATGATGGAGATGATCTAAATGATTCCCTTCACAATCATGACTTGAGAAAGAAAAAAAAAACTTTGATGAAGTGGGTGATTTTCAGGATTTTGTCGGGTTTCTTTTCCCTCCCACCTCATGACTCAAAGAAGTACATGCATGGCATGCAAATTTTTTGATGATTTTGTTAATTATTTTTAATAAAGACTAGATGAGACGGTAACATTGATGATATTTAGTGATATTGACTCCCAGAATTGATAAAGAGTAGCGTTGTGAATGAAGCTAATAGGCGAGCTATTTTTGTAGTTAACCCTATAATCTATATTGATGAACCAGAAAGCTGTAGGGTCACAATTTGTTGTCTGGACCTAATTTACCCCGACATAGGCCTATATTCCAAAATGTTAGGATTTTCTTATAATGTTTATCATATTTTTCTTTGTTCTTCTATCACAAATGTGAGATGGCTTGAAACACTGTAAGATTTTGAATCACTTCCCTTCAGTTTCTAGATGGCAGGGTAATATTTGTGGAAGTTGCAAAACCTAGATCAGAGCTTCGCCAAAGCCAAAACTATGGCCAAAGATAGTTGCGAAGAGCTCGTCACGACATGCTATTATGGAGTTATTATCAAACACAATTGAGATGGAGCTGTGACAATCATCAAAATTCTTATTTTTGGATAACAGGAAAAAAGAAAAATTTGTTATCTTGAAATGTTCAGTTGATTGTAGAAAATTGTGAATCTTCCTACGGTAGGATCTCAAAAAAATACTCGTCGTTTAGCTACCCGCGATTGAATTATTATTATTATTATTATTATTGTTGTTGTTATTATTATTATCACCCAAGCTGCTGCAGAATATTTATTGAATAGCTCAAACATGACACTTCAGAAGCACGAAGAGAAAATATAGAACTTGAGCTCTCCTCAACCCAGATACGGTCAAGCTAAGGTTGCCAGCCGATTTACTTGATGCATGGGCTACTTGGTTAGTAAATCGAGAAGAACATTGAAATTTGAAAGCGTTAAAAGTCCCACTGGTGTTCAGGATATCTTCCTCAACCTTCCCCAACTCAATTGGCAAAATACTTGGGTTTCTAAGGCATGAAGCAGCATCAAATAGAGAAAAGAAAAAAGGCACTGCATCAATATGAACTTTGTTTCACTTAAAAGGACCGCTTGAAATGAATATGACTTGATCTCTCTCTTCCATTAGGACGTATGCCGTGAAAATGAAGCGGCTAAATATGCAATTAGAGGAGTAGAAGCACCCGCATGAGTTACAAAAACTAAACTTTCAGAGACCAGAGGTTGAAACTTCTCAAACTGCAGATGTTTCTAAATGCGAATGGCATATGGCCGCACTTTATTATTTTTTTATATATAGCCGGATGACCGGTTTAGTTTTTTACATAATTAATTTCCAGACCAACTAATCTTAATGAGAAAGTAAGATACACGCAGGAATTACAGCCATCACAAGTAAGGCATCAGGAACTGGCAAGGATGAACCTTAGTACAAATGAATTTGCTAGGCCAAAACCCCACCTGAGACAGCACCGTATTCCTCTTGGCAGTACCTTACTCTCCACTGATGAATGTACAAGGCGCTCGTTTTGCAAGTCACATTCACTTCAATCATCCCTTCAACTATTTTTTCAAAGGAAACAGGCAATTTCATAAAATTTCAATTAATGTTTCCTCTCAATTATTAGAGTTAGGTTAAGAGTTGAAAACTTTGTTTTATCAATAGAATTGGATTGAAGAATCGAGTTTGGATTACATAGATTGCTGCAAAGCAAGGGCAGTTACACCGGCACATACAAGATTACAATTAAGTGCAGAAATAAATTGAAGTCTGAAAAATTTGCAACAGTGAATGACGAGCCATTGGCACTCTCAATATCAATGGACATAAACGAGCTTCTTTTATTGTCTGGTGTGACAATTCAAGTTCTGAAATGGATAAGAATGGTGAATCCTGTGTGCTTTATAAACTCCTCCAAGAACTCCCAGAAGCACCCCCATTGTTCAACTTCTGAAATAATTGGACATGAAACTGCAGAAATGTGCTCCAATCAATGAGGCATCAAATGGTATTCCAAGTGTATTTACCAATCTGTCAGTGATCATCTGAATTACGCTATAGCATCCTCATCCAAGCCCAGTCAGCTCTTTCACCCGTTAATGATGGGATTGCTATGAGCATATTCGGGCTCTTTGTCGCTCTCGCTCTTCTGATACAATCACTGTTGATTTCATCTCTCTTTCTCCTAAACATCTTTTATATGGCACAAACCCCCTTGCGCTCTTCTGGAGGTTGGATATTCCCTCAACAGAAGGTTGTCGGCATTGAGAATCAACAACATCCAAATTCCTCTCCCCATTCTCCAAATCACCCACTGAACTCGAGTTTGAACCGGTGCAAGATCTTTCATTAAGAATTTCTTTTTCTTCAAATCTTTCTTCCACACATGGTGTAGGTTTATGTGGTGCGGTATGGTCATATGACGTGAGGTGCAAGAATGGCACACCTTGGCAAAAGGCCCGCCAAGGTATGGAAGAGTTGGTTGAAAAATAATTTGCATTGCCTCCCTGCAGTTCCGTGCATTGAAAAACTGAAGCTGGGGATGGACATGGATTCTGGTTACTACTCACCATCCCAAGTGATAACTCTGCTTCTGATTGTTTCCGCTGCAGTGTGTGAGAAGGCTTCTCACTGTCAGCATCAACATTGTCATGATTCTCATTGGATATCACTGACAAAACAAGTTCCGCACCTGGAGGAGATTCTTTCTGTGAATCTGCTATCTTAACTGTAATTCCAAAAAGCTTTATACTTGTGTAAGATGCTTCCTTGGCGGCATCATGTTCAGCACATACAGCGTTCTTTGAACCCAGCTCAGATTTCTTAACCTTAAAGTACGGCAATAAAGGAAATAAACTCAGAAACCTAGCAAGGATAAGAGTTTCTTTATAACAAACAAATGAGAAATAAACTGAATTTGACAGAATAATTCATGTTACCTCAGACAAAAAATTCTCCAGGGGTGACAGAGATGTTTGGACCACTGACAAATTTCCTTTTTCCTCTCCAGATGAATTTGATGTTCCATGTTCAGTTTCTTTTGCACTAGGTGATAAACTAATAGAGTGCATGTCAGTGGTACATGAGGTAGGTGAAGAGCATGCATTAGGCGGCTCTGAAAGTGCAGATAAAACAGAGGTGGGAGATTGGTTTTCTTTCTCTGGCACTGATAAATTAGGGGATGGAGATCTTTCCAGTTGACTGGAGGCTCCTGTCCCTTCAAGGACATCAACTGGTTTACGAGGATAAGGATGTGCAGGTTTCCTCTTTGGTCGAGGAGGAGGTATCTCAATTGGTTTGAGGGAGCTCTCGTTGCTACCACCAGAGTCCCGGACCGCCTGAAATCAAGAGGAGAAGAAACATTATTGTGAAAGGCATTTCAATCAAATAAACCCACTGGAGATTGCTTGCACTCCATGGATTCACAAAGGTTCCAACATCCATTAACAATCACAGAAAATTCAGTTACTGGATCACAAGAACTAGACCTTAGAGAAATATTTTTGAGCATGGCTTCGGATTTGAACAGCAGTTTTGGTGCCTACATGCTCTGCATGAACATGAAAGCAATTTCATCGTATCACAACATATCAATGAAGCACAATAATATGACCTTGTCTAACACCCACCTTGTATTTTACGCCAGCCACGACCATACAGCTTTAGAGCTTCGAGGAATCTCTGGTGCTCTTCATCTGTCCATTTTTCCCTTTGTTTTGTAATAGTGTAAGGCTTCCTCACCTATTAAAATAGAGAGGAAAATTCAGACAGTGAACAAAGGAAAACGCAAAAGGCATTCATCGCATAATCACATAGGAAGATGAAGCATAATTGCTAAGTGTTAGGAAAGAGCAGAACCTTGGGCAAATTATCACTCCCAAATGAATACATCTCCTTCAGCTGGATATCAGTTTCAGATTGCTCGCAGCCATTGGTATCGAAATCACAAGCTTTACCAAAGGATTTCAGATTCGTGACTTCCATTTGCTCCTGTATCCACAACAAAAGAATTATCCCAGCAGTTCTCCTCACACTAGCAAGAAATTATTCATAAATTTCTATCTGAAAGAAATTGAAACAAGGCGAGGGAACATCCAATGGATGATACCAGATGAAGACATTTCCACAGAAACTCCACTTCAGCTTTACAAAAACTTCAAAATTACATTTCTTTTTTCTCTTTCAAATACTCAAATTACCATCTCTTTAATCCAATTCCAAACAAACCTTAAAACCGAGCTTCTAATGGAATCATCCACCAATCAGCAGACAAGGAAGCCAAAAAAAGGGAGAGAATATCATTAATTATTCATTTGCCATTTACAGCATCATAAGGAAACCCATTTCATGCCTTGAATAACCCAGTTAATAAATGCAAACATTTCGTAAAATTAACTCATAAAAAACTCCATAATTAAGCATAAAAACCTTTAGCATCTTAAACTCAGGAAAACACGAACAGGAGAGAGAGCAAGAAAGCAAATACCTTAGAAGCAGCAGCCATTGAAATGGGCTCGTTTTTTTGGGTGAGTAAAAATCCCCTGAACATCAATGACAGTAATTAACATCATCATCAACTTAATCCAAAAAATAAAAACACTGTACCCAACCACCCACTAGATTTTTAATTCCAAATATCTACCGTCAGATATTTTTGCTGCTACAGTACTATAAAAGAAGATTTAACAGTATAGCAAAGCACCAGATCAATAACAAAATTACCAGAACAGGTACTGTAAATCTTGTTCAATCCCAGCTAGCTTAAAACTGACTTCAGCTTCAGTTCTGTTCTGTCTTGACTAGAACAGGAAATAAAAACAAAAAAAATGTAAGGAATCGGATCCCGAGGAACCGGTTTCTAGGAATCTGATGAACAGAAGAGCAGGGTAGCTGAAAACACGAGAGGAAGGAGATGGTGAAAAGTGAAAACAGGGGGAGGAAGAAGAGAGGAATAAAAAGGAAAGGAAGGGGAAAGAGGGAAGTGGTGGTGACACGTCAGATTATAAAAACAATAATTTGCCTGGAAAATTCGAGAAGGGGCCTCGGGGTTCTTGTGGCTCAAATTAACGACACGCGTCGTTGTTAGATTTTTTTTTGCCTTTTTGTGGGTCTTGCTGCAAGATTTAGTTCATAAAATGTGGGGCTGTTAAGTAATTGGGAAATTAGAGATATTTTTTTTGTTATTATTTATCCATCGGGAGGCACGAGAGCCCCACTTCTTATCCAATTATTTTTATTTTCTATTATTTTTTTCCTATTTAACTAGTATATTCTTATTTATTTTTGTGGAAGAGGGTAAAAGCTATATCCACACTTATTTGACACTATATTTTAAAAGTAAGGAATTAAACTAAACAAGATTAATATGTGAAGGGTTCAATTGATGATAATAATAATCATTATTCCCTTGCTTATTGATTTTTAATAAGATTAATTTTAAATAGTTTTAGAAGTCATTGTGTATGTATAATACTTGTTTAATATCTTTAACTAATATAACTCTTTTTTAAAAAAAAAAACAAAAAACAATTTTTTCATGTAGTTTATAACTTGTTAAAACAATTATCCAAATTTTTATTTAAATACAATATAATTTTTTATTTAGACTTGAAATTTGTATACATTTACTCACACTACTTTATGTTTAATTTTTATTAAATAATATAAAAAATATAAAATTTATATATATATATATATAATAAACACACCTAGCACGAAAACAAATATGGGAAACAAATGGAGTGGTACATGTGATAGTTATTTTTTTTATTAATATAGATGTCGGTTTCAGTTTATGCGTACTTCAATTAATCTCATAAGTCTTGAATTTAATGACTATGTAAGTTTTTAGTCGTCATCATATTAGTAATTACAAAACTCAAATTTAAGATTACAGAATGACAAATCTCTTATTCCAACATTTTTACTATTAGGTCACCTACTGTATGATTGCATATAATAATTATTCATCCATAGATTTTAAATTGAAATAAAACAATTCTATTCATATTGTAAAATTGACTTAATTTGATAAAATTTAACTGGATTAAAAAATAAAAAAATATTATCATTTTATTCAAAATAATTAATCTAAATCCACTAGTTGTCTGCTAGGTGTTTAATTGAAACATCATATTAATATTTTTTAATACATTGATATTAAAAAAATCTAAAAATATCCTGCAAGCTAAATATAAAATATTTATTATTTAATAAAACCGGCTACTATGATTATCTAATAATTTAGATTTTTGTTTTATCAAATGAGTACATGAGTGAACGGGATAAGTGATGGCTAGGAAGAATGTAGATACGTTATAGTGGTGGAGTAGATTTGATTAGCTGATCTGGACCCACCAGACTTCCCCTGTGCCCTTTTTCTCAAACCAATCATCTTCCTTCCTTTTTTACCGAACACGCTACGCCTATATTTTTATATAACCCCGTAATTTATATATTGTTATATTATTTTCTTGAACTATCTTTTCAGAAGTGGGTGCCTTTAATTATTCGAACATAGAAAATTTATTTATTTATTTATTAATAGGTAGAAACTTCTTTATTTTTTTGTAATTTACGTTACTTTTTGGAAAAGGAAGGAAAGCATGGTATCAAGGAATTATAAGAATATTTCAGGATATATTTATTTTTCAAGAATATATTAGAACTTAGAAGTGATATTTCTTACACTGGGTTTTAAATATACCAATTTATTACAGTATTTTTAAAATCTTTTGTGGTATTATATATTATTAAATGTTATAAACACTCATTATGTTTTTAGTGAATTTTATTTTTATTTTTTCTTCATTGACAAATCTATTTTTTTCTTTTTTTATTACTTCATTTGTGTCAATAATTGTTTTTAGATATGTAGTATACCATAATACGATGAGCGACAACTATTTGTGTATTTATTATTATAATACAATGTATTTTTCAATTAAAATAATGTTTTTTCATATATATTTTTATTTTATATATAATGTATATATCAAACCATCCAAAAACACACATAGAAACACTAATTCAATGTTTTTTAATTAAAAAAATACTTTAAAAAACATATTAAAATTCAAAAACAAACACTCGAAGAGATGCCAAAAGTTCACTATAAAACATGAATATCCAAGTTGCTTACAAAAACCCATTTTATATTTTATCTTGAGGAGTTGCCAAAGTCACATGCCTAGCTTTGTTCACGGAAAAAAAACACAAAACCAATTAGCTGTGAATAGTAAAATAGCTTGAGACTTTCTAGTGGTTTCAAGTTCAAGTTTTGTGGTTGCTATTAGACTATTAAAGTTTATATGATCGTTAACTTTGAAGTTTACGAAATTAATCAAGTAGTTGCTAATATGATGACCACTAAAAGTTTATATGGTGGATCCGTGAGATTACTCGAGGTAGTTGCTAATATGATAATAACTGTAAAATTACATGATCGTTAATTTTAGAGTTTATAAGATTAGTCGAGGTGACCACAAGTTGGACCGGACACGCACAATAATAATAAAATAAAATAAAAAACACAAAGGGTGGAATGTGAGGTGTGGATCTTCCATGAAGTTATTGTTTCTTCGGGTAGGAAAGAAGCAGAATCATTAATTATCTCCATTTCCCCAACGTACTGTTTCATTGTGGATCACATGGAGATCCAGAAAAGGTTGCATGGCCTGGCCTTGCTGAGAGACAGGGAGGCGACTCGATTATATATTTCACAAATATTTGTCAGCCATGCATGCTTTTGATTCTCGAAGATCACCCGTGCTGCTTTAGGGCATCGTTTTTTTTCCCCCCTATCTTCGATGCCAGCATTGCATTTATTCTACAGGATGATGCCAGAAATTATGGCCACCATCACATGCTTATATTTTTATTTTAAAATATTTTTATTTTAAAATATAATAAAATAGATTTTTAATATTTTTACATTAATATATTAAAATAATATAAAATTAACAAAAATTTCTTTTAAAACATAGTGTAAAATACTTATTTGTCTTTAACTCTATGACGAGATACCACAAATGAGCTTCGTTATACAAAATTTTATGGAAATAATATACAAAATGATAATAATTTTAAAAATCCATTCCTTTATAATTTTAAATAGACGGGTTAAGTTGGCATGATGTATTTATGAAAACAAGAATCATAATATATAAGAGAAACTGGATAAAATAAAGTAAGAACAATCAAGATAAAATATTCACAAGTGTATCTATTTGTTTTATATATAAGAAAGAAAACCTTTCTATTTTAATCTTTAATTAGTGCTAATAATTTTATTTTATTTTGCTTAGTAAGCTTTTTGTTTTAATCTTTAACTAGTGGTAATATTATTAGCAAGAATTAATTCAGAAATATTATAAATTAGGAAAACTAGAAATCAAGAAAGATTTATGTATATTCGTAGTTTTCCATCCATAAATAGGATTTATGTATATGTATAAATAAGTCTTCTATACAATAAAAAATCAATGAATTATTGTTGATAGCAAACAATTACTTCTCATTATTAACATGATATCGGAGCAAGCTGATCCAAATTTAATCACAAATCCTAAACCATGACAGAAGCAAACCCACAAAACTAGATTATAACCCTCAACACAAACTCAAACCATGACCTTTCAGTAGCCATCCCTAGAGTCAAACTCATCACCCAAAACTATAAACTATAGTCACAAATCATGGAGATGTTTATCTATGACGGAGACAAACTTGGATTAATCACCATAGAAAACAAACTCGACATACAGTAAATAGAGAACATAGAATGTCATTGTTAAAGTGTGAATTATCAATTCTCTATAACTAGATTTAATTGAGAATTTTATCATATTTCCTACAACTAAAAGGGTGTAGAATGCCATTGCAATAACCTATTTCGATAGAGGAGACAATATCCAGACCTAAAAAGAAGAGTCAGTTCAACAACACAAGGAGATTGGCCATAGAAACCCAAACACCATACCATGTGAAGGCATACAAATACTTCTCGTTGTTAACAAATACATATTTTTTTCTTAGTGAAGATTAGGTTTCCATAACATCAAAAGTTGTATTTATAACGCAAGTTGTATTTTCTTCGATTGTGTTAACTTTACAAAGTATTTATCGTGCCAAAATATATCAAAATAATTTTTTTTAATTATTTTTAAAATCAGCACATCAAAATGATCTAAAACACATAAAAATATATTCATTTAAAATAATTTTTTTTTTCAAATTTTGGTCAAAAGTCGGTGGGATCACAATACCAAACCATCACTAAAAAACAAACTTAAAATCTTAGCCTGGCATCCACTTTCTAGCTCGCTCCTATTCATTCCATGCATCCGTGCCACCACAAGAGTTGATCGTAATGGAGCACTAGCTAGCTACGTATCCTCTTTGAAATAAAATAAATAAATAAATATCTCTTTTTGCCATTTATTTTTTGATTCATCTGCCTGAGCAACCATCTCACCTAAATATTTAAGTTTATAGGTGAAGTCCCATAATATTATTATATTATACTCTAACACATACCCTCAAGTGAAAATCATTTGAGCTGAAACTTGCATGCACTCATATTGACTTGTGCTTGATTTTTTATCAAATAAAATGGAGATAATGAGATTCGAACTCGTAATTATTGGGTCAACAAGCTCTGATATCATGTTAAAGAATCATCTCACCTAAAAACTTTTAGATGAGACTGTATAATATAATTATATTATATTTTATCCATTACTGACACTTGATTCTTGGACCAGAGATCATCACTGGGTGCCTTTCCATCGCTGATAGAGAATCAAGGAAGGGAAAAATTAAAAAAAAAAAACATGAAAATGGGTGGTGGATCTTCCTTGAAGATTGATGTCTTTCGTGGCTGTGCTTGAAGCAGAATCATTCATTCAATCTCCAGAATCATGTTTCGTCATTTAATTAATCATTCTGTGTTGGCTGCCACTAATGATAAGGAGCTCCCGTGTGTACAGCGTCACATGCATACACAAATTCCATTATTACCGGTTGGCAAACTGTATGTTTTATACTGCATTTCAATTTTTTTAAAATAAAAATAAAACATTTTTAGTGCTTTTACAATGTTGGTGTAAAAATAATTAAAAAAACATATTTTTAATATATTTTTAAATAAAAACATTTTTTAAAAATAACCGCATATATCCATGGCCACGAGCTGTGTTCCTAACACAACTTGCATATATACCAGAAAATTTGCTGCACCAAACTCCTTCACTGATTAATATATATATATATATATATAATAAAGTGATTTTGCTGTTTTTTCTTCTTCTAAAGATTATATCTTTTTTAATATCAAAATAAAGACGTATTACATCAATTCGGGTTTTATTGTATAACTTATTAAACTTGTAATCAGGATCAATTGACCCTATTAACTTTGTTTTATAAATTATTTTCTACTTAATGATATAATAACAAAAATATATGCTTGCGTAATTGAACACCAAATAAATGTTTTTATTTGATAGTACAGTAAACTTATTAAACACAAATTAAAAAAATAAAAATATTAATTCAAAATCAATCAAATATTGAAGGATAAAACTGATAAAAAGAAAGAAAGAAAGATGGGATTTAAAAATTGAAAACAATTTTACATTATAATTAAATTAACAAAAAAATCTTGAAACCTAATGAACCAACTCTATGTAAACTCGACAAGTCCATATAAATTTCAAACTACTGGTAAAAATATAGTTTGATTTTATTTTTTTAAATAAATTTTTCTTTTTTTTATGTTAAATAGATGATATTTTGGATCAATCCAAGCTTCACTATTTTAAACATATATGAACAATCACACACCATAAATTTCCAAATTCTTTTAGCAGAGAGGATAATTTGTTTTGTCCTGCTATCAGAAGAAAAACTTAAGAACGTAGAGGTGTTTGATAATGTTTTTATTTTTTTTATTTTAAATCAAAATTAAAATTTTTAAATGTTTTTAAATTATTTTAATATGCTGATGTCAAAAATAATTTTTTAAAAAATAAAAAAATATTATTAATAATAAAAAATACTTTAAAAAACAGTCACACCAACCCTTATAAACATGTACAAATTGGTACATAAAATAATACTAATTTAGGTCAAACTCTTTCAACTCCTTCAAAAATATAATGCCGGCAATTTGCCACTTCTATGGTAATGGGCCTCTGAGTTCGAAGATGTTTCGGCCCACTTATATTTTCATGTTCGAAGCTGTTTGTGTTTCCTTTGACCTAGATGGGCCCATCATATACCAAATTAAACCCACAAAGCCCATCATATACACTTCCATCCACTCATATAAAAAAACAAGGATTTAAGCAAACACGTTTCGTGTTGACTTTGTGACTTTTTCAAATCTTTATTAAATTAATATTTCTTAAGTACTTTAATGTGTGTGTGTATATATTACACTTCCAGCCACCACGAACGAGAATGATTGGAACAACAGGAAAGGAATGATTACCGTTGAAATAGTATTTATAAATAGTATTTATTATCACATTTATAAATTAAAAACATCCAAGAAGGCAAGAAGAACATAGATTTATAAGAACATGACCACCAGAGATACACACGCACGTTTCATTATTTATCTTCCCCCCCGGTATCAAGAACAAGAATAAGATGGTGTTTGGGATTGTGTGCAATCTCTGATTATAAGTTATGTATTTTTTTTTTATTTTATATGGTTTTGTTTTACAATATTATAAATAGTCAATGCCCCGCGACGAGCACCTCGTTGTGGATGGTACTATATTTTTAATTGTTTTTTTATAATATTTTTTAGTTAAAATGATAAATTTGTGCAAAATTCCTGTGACTTGCAAATTTTCTATAAAATATATGAATTTTAAATCGATATAAATTTATTTTTTTAATAGGTTTCAATGAAATAACCAACATAAAATTATCATAATAATTAAAAAGCAAGAAAATTACCATAATCATTAAAAAAATTATTCATAGTTTTAAGTAAAATAGAAATATGTCAAGAGTGGACTTGAACTCCCAATCTCTCAAACATATTTTTACCATCAAACAGAATTTTTGTCTCCCAAATCATAAACTCGCTCAGCTACCTCAACATTCGTTCATTTTTATCGAAAATATATATTAAATCTAATTTTAATGTATTTTTAAATAAAAATATTTTTAAATAAAAATATTTTTAAATATAATTACATCTACACGTTCGCTTAAGTGATCAATCCATGGCCACAAGCTGTGTTCCTAACACAACTTGCATATATACCAGAAAATTTGCTGCACCAAACTCCTTCACTGATGGGGTGTCATTCAATGCTGCCTAGCAATAATATATATATATATATATATATATTATTGTATAACGATATATTTTCCTTCTAAAGATGATATTTTTTTTAATATCAAAATAAAGACGTATTACATCAATTCGGGTTTTATTGTATAACTTATTAAACTTGTAATCAGGATCAATTGACCCTATTAACTTTGTTTTATAAATTATTTTCTACTTAATGATATAATAACAAAAATATATGCTTGCATAATTGAACACCAAATAAATGTTTTTATTTGATAGTACAGTAAACTTCCATCAAATACACTTCCATCCACTCATATAAAAAACAAGGATTTAAGCAAACACGTTTCGTGTTGACTTTGTGACTTTTTCAGATCTTTATTAATATTGAAAAACAACGGTAATTTAATATTTCTTACCTACTTTAATGTGTGTGTGTATATTACACTTCCAGCCACCACGAACGAGAATGATTGGAACAACAGGAAAGGAATGATTACCGTTGAAATAGTATTTATAAATAGTATTTATTATCACATTTATAAATTAAAAACATCCAAGAAGGCAAGAAGAACATAGATTTATAAGAACATTACCAGAGATACACACGCACGTTTCATTATTTATCTTCCCCCCCGGTATCAAGAACAAGAATAAGATGGTGTTTGGGATTGTGTGCAATCTCTGATTATAAGTTATGTATTTTTTTTTTATTCTATATGGTTTTGTTTTACAATATTATAAATAGTCAATGCCCATGAGAGCACCTCGTTGTGGGTGGTACTATATTTTTTCAACACAAAAGAAATTTAATTGTTTTTTATAATATTTTTTGGTTAAAATGAAAAATTTGTGCAGAATTCTGTGACGTCCAAGATTTCTATAAAATATATGAATTTTAAATCGATATAAATTTATTTGTTTAATAGGTTTCAACGAAATAATCAACATAAAATTATCATAATCATTAAAAAGCAAGAAAATTACCATAATCATTATAAAAATTAATCATATTTTTAAGTAAAATAGAAATACGTCAAGAGTGGACTTGAACCCCAATCTCTCTAACATATTTTTACCATCAAACAGAATTTTTGTCTCCGAATCATAAACCCACTCGGCCACCTCAATGTACGCTCATCTTTCTCAAAATATATATTAAATCTAATTTTAATGTGGATTCGCTAAAAAAATGTGTTGAAAGTGAAATTCAAACCCATGTTCTCGAAGGAACCTTAATTTGACGCTCTTTAGACCATCTCTGCTACTCAACAACTGTTTGTTTTTCACGAAAATATATATTAATAGTAGGTGTTATTGTAAATTAGCACAGTAAAACCGGACGTTTTTATTGTATAGTTAATACACACACACACACACACACACACACACACACACACACACTACATTGTAGATTACTACAGTGTTTTTTGAAAACAAAAATAATAATAAAAAATTTAAAAATAAAATACAATGTAACCGACATAAATTAAAATTTCAGAATGATAAGTACACAAAAAAATGAAAAAAAATAAAAATAAAATCTAAAAACATAAATACATAAAATATTGATTATTTTTGTCCAAAAAGAACAAAAACACCAAAAAAATATAGTAATATTATATATATATATATATAATATAATATAATATTTTCATATATAATCTAAAAATTAATTAAAATATAAATAGATATATTATAAGGAGATCTTTATATAATTTTTTATCTCGCAGTTCTAATTTTGTTTCAGATGATATTTTACTATATGTTGTTTCAGGATCACAAAGACCTTCACGTATAAATTTATAGTTCTTGATGAAATGACAAGTAGTTTGACGGGAGAATAAAAACAAGTGTCTAATTTACTTGAATTATTAATTATATTTTATTATTATAATTATTAAAATTTAAAAATAATATATATATATATATATATATATATAATTAATTTCACAAGTTGAAAACAATATGAAAAGTTTGGTAACCAAACACTGAAAACTGTTTTTCATTAACCTCAAACTCAACCACAATTTTAACCAAACACTTGAAAAATACAACTAAAGTGTTTTTCATGAAACTATTTTTTTTAAACCTGAACCATAAAAATAAAAACAATAATAAACACATACTAAAATCTTCCCCACACTTTTAAGAGTAGAACAATACAACACTGGATCAAATGGCAATCAGTAAACAAAGCAAGTCACCAAAATCTATGACACCAGCATCTTGGATCCATATATGATCTTCTCTTTTCCTTTATTGGAGTACAGTTCACCTTTCTTGATCTTCCAAACTCATAAAACCTCTGAATTCTGTGAATTAACAGTCACCACCAAACACGCATCTCCAAATTGAAGATCCAATACTGCTTATAGAAGGAGTGGAAGAATTAATCACCACCATCACCATCACCATCACAATCACCATCACAGATAATTTCCACACACATTTCCCAAACCACGTATATGACCCAGTCTACAAGCTCCTCAAACATTTCACGCATGCCTCTGCGCATTAGGGTTCCACAGTCTGCCCCATGAGCCCCCTCACTTATCTGCTGCCGTCGCAGCTCCTTCTACTTGCTACTGCTCCTTCCAGCTGCTCCGCTCCTTCCATTGCTCCTTCTTACTGCTGCTGGTATTGAAGATTGACATTATTGGGTGCTGGTGAAAAGTTGGTGTGCTGAAGATGAGGAGAAGGTCTATTATTACCACTCTTTTCGCACTCCATAAGCGCACCAATACAACAAGAACCGCATCGATGAAGCCAATGGTTAAACCCTATCTTGGGACACATGTGGCAAGAGAAACCTTTGGTCCGGTAAGGAGGATCGGAGACAAGGTTAAGCTGGTGAGGATGAGACTGTTGAGCGAGTGACGGTGGATTTGTAGCACACGAGCATGTGCAAATCAAAATCACAGGTGGTGCGAGTGGTAGCTAAACCCGGTTCCTCGGATGCCGCAAATGTCACAGTTGAACGAACCACCGGGTAAGGAGGAGCAGCGACGAGGGTCGGAGGGTGGATCGGGTGGGAAGGGTGGTTTATCAAATTTGGCTTCGGGTGCACGAGGAGTGGAGAGTGAAATTGCATGGCTCGCAAGAATACATCCATCCATGGGGCTGGAGTTCACGAGCAGAGCACGAGGTCATCTCGAAGAGATTGAGCGTTTGATAGATGTAGGGGATGAGGATGGCTGAAGTGGTCCGACCTTATCTCCATGATCTCTTCTTCTTCTCTCATCCTGCAAGAATGTTAGGATTTGGAAGAAGAGGTGTTAATTTTCCGATGTGGAAGAAGGGGATTATGAAGACTTAAAAGATGTCTCAGAATCGCATATTGTGTGCCTGTCAAACGTAGGAAAAACAAGTTCCATTATTAAAAAAAAAAACCTAGGTTGTGGTTTCCAATGGGTTCAATATTTTTTTTATTTTAATTATATAATAAAAACATAAAGACCAATTCAAAATTAAATCACTATTAAAGAAAAAAATCATAAGAAATCCAATGATAAAGGTTTTTCTTTTAAAAGATAAATAAAAAACACGTCAAGCCATGTGAATGAATTCATAGTTGTAAATAACATTCTGATTGCCGTTCTAGTTTTTCGATTGGAATAGAATGTTCCAATTTCGAAGTGTTCCGGTTTTTGTTGTTGTACTGTTCATATATAATTAATTATATATATATAAACAAAATATTAATTTAACAAACATAATTAAAATTTGAATTCGTTTTCATTTAAAATATTTTGGTGTTTTTAAATTATTTTGATGTATAGATGTTAAAAATAATTTTTAAAAAATAATAATAATATTTTTTTGAATTCGGAATGGAATCGAGATGTTCCAACTAGAATTTTCGGAATGTATCAAAATTAAAACCGGGATAAAAACGATGTTGTTTTATCCCGGTTTTATAAACAGAACGAAACGTTCCGGCCAGGATTTTACAGTGAATGAATCTTATGCCCGGTGTATAAGGACTTCAAAAAAACCTAGGCACGTGAGCTTAAATCAGACAACGTGAAAGATAAGTAAAAAGAGGTTTAACCTCTTATTTACAAAAATATATTAAAGATGATATATACATATATTTAGATGATAACGTTTTTTATTAAATATGGTCAACTTGAGATAACTCATCAAATTTGCAACCTAAATTGTAAACTACAACGAGTTCAATAATATTTTTATTTAATTATATGATAAAAAATAAAAATGGTTTATAAATCAATTAACCTTAACTTAGACATGTGGGCTCGCGTCAAACTCACACTCCTAGACCATAATATATATATATATATATATATATATATATATATATATATATATATATCGTCTACCTGTATTAAAAAAAAACATTTACCCCTTATTTTCTAAAAAAAAAAAGAAAGAGATAGATGATATGCTATGTTGAAAATCTATTTTCCAAACAATTTTCACTCAGAAACACCTAATAAACAACATTCAAGTCTTTCAAAATCACCAACTAATCTTAAAATACCCTAAAATCACCTAAAAATAAAATCAATTGAATTCAAAAAATCAAAATGAAGCTCATAGAAATCAAAAACATTGTCGTAGATACCAAGATAACCAATTATTTTATATTGTTTTATTTTTTTTCCAATGATAATCTCTAATTCAAAGGCTTATAATTAAAATTTTAAACCAAAACAAAATATTAGAAAGTTGAAATGAGTTCAGTATTTTCTTCATGATTCAATGTTTTAGTTCTTAACTCACATGTATCAAGGCACACAAATAAAAATAGATTGTGTTGAGAGTATAATAACAATTGTTTTTTTTAGTTTGGAAATATTTTAAAATAATATACTTTTTTTTATTTTTTAAAAACTATTCACATCCAAACAATCTTAAACTTTATATATAAACAATTAGTTTTCAGCTTAAATTTTTTTTTTTAAAAAAAAAACGTTATTTGGTAACAATCCAAATATATTTTTCCTTTGAACTTCCCCCATTAAATTGTTAGGGATCGATGCCTATGTTCTGCATTTCATGCTTCTCATAATCAAATATAGTCTCTCAACCATAAATAATAATAATAAAAACAAGTACGATTGCACTAGGCTTGAGAAATTCACATCAACCATATTTGAAAAGATATCAGGATTTTATAAATCTTTTAATTAAAACTAAATTATAAAAAAAATAATTTAATAAATTTTAAATGTCAACAATTATTTAACTAATCACATTTGTATTAAAAAATTAGTTAAATTAACATATTTATACTAATTATTTACCTGAATTCTAATCTTTATAGAAAAAAGAATCCTCATTAAGTTTTATATAGCTAATATAAAATGCAAGTAGCGTTAAGATTATTAGATAAATAAGATAAAAATAATAATTGAGGAAAATAAAGAAAATTTATAACAACAACTTGCAGGTTTAATCTAAACATCAAAATGATCTCCAGTAAATCTATTAAATTATAAAAATATAATATTATTCCGATTAACTTCTTTGACCCATTCAAATTATTATTTCTAAATTTGAATGTCAATTTAATTATCACTTCAAAAAATAATCTGTCGGCTTATTTGTTTCCGAGTCGCATAATTAGGGCCTCCTAAAAGAAAAAATGTTGTGGGCTTATAAAATAATGGCCTGTGAAAGTCTGGGCTTTATAACTTTCATGGGAAAGGCCTGAACAGTGCTAACAGGCCTTCAGTCCAGTAGGCTTGTAGGCCCGATGTGTTTTGTAAGAGCTTATGGGCCTATGCCCCTCACGGTGCAACAAAAGAAACGTACAGAAAAAATTACGGCCCGTTTGTTTGCTGGAAATTGTTTTTTTTTAAGTGAATTCCGGGAAAAGTGAATTCCTAGAAAGTTCCGATGTTTGGCAGTGTTATGGAAAATGAACTGGAAAACACTTTCTAATATTTGTTTGTGTTATCAAAAATGAACTGGAAAATAATTTATTAAGAAATTTTGTTTCAAGTTTATTAAAACAATGAGGAACAAATCTTACAAATTAAAAAGTTGAATGAGAATGAAATTGAAAAAAAATATAATTTCATAAATTATCTCAAATAAAATAAATAATAATCAAAATAATAGAGATCAAATCTAAAAAATTAAAAAAATGAAAGGTGAATAAATTAAAATAATAATAATTAAAATCTCATAAATTATTTAAAATAAAATAAGTAATAATAAAAAAAATGAGGACCAAATTTTATAGATAAAAATTTTCAATAAAAAAATGATAAGAAAAATGGAAATAAAAATTATAAAAATAAGGACCAAAATTAATATAAAAATTAAATTTTAAATAATGACATTTATAAATTTTTCACAACTTTCGAAATTGTTTTCCGCTCAAATGTTCTGGAAAACACTTTCCCGAAAATCAACCCAATTTTTCTTTGATCTGTAAAGTGTTTTCCGTTGACCAACTTTAAGATGTGCTTAAGCTAATTCAGACATTTATATTAATAAAAAAAAGAAGCAAAATACAAAAACTCCTCCTCCAATGTGGTTTGAGGCATGAATTCGTTTACTAAATACAAAAATTAATAAATAAATTTAAGTGTATGGGCCAACCCAACGATCATGGCGTGAACGACATGTATTTTTTTAGGGTTTCAAGATCCTTCGCACACAATATTTATCAAGCACATCAATTTCTCATATAATGTCTCTTTTTCTATAATTTATTTTCCAAAATCTTGGCGTATATATACTTATTCACTAGCTACTAAGATCCGGTCCCTTGATCAAGAGATGTGTGTAAATAATCTTAATTTTTATTGATTAATTGTTTAATATTGCATTTCAAAAGTATTACATTTTGTTAAAAAAATCATTTTTACCTTTTGTTTTAAATTATTTTTCTATGTTATCAGATCATATTAACGTGTTTATATCTAGACCGAGTGTCCTGATACGAACGTGAATTAGTCTAGGCGAGTGTCTGGGACACTGTATGATTTATACAAAAAAACTAATCTTAAATCTTAAATATAATATTAAATATTAATATTGCGTTATTTTTGTAAAATAAAATTATTATTTTAATATATTTATGAACATAAATTATTTTAAAAGTCAATTTCAACCGGAATCGTGAACAAACTTTTAAAATTATTCATGTAACTAAACGAAGTTTTAGATTATTGGATCAATCTTGTTTATTAAAATGATAATTTTTTTAATTTTTATGTTAGCCTAGCTAGGTGGACTTTAACTTTAGTAGGTGAATGTCGTTTCTGGATCAACTTGGTGGAAGGGAACGTAGGATTGAAGGAAAGAAAGGAGAAGCAGTAATGGTAGATTCATGGGACAGCAGCAAGGGACATGTTCTGGAAAGAGCATGAGCCTTTAAACGATATCGTTTTCAGTCACCCATCCATCACGCACTGGATCTCGGGGACCAGCTCTGAAAAATTGCCTTCTTTTATGCATGTCAGCAGCAATCAATTGACCTTCACTACTCTCCATTCGAGTCTTTTGGTAGTGAGATACAGTGAATTTTAAAAATATTTATTATTTAAAAATATATTAAAATAATATTTTTTATTATTTAAAAATCATTTTTAATATAGCATGTCAAAAAATCTAAAAATACTATTTTTTAAAAAATTTAAAGTAAAAAAATAAAAATAAAATTTTTTAAATTTTTTCATAAACATTTTCGATCACAATTCTAATCACTTACTAACATTGAGTTCCAAATTAATGTAGTATGTATGAGTTACAAATTTATTATTTTTAATAAAAAAAGCAATTATTTTAATATTTATTTATTTGCAGCTTAACTCATAAAGTTAACCCTCAACTTAGATCATGAACTCCATTAAATTATTATTATATTTTATTATTTTATTTGATAATATATTGTAACAACTAAGCAACATTTAAATATCGTAATATCTATTTGAAACTGCAATAACACCCTAAAAATAAAAACAAAGTAAATAATAAAACATTAAAAAATGATATAAGAAGAAAAAAGAAGCTTAAAAGTTATTTTTTTATTAAAAAAAAGAGGCTTCACTATTTTAAACATTCTAGTGATATTGATTGCGTGCTGCCGCGGGCATTTCTGTGTATATAATTTAAACAACTAAACTCACAATGATAAACTTATAATTTAAACAATTAACATAATTAACTTGCTCGGAAACCACAACAAAGAGAAACAAAACATTAAATGTAATTTGGCTCGTAAACCACAACAAAGAGAAACAAAACATTAAATGAAAAAAGCGAAAAAAAACCCTATCATCTACACAAAGACGAAGGGCAGAACCGAGCTCATACTGTCACAATACCAAACAGTGAAATGGCCACGGGGATTATATGTTAGGTAATATGATAATATATGAAATTAAACCTATAAAGTCCATCGTATATACTTTCCATCCACTCTTATGAAACAAGGATTGAAGCAAACATTTACATGAGGATATCCTATTGTTTGAATTAAAATAATAAGAATAGGAATATGTAGGTGGTGCACGTTTCGTGTTGACTTTGTGGCTGTTTTAAATCTTTATTAAATTAATATTTTTTATTTACTTAACTGTGTTAATATTAAAAATAAAAAAATATGTTGATGTATATAAATTATTACACTTCCAGCCACGAACGAGAGAATGATTGGAAAAACAGGAAAGGAATGATTCCCGTTGAAATATTATTTATTACCACATTTATAAATTAAACCATCCAAAAAGGAAAAAAAGAAGATCGATTTATAAATACAAGACCAGGGCTATATATATATATATATATATATATTATTTCCTCCCTGGTAGCAAGAACAAGGCTACCATCTTTCAGCTTTCTTTTAATTAAGAGGAGAACAGCAACACTGGATCAAATGACAATCGATCAGTAACAAAAGCAAGTCCCCAAATTCTATGACACACCAGCAAGTTGGATCCATATATGATCTTCTTTTTTCCTTTCTTGATCTTCAAAATTTATTGAACTCTTAATTCTGTGAATTATTGTTCACCACCACCAAACACGCCGCTCAAAACCGAAGATCCAATGCTGATTATAGAAGGATTGCAAGAACCATCCCCGCCACCATTAGGATCATCAGTGTTGCTGCTACCATCAGGATTCATGATACTTTCCACAAACATTTGACCAACCTGCTGCGCTGCCCCATCTACAAACCCTTGAACCATTGTATCCATTATGGTTCCATTTGCTGCCCCATCAGGCCCCCCATTTGTCTGTTGATAGCTAGCCTGCTGCTGCTGCTGCATCTGCTGCTGCTGCTGCATCTGCTTCTGCTGCTGCTGCTGCATCTGCATCTGCTGCTGCTGCTGCTGCTGCTGCATAGGCATAGCTCTCATGCTTCGGCTTTGCCTGAAAGCAAGATTACCTCCTCCAAGTCCAGGCTGCTGCTGGTATTGAATATTGAAATTGTTGGGTGCTGGTGAAGAGCTGCTGTGCTGAAGATGAGGAGGTGGTCTATTATTAGCACTCTTTGCGCACTCCATATGCGCATCAAACTCACAGGAACCGCATCGATAAAGCCAATGGTTAGACCCTATCTTGTGACAGATGTCGCAAGAGAAACCTTTGGTTTGGTAAGGAGGATAAAAGGCAAGGTTAAGCTGGTGAGGATGAGACTGGTGAGCGAGTGACAGTGGATTTGTCGCACACAGCATGTGCAAATCAAAATCACAGGTGGTGCAGTGGTAGCTAAACCCAGTTCCCTGGATGCCGCAGCCGTCACAGTTGAACGAACCACCGGGGTAAGGAGGAGCAGCGAAGAGGGTCAGAGGGTGGATCGGGTGGGAAGGGTGGGTTATCAAATTTGGCATCTGGGTGCATGAGATGTGGAGAGTGAAGTTACATGGCTTGCAAGAATACATCCATCCATGGGGCTGGAGTTTACAGGCAGAGCACGAGGTCATGTAAAGAGATTGAGCGTTCGATAGCTCTAAGGGATGATGATGGCTGAAGTGGTTGACGTGTGGATCGTGGTCCAGCCTCCCCATCTCTTCTTCTTCTTCTTTGATCCTGCAAGAATGTTTGGAGATGGAAGAAGAGGTGTTAGTTTTGTGCTAGGTTTTCTTGCTAGGTCTTGGCCCGATGAAGGGGATTAAGAAGACTTTCGAAAGATGTCTGCCACTGAATATTATTGTGTGCTTGGCAGACGTAGGAAGGGGGGTGGGATGGAAGCTGGCAAAGTCAACTAAACGCGTTTTTCCAAGTTGACTTTGGAAATAAGAAGAATTCAAGGAACCAAGTCTAATGATGTCTAATTAATCTCAATTCATTTACCTTAATTTCGTGTCATTGGTAGGAGGTTGTCTGATTTATTTCAAGGTATAATTAATGAACATGTATGAGATTGAGATAAATAGGCTATAACCAGACTATTTCTTAACACTTCATGAATTAAACAATTTTTTTTTTATATAATCACGTTAAAATAATCTAAAATTTTATATATAAACAATTAATTTTAAGCTTAAAAAATCATTTTTTTTTATAAAAATGCTATTTGGTAACAATCCCAAATATGTTTTTCTTTTGAACTTCCCCCATTAAAGTGTCTGGGATGTATGCATATGCTCTTGATTTCTTACTTCTAATAATCAAATAAAGTCTCTCAACCATAAAAAAAAATATTAATTTAATAAATTAAAATTCCAAAATTATTTAACTAATCACATTTGTTTTTAAAAAAATAGTTAGATGCACTTGTTTATACTAATTCTATACCTGAATTCTAATCTTTATAGAAAAACGAATCCTTATTAAATTTTATATAGATAATATAAAATGCAAGTAGCGTTAAGATTATGAAATAAATAAGATAAATATAATAATTGAGGAAACTAAAAAAATTCATAACAACAACTTGCAGGTTTAATTTAAACATAAAAATGATCTCAGCAAATCTTAATTAGCCCTACAATAAAATTAAATTATAAAAATATAATATTTTTCCGATAAACTTATTTGACTCATTCAAATTATTATTTTTAATTTCGAATGTCAATTTAATTATCACCCTCAAAAATAAATCTGTCGGCTTATTTGTCATTCATACACTAGCAGGCCTCCAGTCTAGTAGGCTTGTAGGTGTTTTGTAAGAGCTTATGGGCCTATCCCACTCTCGATGCAATGAAAAAAACATACAAAAAAAAAACCATATAGCAATAGATAGTGATGAGAATTTTGGACTAAGAATTATTAATTTTTATACTCTCGAGTTTGAATGATATGGTTGTTAATATGATAATTATTAAAAGCCTATGCACTCTCGATGCAATGAAAAAAACATACAAAAAAAAAAACCATATAGCAATTGATAGTGATAATAATTTTGTACTAATAATTATAAATTTTTATACTCTCGAGTTTGAGTGATATGGTTGTTAATATGATAATTATTAAAGGATTACATGGTCATTAACTTCAAGATCCGTGAGATTAGTCGAGATGCGTAAAAGCTAACCAAAAACCTAAATTAATAAAAAAAATGAAGAAAAAAACATACAACAAATACTATACCTTGAACGTGTTTTGAGGCATGAATTCGTTTAATAATAATACAAAAATAAATAAATAAATAAATTTAGGTGTTTGGGCCAAACCAGTGATAATGGCTTGTATTTTTAGGTGTTTTAAAAATCATTTTTACCTTTTACTTTTAATTATTTTTTTAGGCTCATTATATCAAGAATAATCTATATAAATAAAATTAATAAAATTATTATTTTAATATATTTATGAACATAAATCACTTTATAAAACAGCTTTAGCCATACTACTAACCATTCCTTAAAAACTATTCGTGTGACCAAAACACACAAACTCAATGTCGTTTTAGATTATTTATATTATTCAAATGTACAGCAAGGTTGACTTAACTTTAGCAGGTCAATGTCGTTTTTTTTATGACCGGGGTATCCGGGTCAGCTTACGTGCATCTCGACTATTCCCCGAACTCAGTTGAACACCCTGCAAGCTCAAATGAGCATGTAAGACACTGCGGGATGATAAGAATACCATACAAGGATGAACCCAGTAATTAAGAGAAGAGGACCTCTCCAGCTCCCCCTCCTACTCCCACTAGGATTCAAACCTGGAACAGTTGTCGTTTCTGGATCACCTTGTTGGAAGGGAACGTAGGAAAGAGAGGAGAAGCAGTAATGGCCTGTAGATTCATGGGACAGCAGCAGGGGGCAAGTTCTGGAAAGAGCATGAGCCTTTAAACGATATCGTTTCCAGCAACCCATCTATCATGCACTGCATTTCGGGGACCAGCTCTGAAAAATTGCCTTCTTTTATGCATGTCAGCAGCAATCAATTGACCCTCACCACTCTCCTTTTATTAGCATTTACTTCAAAATTAATGTTGTATATATGCGTTACAAAATTTATTTTTTTTTAATAAAAAACAAAGTTTAAAAACACTACCGTATAAAAAACTATTTTAAAAAAATTGAAATAATAAAAAAAGAACTTTTCTTTGGAGAATATGTTTTTATTTATTTATTTATTATAAGTTACTTTTGTATCATAAGAGCGATGGTTCATCCACGCTTTTTCCCGAACAAAAGTCAAAGCTTTTCCTTTTATAGAAAAGGGACTTTACAAACCAATTTAGCCAATTGTTCTCACAGCAACATTCATGAAAAGGATTTTCACACCAATTTAGCCAATTTTAATATTTAAAATATATTAAAATTTTAAATATTTTAATTCTGTAATTAAATATAATTATTTCATCTCATCAATATGTCGTTGAAATTCAAAACTAAAATCCGAAATGAAATGAGTGTTCTCATTTCTCTTCACCACAAACACGGAATCCCTAATGATGGATTTACAACAACTTCCGTTTAGGTTAGGTTGGTGATTCGATTTTTTAAATGTAATTGAATGTTTTGATGTGTTGTTTTGAGGTTTTTGTGTGTGTGTGTGTGTGTGTATAAAATTAAATATATTAATTTGAAAACAAATTTAGTTCATATTCAAAAAAAAATTATTTAGAATTATGTAATATATTCTAAAAATACACGATAAAATGATTATTCTAAATAAAATTATAAACATGTATAGTATTACGAGAATGTCATTATTAATCTCTCAAGATTATTATATGATCTGATTCCTATGAAATTTTAACATAATATATTTAAATATATTAAGAGACAATTTAACGGTTGGATTAAGAAATATGATTGATATTATAAAATTATTCATTATTAAAATAATACTATTTGGCCGAAACAAACGGGTGGAACAAAACCGAAACGTTTCGGCCGATATTTAGCCGAAAAATCCAGAATAAATTAGAGTTTAAACCGAGATAAAAACCACGTTGTTTCATCTTTTTTAAACCGTACAAAATATTTCGATCATCACTCGTCTTTCAAGTAAATTAATGATCGCAGGCACCTTGAAAACAGAGATCCCCATCATTTTTTTTTGGATAAATCCACGGGTGTCCAGGCCGCTGGGCCTGACTAATCCTGAAAGTGCACAAGGTCTCGGCAAACATGTTTCCCACAAGTGCACCAACGGTTAAGTCAAGGACTTCGCCCAAGTCCGATGACCCCAAAAAATTGTTTGCACCTGAGCAGATTCGAACCTGAGACCTCATGAGGAGCAAACCCACGAGCCCCAGGTCTTCACCGCCAGGCCAACCCCTTGGGGTTGAGATCCCCATCATGTTTTTCCCAGTTCATGTAAAAGAATTGACGTTCATGGTTTCTGGTTAAAATAAGTTGAAGAATGATGCTTATTAAACTCAATTCGGTCTAAGTATTCAATTAAAACAATATTTTTTTTATTCAAAAAATATAAAATAAAATCGATTTGAGTTTTTTTCCTCCTCCATTGAGTCATTCGATTGCAAATTGATATTCTATTGCTTTTTTATTATAATTTATTTATTGACCAAGTTTGAAATTGAAAAAAGGACCAAATTAGAAAAGAAATGAAAATAAGCAGTGTTTTCAAAGATAGCATGAGAAATTATATGTTTTATGTCCTTTATTTTTTTTTCAAATTCAATTTTAGTATAACATCTTATTTTTATTATTTTTCAGTCTATCATTATTTTTGCTTTTAATGAAAAAAACTGAGTTTTTTTTTTTTTAAATTAAATTTTTGTTTTGTTTGTTTATATCATTTTGACGTGCGGTTATCAAAAATCATTTTAATATTTTTCTAAACAAAAAACACTTTAAAAAACAACAATCTCAATCAATCCCTTCATCCTTTTGAAGTTCCGAGTGCTTTTAAAATGAAAAAAAAAAAAAAAAACTCATCAAAGAGGTGGAGCCCAACATTGATATAAAGCAAAATAGCTATGAGATCTCTCTCTCCCAGCATTGATATCAGGCAATGGATAGACAGATTGTAACAGAGTTTTGTTATACCAGGGAGGGGGGCATCATTAATGGATAGATAGATTGCAAGTACATGATGGAAGTCAATACCCGAACCACAATATTTTTCTAGCTGAGGTGGAGTGGTAATGAAGGAAAGGACAGGATGACAGATTCATCACTACCCCTTCTAAGCAAGAAAGACATGTATGGTGCGTTCTTGACTCCCTCTAAAATGGCTACTCTTCCAACGTAAACTTTAGCAGAATCCAAAAAGAGGGCTTGTAAAAAAATAAATAAAATTTAGGTGGTGTAGAGTGTAATGGATTATGGCAGCAAAAACAGGCACCAGCAGCAGCAGCAGCAGTGAATAAGCATCCTGGTTCTTGATGAGAGGGCATTCAAGGTCCCAACTAACCCCAAAACTTCTCTCCCACATTGAATACCGCCAGCAAACACAAGACTTTCAATTTTCTCTGATCTCCATGTTTAAAGTTGGCAGAGAGAGAGAGGGAGAGGGAAAAAGTTGTGTTTGCAGTGGCAGAATCAGGTCATCAGGAACCAGGACAGCTCAGGGCAGCCTTAATTTGCTGGACGGTGGTTCCAATAAGGCTATTAACAGTATTCACTGACTCCAGGTTCAGCTTAGCAGATGGCAGGCTGCTAACTAGTATTTGAAAGGCTACTGTGATTAGTGAACCACTCGACCTAGCCATGCTTCCTTGTGTATTAGAGCTTGTAGATGCACCATCTCCCAGGTCAGGATAACCATCAGGTGATATGGTGAATCCTGATGGCAGAAGAGGTATATAAGAAGGGTCCTCCCCGCTCATTGCAATGTTGATGGCCGGGAGATCGACAGGACAATAGACTACAAGTGAACCTGACGAGTCGATGCAGCTCTCTTGAAGTATTAACATGTTGTTCTGACTAGTGTTGTAGGCCTATTGCAGAATATTATAAAGTGGTTAATGTCATTAAGCATGCATTTTACTTCATAAAGTGAAACAATTCACTATAAAAGATAGAGCAAGAGGCAAACTGAGATAGCCTTACTCGAAGAACAGATATGCAGTTACCGGGATGCGACCCATTCGCAATATGGGCAACTTCTTGGACTGCATTGCCACTAGAGAGAACATCCCACTAAAGAGTAACAAAACCAAAGGCAAAATATCAGAAACAAATTAATCAATGAAATATTTTACAGCAATTCAACATGCCATGAATCATTCCACTTTCAATTTCAAAATTGATGTTACCTGTGGTCGAGTCTTTTCATCCTTGAAGAAATTGAAGACATTTTGAGGAGATACTGGAAGCGAAAATGTAGTAGCTGCACTTAGAACTACACCATTAGGTTGGCCAGGATCCGTGTTCTTATGGAGTGTAATTCGAACTCCAGCATCATGCAACCCAGATAGTGTGCTCCATCGGTGGCTGGTTGATGTGCTTATGCTAGAGCAGAAACTGCTGACCATTCGTTGGCCAAGTTTCATCATACTTCTCTTACCTTCTGGTGATGGGATTACTGGAAAATGAAATATCCAGTTAATCTCGTGATCAAGAAATAAAAGGATGTGATTATGGCACTAAACTTACTTCCTCCAAGATCTCGAGTTGAGCTTCCTGACACCATTTGACATGCCACCCTTTCGCACATCCTTTGCAGTGTAGCAAGCCACCGTTCTGCTCCGAAGGCCATACCACTGTGAATGAGATCCCTATAAAGCTGATGGGTTGGGGCTTTGTCTTCTATCTCTACATGTTCCACCCAAGTAACCTGTTTCGCACTTCAGGTGAATAAGTTGCGCAAAAAATAGTTCTACAACTTTCACTATTTTGAAATCGAAACAACAAAGTGATCACATAAAGAAATTCTCAGTAGCAACTAGACAACCTTTGAGTATCCATTAGGCATATCCTGAATCAAGCATCCCGAGGGAAGCCTGTGACATCGAAATTGGGAAGCAAACTGTGGAATATCGTATGAAACACTAACAATTGCCCACAAGCCTTGCTCAATTTGCTGACAATACCGGAGGATACAGAATTCCCGAGATGGAACCAGGGGTGAAAGCACCTGCAACTCTTCATACATCTGCAAGAAGCATGTCTCATATGATAAGTCATTCTTCAAGCAAATGCTGAAACAAAAAAAGGAAAGAGTTTTAAAGCTCCTTTTCTTTACCAGTTGCAAGGAACCACTGTGACTACCCAACATTCCAGATGAAATGACTTCAATGGTCTTTGCCACAGAGACGATAGTGGGAAATGATTCAACCCACTTGTTCTGCAAGCTCCAATCAGTGATGACACTCAGTAACACCCTTAATAATTAAGATATTTTGGGGGTCCAAAAATATTTATCGTTAGAGACTAAGAAAAAGACTTACTGAATCCATAAACATGTCAACCAAGGCTACACCATTCATGATAACAACGCCGGAATCTCGGGACGATTCAATTCGAACGTTGGGATTCTTTAAGTGACTCATAGCCCTCGGAAAGATCCTTTGGTGGCTATCGAGATTAAGAACATCTCTCCCATCAGTGGGCGATTTCATCCACAAAGGTTCATTAGTTTGCAAAAGCCTCAACAGTTCCTCCATAGCGTTTGCAGCAACATCAGTCATGAAAGACTTGTCCATGTCGGAGATGCCAGGAGGTTGAAAAGCTAAATTTGAGTTAGTCGGGATAAGATCAAGATCAAGATCAAGTGAAGGACCACCAAGACCTTGGCCACCAAAATTCCCCATCGATAAATCCAATGAAGAAATGTGAACAGGTTGCACCGGAGGGAGTTGGGAAATTGGTCTCCCTATGTATTTAGCAGCAATGCTAGAAACTCGATCAAGCTGCAACAATCAACCAACAATTAGCAAAACATTCCAAAAATTATGCATGGAAAATTAAAATAAATTTTTTTGCAAAGATAGAGAGTACTCAAAACACAGAAGCAAACCTCTTCTTTCAATTGAGCATTCTCGATTCTTAATTTCTGTTCGTCAAAATAGGAGTCCTCCGCAACAGGAGGAGCCCCACAAGAGGGGCAAATAATATTCTTGAGCGCCTCTCTAATGGCTATATTCTCACACCGGATCTTATCATTCTCAGCTCGAAGAGTACTGTTATCTGCTCTTTCATGTTGAGCCTGGATCATTTTCCAACAACAACAAAACAACCTTTTAATTGTCTCAACAAAATTCAATTAAAAACAAAAAAAAAGAGACAAACAAAATGCTAATCTTTAATTCACCTTCATCTGGGTCCTCCTGTTTTGGAACCAAAACTTGATCTGTCTTGGTGCCAAACCCAACTCTCTACTTAACTGTAACCTTTGTTTCTCATCTGGGTGTGGATACTCCTTAAACATTCTTCATCCCCGCACATTTCAAGCAGCAGCAGCCAAAAAAATTAAAGTATTAACAACCCAAAAAGACCGATACTTACAGACAACATTACACACACGTTATATGTCCCACAAAAGCAACATCACTGATTGTCAGAGAAATGCATGATTGACAAAAACAAAGAGATTGCAATGTCAAAGAGTGCTTACGATTCCAACTTCTGAATCTGGTGAGCGGTGTGGCGGTGATAACGCTTCTTCCTTCTTTGAGGGTCAGAGGAGTCATGGTCCCCGCCGCCGCTGCCACTCCCTCCTCCAGCACTGCCATACTCCATTCTCCCCCCCCCCCCACCCCCCACCCCCCAAAAAAAAAAGTCTTTCTTTATAAACAACAACTGAAAGTAGAAGAGGAAGAGGCTATTAGGCAGTCGTCTATACCGCAAAGAAAGAGTATTTCAAGAATAATAGTCCATGCTATATCGCATGCCTGTCCAGTTCTACAATAGTATTCCAGTAGAGTTAAAAAAAAAAGGGAGTTCATGATTTTTTATTTTCTTCGGTTTGAAGAGAAGTTGAGAATTGAGAGGGGTCTAAGCATTTGGTTTTTCAATGCCTAAAAAGGCCACTAACATATCATATCACAAGGAGAGAAACAGCTGGAATGTCAAAGAATTTGCCATGATTTGAGAGTGAGTTAAGGAGACGGATTTTTTTTTTAAGATTAAATCTTGGGCTCAAATTTAGCTTCCCCAACTCCTCTCTCTCTCTCTCAAAAACTCAATAACACCCCATATTAAAACACTACTAGAAAACTAGTATGGTACTGCTACCCTACTAGGGTGTAGGAGTGTATAGTAGTAAGTAGTATATCGCTTGGTACTGATGGTGAGTGGGGGATTGAAGAGGAACAGGCTTGTGGGCTTTCAAATTCTGAGTCACCAAACTCGAGGGAAAGTCCATGGAAGGAGAGATGGGAGCCAGTTGGGTGCTCTTTCTTTCTCTCTCTAAAATTTAAGACACTCTCTCTCTTCCTCACTCTTACATGCATTGCTCAGTCATGGCCAGATGTGCAAAAACCGAAGGGGGGATTATCCTTTTCTTTTTCTTTTTTTGAAAGGAAAGAGATGTAGAAAAAAGTCAAAGAAAGATGAAAAGTCAATAAACAAGTATTCGGAGAGGTCGCGAAAAAGGAAAAAAAAGAAGTCATGGCTGCTAGTCAGCCGGAGTTTGAATCTGGCAATCGATTTCCGGCGAGTGATTTTGCTTTCTTTCCTGTCTCATTACGTTTCTTGACAAATATAATCTTTTTGTTTAATTTCTTTTATTTTGTTTTTTTTTATTATTAAATGGTTTGCTAGAGATTGGTGGTGTTATTGACATTATTTAGCCACTAGATATCATTAAGGCATGTCTTGTTTTGTTGTAATTAAGTGTCTGGAATTCTTGTGTATTAATGAAAAATTAGAGCGATTTAACCCTATAATTATTTTAATTTCATCCATATTTGCTCAAAACTTCCTTCTAAATAATTTGTAGATTTTATTTTCTAACCTCATAAATTCAGAGATGAGACTTTCTTTTTTTTTAAAAAAAAAAAGGGTCTTCCTTAGTATATTAATTAATGTTATATATTCATTAAAAAAAATCAACACTTTGCATTTTGACCCAATTAATCCAAGAAATTTAATTTGTTGTACTCAGCCTCTAAATATTTATATATAGCAAAATAAAAAGTTAATAGGAAAAAAAATTATATATCTAGTAATTAGAGCACAAACAACATAAAATTTGTCGAACAAGAAGCAGTGGATTATAAGAGTCTTAATTGTTCTTCAACCAGTTCAAAATATTCCTTAGTTGTTCTTATTTTCTTACCTCTTTTGTGCATGCACACTACAAAACAAGGTATGTTTGGGAGTGTGGTCGCGGTAACTTTTCAAAGTGCTTATCATGTCGAAATACATCAAAATAATATTTTTTTTATTTTTTAAAAACATCACATCAAAATGATATAAAACACATAAAAAATATTCATTTAAAATAAAAAAATTCAAATTATGACAAAAAAAAAAACCGATATTATCGGAATACCAGACGGCACCAATACGATCAAAAAGTCAAACCTGGAAACTTTTTGGAGCGAGCGAGTTATGTCCACGATTCACCGCTAGATCACCACAGAATCACAAAAAATTTGGCAGCACGGCCCCACATCAGAAGCCATTTTTTTTCTTATATAGATCATGTGGACCATAACCCTAAAACCCCTCCTTCGCTTTCTTTCCTGTGATTGATATCAACTTTCTACTCTCTTTTCAAGTTCTTATTTTTCAAAGCATGTTGACCAGGAAACCATACCAAAGCCTGAGTTATTCTCTATATAGTTTTGTTTATATATATATATATATATAAAGAGAGAGAGAGAGAGTCTCTGTAAGCTAGGGTTTTCCAGGCAAGCATCTTGCCCATCATATAATTCATACACGTGAGAGGAATCAAGGGAACGGGATATTATTTCTTGTTTTTTGCATGCGAATAAATTTTATTATTGTTGTTCTCGTCGTCGTTGTCGAGGAGATGTTGACTCTGCACTTGGAAAACTCCACGTGCAAGTATCCGTTCTTCTTCGTTAGAGCATAGGATCTTGTTAGCATTGTAATAATTTATTTTGGTGGATTTGATAGTTAATTAGAATAATTTTGTATACTCCATGGTCATGCCGTGAGTGATGAGGATATTCTCGTTCCTTAAAAGAGATCAGGTGTTCAATCTCTCCTCTTGTATGGAGCCGGCTATTTGGAGAGCACTTTCACCCCTTCGGAGCCCACCCGGTGCGAACGTGAATTAGTCTGGGACACTGCGTGGTTTATAAAAAAAAACAGAGAATAATTTTGTATATCTTTAGAGCATATTGCATGGCATGTTGAATTTAAAAGGGGGAAATTGGAGAAACTACAATGTAAATAGATAAGGAATAAATAAAATAAAAAGGAAAAAAACTAGCAATGACAAATGCCTAACTTTTGGTCCTTTTTTTGTTGATCCAAACGTGTCACTCTCATTTGTTCTAATGTGTAGAAAGATCAATCACTAATTAATAATAAGGTGAGACCAAATAGTTTTGAAGATAGGAAAGAGTACATTAATCACAATTTAAATAAATATTAGTAATATAAAGTAAAAATAAAATAAAATCTAGAGTTGATGCGTTGAACATGTGGGTTTAATATGTTTTTTTTTCTTAATTTTTCAAAAATAAAACGATATATCCTCCACTCATTTTTATCAGCACCAAAACACCCTTTAACTACTCTTTAAAAAAATTGAAAATTAAATAGATAAAAAATAATGGACCCACTTTACTTTCTCTAACATAGTTAATAATAATAATAAAAATATTTCCATTGATCTTCCTTTGAGAAGATAAATTCATTAACTTTAAAGATCATTTTTTTATGGCTAAAATATAGATATTTAAGATTTTTCTTTCTTCTTTGAATCTTCGACAACTTTCTCTCTCCTATCTCAAAATATAAAAATTAAATATAATAAAAATGATGTTTGATGCCAAAACATGACTTTTCAAAGAGCAAACACCAAATGGTAAGAAAAATTGAAATTTAAGGATCAATTCAACTCAAGTTTGTAACGCAAAAATCTAAATAGGGCATTTTTTTTGTAATCTGGTTCTTTTTTTAATTTTAATTTTCAATCCTAATTTAATTATATTTTTGCAAAATGAAATCCAAATTCATCATCTACTATCCCACAAAACTCAGTACATGGAGGTCATGTAAACTGAAAGAAAAGCAAAAAAAATGATATTCAGAGGATAAAATCATAAATTTTAAAAGTTTGATGACAATAAAAAAAAATACATTGTTTAAAATAAACAGTACAAAACTATAGTGTCGGGTTAGAGTAGAATACCCATATTTTTATTTATCAATGTCTTAATTATAAAATAAGATATAATTGCATGACAGGGATAATTTAAGGAACTCCAATGTAAAAAAAAAAACTAAATAAATAAAAGAAAAAAAAACAATGACATATGCCTAGGTCCCCATTTTTTTTTAATGGTTTCGACTTCGTAGTTTCATTTAGGTTTGTATGGTATTATATTTTAAGAATACTTTTGATAAAAAAATGAATTTTTATTTTATTTTTATTTCTTAATTTAAATTGTAATGTTTTGATGATTTTAAATAAATTTTTATGAAAAGGCTACGTAGAAGCTGAGAAATGCCCCTTTTAATTTGGGACCTAATCTGCTCTCCACAATATAGAGAGCATATATATAAATGTTGATAAGAAAATTATATATATATATATATATATATATATATATATATTATAGTATGGAGAATAATTAAACAAATTAAGAAAGGGTGCCATCATCAATTCTCTCTCTCTTATTTTTAACGAAGGTATCTCTATCAAAATTAATGAATCCTAACTCGAACTTGAAAGATGATTGTAAACTCTCTCTCACGTCACACCTCTGGGACACCTCTACCAATTTGCTTGTAATTAACACTTGGATTCGTGGAGTTGACAAATCTTGTAGTGTGTGTGCATGCACGCTTGTTCATATAAATCTAGTTTCGACAGCCAATTCCCAGGATAATTCTTGATTAATATCCATCATCTTCTATTGTGGGGGAATGTCCTTCACCTTCTTTCAAGCGACGTCGTCCGTATGGAGCTCATCAAAGTATGTAATGGTTGGCTGAGCACCCGACATTGCTAGCTAATAAAACATTCTTCCAGAGTAAACCCTCATAAAAGGCCATCGATTAACCTCTGATTTTCACAAATAAATTAGTTCTTGAAGCTATTTGGGTATTCCAGAGATATCAATAACATAATGTCGGATGGATTATTGAGTTGTTTCAAATTGAAAGTGAAATTCCATCTCTTAATCATCTTGTGTGTTTCGTCATATACAGCAGCACTACATAAATGTGTAGCTTTTTAGTTTCTCAGCTTTTCTTACTACATTCTCGAGCTTATCTCTATGCCATTAAAGCTTGAGATATCAAGCGAGATTAAATAAGTATTTAGTATTGTTGTGCAATATTCTATTTACAAGCACTTTTTTTTTATTAGAGATCAATGTATCAAAATTACCCATATTTTTTTTTTGATATTTTTTTATTAAAATCATCTAAAAAACATCAATTTAATATATTTTCAAGTGAAAAATAATTTGAAAAGCACTTTAAATAACAAAACACTCGCTAAGTATATGATATTATTAAAAAAATGTCTACTTTATTAAATTTAGACAACGAGGCTTGAACCTTTTAATCGTTAAGTTGCGTGGCAATATGATAGTCGATCATAGCAACCATAAGATACAAGTTTTCTGCATTGACATTAAAGATGATAAACCATTTCAATAGCTCATCGCAACTTAGTCATAATAGCTAATAAATTAGCACAATGTCGTAGCCTTTAAGCAATGGGGAAGCGGTTGGTGGCTTGTATCTATAACTCTATTGCTTATTTAATTCTAACGCCAATATTGAAGGTTCATATATATATATATAACATTTTTACATTTTCATTTTTGTTTAGGAACGATATGTATGTATCTAATGTCCCTAGAGGATGTGGCATGATGACAAAGGGCTTATGATTTGCACAATAAATCTCGCATTTGAGTTAGAGTGTGTATCCCTTATAAAAATCTGAAACAATAATGATTTTACTCGCTTACTTGAACTTACAAAAATAAGCTTTCCGGGGATGAAGTTTCCTTAAAAAAAAAAGCTATGTATCTAAGATAGAGTAGTCACCACAACATTGATTGGAACTTAGCTATATTGTGTGTGTGTGTGTGTGTGTGTGTGTGTATATATATTATTTTAGATTCGACGAAATTAATCTCTTTTAGGTCCTTTTTGGGGTCCAGGTTAAACAAGTAAAACATTGATTGTTTCAGACTCTTAGAAGATGAGCACGCTCCAACTCGAATTCAAAACTTGTAAGATAAATTTCAATTTTTTTATCACCATGCTACGTCCACTGGGGACAATATACTGTATACCTTCATCATCTAAAGAATGTTTTTCGGTTTAATGAATAGGCTATATACCACAAAGCTAATTAACTCTTAATTTGGAGGGTTATTAAGATGATCTTGATGTATATAAATCATGCACATAAATCCGGCCTTTATTGAAAAAACCCGACATGCTGATTAATTTCCAGTACTGTGACGACGGATGGAGTTAACTAGCCATGGCAGAGTCGATAGAGTTAACCTAACTAGCTACTGAGGCATAATGCTTTCTAACTAGATCATTTAAATACTTTAACAGATTATATGGTCCATTCATATGGGGTTTTTAATTTGATAATTAATTCCCCACCATCTTTCAGCTGTATTAAATTTGATTATTGCCTTGCCAAATCTCTTATTACACACACACACACACACACGGCAAACCGTGTGAAGCTAGCTGAAGCTGTCTCGATTTCCTCACCAGCAGAACCTAGAGTAGTTACTGAATTAATAGTGGTGTCGATCGACAGGGAAGAAGATTTAAATGTTCATAGCAATATGCTGACGTGATTCAGAGGATGACGGGCTTTCGTTTTGGTGTTGTTTCTTCACAGCTTCACGTAGTTAATTATAGCTACGCCTGGCTCGCTCCATGCCCATGCATTTACATGCACGAGCTAACAAAATCTGGTTGCTTTAAACATATATGCAGTATTTCAAAAAAAATTGAAAAAAATTGTATATTTATTTTATATTTTAAATTATTATTTTTTAAATATTTTAAAATTATTTTCATGTGCTGATTTTAAAAATAAATTCAACCACCGAAACTAATTTCTGGAGTCATATATACATTCACCGGAGCACAGAAAATAATATTAGTATTTTTTATATATGAACAAATTCTAATTTAATTAATTAGGGACTGAAACGTGGTGGCTGAAGTTTAGAATATCTTTAGCAATGATCATATATAGTAAAGCAGAGTTGCACCAATTACCAACATATATAACTAAAAGATTTGTTTTCAATTTTGCCCCCCTTTTTTTAATTCTTGCACTTTAATTTTCTATTTTTTTATTGAGCCCGGGTAGAAAAATAAAATTAAAAGAATAAGAACTAAACTATATTAGCAACGCATACATTTTTTTTTTTTATATATGTTTTAAATTGCCCGACACATAATGAATGCAGAGAAATTAAGTAAAAATAGTTAATAAACAAAGTTATTAAATCTAATGAAGTCTATTATACAGGTCATAATTGTCATCCCATCTCATCTCATTTCAATAATGCCAAGCACATTCAAAACACACACTGAAAGGCAAGGTGTTTTATGATGGATGGATACATTTCTAATCATTTAATTGATTTTATTAATATTGTATATTTAAGATTAATAATAAGATTCATATTTCATGGTTTTAAATACACACCAGAACATATCTTTTTATCTATTAATTTTCTGATCATAGAGGTTCATCTTTGAGTCGTAGTGGGTGTTTGAAAATGTGATAATTGTTGTTGAAAATATATTAAAATGATTATTTTTTATACCAGCACATTAAAATAAGATAAAAATATTAAAAAAACATTAATTTGAAGAAAATAAAAAAGTAAACTTTATTTATTTATTTCCAAAATTATTTTTAAAATGCAGAAACAAACTTACACTGCACATTGATAACAGGAATACCGGCTCCCTCCCCCTTCTTTAATTCCATTAATTTCCAATGCTTCTCTCTCAATTTGTTTTTAATATCCAGTCTATTAGTTAGTATATATGATATTAAATGACATAATAATCGAAATAAGCTAACACTCCTTTCATTCATTAATTCACAGTTCATGTATGCAAATGCAAACCACCTGTATACATTATCTCCAATAAATACACAGCATATTTATTTCTATAAATCTTATTAAACATTATTCTTGTCTAAATTAGAATTTTTTTTGTCCTTTTCTAAATAATTAAGATTATTTTTTATATTGAGTTGTGACGGTCTTTTATGTCATAAAAATAATTACCAGTCTATTCAAGAATATTTCATATATTTGTTTTTCAAATTATTTTTCATAAAAAACCATCAAATTAAGCTTTTAGCTGTTTTTGGATTATTTTAATATGACATTGTCAATATATATATATATATATATATATATATATAAATTAATTAATTAATGCATTTTTGCATAATTAAAAAAATAATTTGACCTACAATATCAACTACACAACTTTGCAAAGAAGTAGACTACCTTTGGTTCATAAATTAAGGGGGTGTTTTGGGAGTATGTTTAGAAAACGTTTTTGAAAAAAAAATAATTTTTTTTTGTAATTTTAAATTATTTATTTTGATATTTTTAGATTATTTTGATGTTGTCCTATGAGCTTTTACAGTTAGCTGCTTTAGGGTGGATATAGGGAATTAATTTGAGGGAGAAAATGAAGAAAAATATATTAAGATACCAAATTCATTTATACCAGGAAATTGAATATGAATTTGTAGTGATTATTTTTAATATTTTGTTCCAAAAGATTTTTTTTATAAAAAAAACCTTTTGTTTTAAATTAATTTTTATATATATTTCTATATCCACCAAGGAAAATGATTGGTGACGTCATGGTGCATGAACTGCTTAAGTGTCAATTTATTACTGGTTTAAAATTACTGTCTCCTGCATCATCTCTTATACAAGTCACAGTGCATGAATGTTTTAACCAGCCGGCTTCACCTCTGTCCTTGTGACGTGTGCAATCATCATCAACTCCTGCCCCTTTTTCGTTTTGAACGAAGCGGTATACCGCAGCGATCGCGTGATTTTTATCTATGTAAAAAATTTATTGCTTTTATATGTATTGTATTTTATTAGTTTAACATTTATTTAGTATAATAATAATTGATAAAATTTATGTAATCCAAATGGAAAGTGACGCGTATATTTTTTAATTGCAAATAACCTACGTAAATCTGTATTTTTTTTTAGTTTAATTTTTTCCCCAACAATATTATATTTAAAATATTAAAAATGAAAATATTGTAAATTTGTTTTTAAGAAATAAATCTAAACAAAAGAGTACCAAATTTCAATATTAATTTTAAAATGATATTATTTTTTTATTCCAAAAAGCCTAGGTCATGTTTTCTTTTCCCTATATATATATATATATATATATATATATATATATATATATATATTCATATGAGATAACATCCAATAAATATTAGAACATATAATTAATGAAAGACTAAAAATATCCTAGAAACTTTAAGAAAATTAAAAAAAAAATATCATTGTCATCACTGTCAAAACAATAAAAATTATTAGATTATATGGAGAGAAAAAAACAATAACAAAAGAGTAAGCAAGAAAAACAATTAAATTATTGTTATTATTATTGTTGTTGTTGTTGTTGTGTAAGTACAAAATTAAAATTCGAAGACAGTTTTTTTTAATGTTATCTGATTTATTCATTACATGATTATAGTAAATGTATTTAAGAATACTGATATTAATATTTTTTATTCAAAAAATCCAAGGTCATGTTTTTTTATCTCTATATATATTCGTATGAGATAATATCCAATAAATATTAGAACATATAATTAAAGAAAGATTAAAAATATCCTAGAAACTTTAACAAAAAATAAAAATAAAAAAAATATAATTGCCATTACTGTCAAAACAATAAAAAATATTAAATTATACGGAGAAAAAAAACATCAACAAAAGAGTAAGCAAGAAAAACAATTAAATTATTATTATTATTATTGTGTTAATTACAAAATTAAAATTTGAAGGGAAATTTTTTTTTGTGTTACCCGATTTATTAATTGTATGATTATATTAAATGTATTTAAGAATACCGATATTAATTTTTTTTATTCAAAAAATCCTAGGTTATGTTTTCTTCTCCTTATATATATTCCTATGAGATAATATTCAATAAATATTAGAACATATAATTAATGAAAGACTAAGAATATCCTAGAAACTTTAACAAAACAAAAATAAATAAATATCATTGCCATTACTGTCAAAACAATAAAAATTATTAAATTATACAGAGAAAAAAAACATTAACAAAAGAGCAAGCAAGAAAAATAATTAAATTATTATTATTATTATTATTATTATTATTATTATTATTATTATTATTATTATTATTAATGAAAGACTAAGAACATCCTAGAAACTTTAACAAAAAAAATAAATATCATTGCCATTTCTGTAAAAACAATTAAAATTATTAAATTATACAGATATTATTATTACTACTACTATTATTATTATTATTACTATTATTATTATTATTAAATCAAAACTTATATAATTATAATAAATAACTTTCAAAGGACAAAATTGAAACAAATCAAAACTTATATAATTATAATAAATAACAAATAAATATATATAAGTCGAAAAAGAAAAAAAAATATAACCAGAAAAAAAATATTTTATGGAAAAATATGAAAAAACATAATTAGAAAAAACACAATAACAAAAAAAAGGCAAGAAAGAAAAAAAGGAAAAAATAATCATAAATATTAAATTATACTGGATATTATTATTATTATTATTATTATTATTAAATTAAAGGACAAAATTTAAACAAATCAAAACTTATATAATTATAATAAATAAATTTCAAAGGTCAAAATTGAAACAAATCAAAACTTATATAATTATAATAAATAACAAATTTAATATATATAAGTCTAAAAAGAAAAAAATATAACCAGGAAAAAATATTTTATGGAAAAATATGAAAACAATAGTTAGAAAAACACAATAAAAAATGGCAAGAAAGAAAAAGAAAAAAATCATCATATAAAAAGCAAGAATACAATGAAAGAAAAAAGAAAATGTAAAATAAAAAAGAAATAGAAAACCCAAAAAAAAAACATCAAAGAACACATACACATGAGAAATAGGGAGGACAAATGTCCAATGAATAGTGAAATAGGCTGATATCTTTTAGGTTATTAGATAATAATAATAATTAAACAAATAAATCGTATTATTTTATCCAGAAAAAAAAATCATAATAACTGGATACTTATAAGGCTTAGTATAATCCAGGCCTATAGATTCCGGAGCTTGATAAATTTGGGCCCATATGTCAATAGTTAATACCCATGGGCCCTGATCATCCATGGAAAAAAGCAAGTGCTTTGAATCCTTCTTACAATACCCAGATCGAAATGGATGGGTTTGAGAAGGGAATCAGAATCTGGAAGTGACCGACTTTGTATTAATTGATGAACGAGGTGTGATTGCTGCAGATTTTGCTGGTCCAAGTGGAGAGTTTGTAGCGGAATTATATATAAAGAAGATGAAGAGGTTGATGGATTTTGGAAGAAGAGCCCTTTTCTATATCAGGGTTCTTTCGGGTTACGAAGAACGGAAAATCCGAAACCATCGATTACAACTTGAGCAGCGTCTCCGTCAGGTACTAGGTTTCTATAGTGCTCTTAGATTTATCGCTTTCCTAAACCTTTTATTTTTGCTTAAATGTAGTGAATTTCACCTACTGCAATCCCCGCGAGTAGCATATAATTATAACTGTACTTACATTTTAAATAATGGATAATTTTTTCAAGCATGTTGGTGAAGATGATGGTGTGCAATTTGTTTCTGGGTTGTATAAGATGCAAAATCCTTGCTTCGATGATTTACACATTTCCAGGTGTAGCCTAAAAGCGTTGGAAATGTAAAGCTTCAATTGGTGGAATCGTTTTTTGGAGTTGTATTTGATTGTTTGATGGGTATCTATCTTCATGTAATATGATTTTTTTTTGGTATTCTGCAACACTATGGTGCTAGTGGTAGAGCTGTATGCTGGACCTACAAGAGAATGTCTTACACATCGATGGTTATGCACCAATTCATGTGAAATAATTGTCTTCTGATGGTAAAACAAGTGTAGGAGTGTGCTTGTGTGTGATGTTCAAAAGCAGGACTTTCAGCATGTTTTATCTCATTACTTCTTGTTCAGTTTGAGACTAAACTTGTTTAAGTTTGATTATGCTGATAGACTATATCTTTGCACTTTTAAGTTCCTCCGGCTCTTCGCTCAATAAACCTTTTCATTTTGAGGGCTTCTAAACCATGGAAATGGTGTGTTTGTAATACTTTTCCGGTATTGATTTTTCTCCTTGATGTTATTTTTGGCCCTTATTTTACCTCCTATCATTGATACCAACAAGATGAATAAAAAGCTTATAGTCTTAGACAGCTTTGTTAGAAATTGATGTTGATGATGAAACTTGAGCAATAATTTTAACTTAGAATAACACTTTAAAACTGAAGACTCCCAATAGGGTTCAGGTCTTTATTTTCCTCTAAAGCTATGCTTCTTCTTTCTTTGCATTATGTACATTATGTTTGTTTATGATTACTAGAATCTGCATTGGATTGAGGAACTAAGTCACTAGCTAATAGAAAAGGATTTTATATTCTTTTAATGGTATGGTCTTTTCAATTGTATAAGTATCCCCTCACTTTGAATTATTGAAATAGTCCTATTGCTTCTATAGGTGCGCTTTTGAACTAGACCTGATCTACGAGTAAAAGAGCATTGGAGGAGTTAAATGTTTCAAAAGCACAACAAACAGGAGAATTCAGCCATGTCAACTTTTCCTGTGCTTCATTCTATATGAATGAAGGCATAGTAATATAAACTTCCCAACAGATGATAAAGTTAATGATTTCAACCAAGGCAACTAAATGCAAATCTGAAAGCCTGATGTTGTGAGTAGACAATTAAGATCTTCCTTCACAGCAGTTTCTTATAATCTGATAATCCTTTTTAAGCAAAGTATTATTAGTTTGTTTACATCCTGACTCAAATTTCATATATCATAAACTTCTTTTTTATTATTTTTCTGTTTGCTCTGTCCTATTCTTGCCATTCACATTTTATCTTTCCTGTATGTTTATTGTCCTCACCTATTGTTTTGAAACCCCGATCATTTGTTTCCACATTATATTTCATCTCAATGAGATCTCTCTCTGTACAGGCACAAGAAAGAAAGGAAGCCTTGAGAAAGATCCCTGAGCAGTTCATATTATCAGAGGTTCGTCGAATGGTTGAGGAAATGCAAAATGTAAACAAGAAGATAGATGAAATTGTAAGCAATGAGATTTTAGATACATTTATCTTATTTTACTGAATTGTTGGTCTCTTTAGATTATTTTAGTGATTTCAGTATTATAATGTTGATGTCATTTTCAATATCATGAGCAATTCCACAAACTACTTGCCTGCATTTTATATATCTTGAGTTTCCTTATAGAGAAAAAGTTTAAACATTAAGGCTTGCTGAGAAATTTCAAGGTTTGAAATGCTACCAGACAACATATGATATTTATGTGTAGTTCTGTAGTAGGTTTATGCTTATTTATGACTATCTTTAGTCACAATCTTCCATTGAACTACATGCTTTTAGGTAAGTGATGATTTCATTTTGGGAAGTATACCTGTGAGAAAACATGAACAGATTGGAATAATGCTCTAACACACCTGAACAACGGATAAGTCTTTTCATATAAAACTTGATGTTTGGGACTATTGGGTTCTTAATTTTGTTGAAGGGAGATTGTTTGTAAATACAACCAATGCCCAAGCATAGAGTAAGAGGGACTTGGAATAGGCGTGGGATGAAGTGGGTGATCTTAGTAAGCTGGAATGCATGTGTTAGTTAAGGATGGGAGTACATAGTGTGATGTGAGTGAGACTTTGTCCAGTAAAAGACAAGATATGAGTGAGGCGAGGTTTCCAAAAGGGAAGTAGTCAAGGAATGTTGAGGGGGTGTGGTTTTCAAGGAAGAGATTTTTTGAGAAATGCAGCAATGTTGAATTAGAGGGATAAATGGAGGGTAAAAAGAATCCCTCCTTGTTGCATATGTTTCATCCCATTAATATGTACTCCTACTCCCACTCTTTTTCCTAGTCCATCTTTCTCTCAATTCTTACATTGCCTGTACACAAAAGTACTTCATCTTTCATCTCTTAGATAGCATTCAGATACTGTCTCGGGATAGAAACAAAAATAATGGGGACAGAGGATATGTCTACTGTCTTTCATGTTTTGAATGTATATAAATTCACTCGAATTTTGTCTCAAGACAGTTATTTTATGTTTCTGTCTTTATCCCATCAATCAAACATATTTTTGTCTCTTTTGTATAATATTATTTCTGTCATGAGACTCTAACCAAATGCAACCTTAGAGAGTCCTTATTTTTACAGCGTCTCAATTCTACTTTTAACATTACGAGAGGTATATCTATGGACTTTTATCTCAAAATGAACGCTAATTCTTTTTACTTTTTTAGTTTTGCCAGATCATATTCCTGATGCTTTTTCAATAATCATTTTCACTGCTGCTTTTCAATGATCATCTTCACCTGTTTGAATGTTTGAATCTGAAAATTAAAATTAAAATTTCTTTATCTGATTCCATCCAAGGTTAGAATAATGTCCTACTGATGTGCAGGAGGCCGCATTTGATGATTACTTCAAGCCAATCAACAAGCAAGCTGAGATTATAATGAAGACACAACTTGAAGGAGAGGAGAATTCAATGAAGGATATGATGAAGGCCATGCAAACACGGGCTTTGCTTGAGAAATTTGAAGCAGAAAGAAAAGCCAATGTGAATGGTGCAGGCGCGGAAACAAAAGCAAATGTGAATGATGCAGATGCAGATCAAATTAACCAGGAGACTGAACCCACCACCAAGCAGCACGCACAGGTGAGATGACCAGATCTGGTTTTTGTAAATGTCTCTCTCCCCTTCCCCTGGTGACAATTTTTGGGTGCTCTCATGAGTTTTGATACAATCACGCAAACCACCCTGACAGTCTGAATAATTGAGCCAATATTTTATGACTTCTAGTTATCCTTATTGTACTTCGAATACACAGCAATGATAGGTGTTGCTACAAGAATGATTGTGGTGATTGATTTGTGTTTTGGGACAAAGTCTTACTCTACAAATGATTGCAATGTGATGATTATTATCAGTAATGAATACAACGGTGCCAAGGCCTGAGGGCAATAAATTCTGGTCAAATGGCAAGAGCAATTATGTCCGTTCATGGAAAAAAAAAAAAAAAGTGGAGCGATGTTATAAGCGTTTGGAGAGGCATTAGCGGCTACCTAAAGGGAATACCAAACTTTACTCTATTTTTTCGTCGCATCTTCACTCTTCAGCTACATGGATTGACAGACTTTTTTTTCATGCCCGGAAAATCCTAGTTATCCTAGACTTGAACCCGAGACCCGCCCGCCTATAATGCAGATCTCTAGCCTTTTACCACCACGCCACAAACTGTTACTACATAAACTAGAAAACACCCAGCTACCTCAGCATGCTTACTGCAGGTTGAATATGAGACCATCTTTGTGCAAAGATAAAATTTTATTTTTCTTGTACAAAGATAAGGAAACAATAGGAGCAGAATTATAAATCTACTAGAAGCCATATTATTAATTTTTTTCATGGAAATTTTCCACGTTTTAGTACATGAAAGGACTTAATTTAATTCTGCACACGCACAAGAATATCTAAACCCTTGAATTTGAAGAATTGTTTGATTGAACGCCCTTCCTATCCCTTAGACATTTCTTCCGATATCTCCACGCAACTTGAATGATGGTAGCAGCACGGGCTCTCCAGTATGGAGATCGATACCTGTCAGACAGAAAGCAAAACAAAGTTTGAATGAACAGCCGAAACCATTTGCTGTTTTAAGAGTTCATTTTGCAACCAATGATTCAAATAGAAATTTATCCAATTTTTCACTTGAATCAAATCTTTGATTAAACCTCAAAATTCATGCACAAGACATGCTGAAAGCACACCATTGCATGAGGCTTGTCGTGTTGGCTACTACAAGATCAAAGTGGTCTTGACAGGTAACTTTAGAATCCTTGGCTGATCAACTTTAATGCTGTTGGGACTTTAGAACCTTGGCTGATGAGTTGATCTGACTGTGATCCTAGCATGAAGATACATTCAAGGCTATGGCTGTAGAACCACAACCACAGCCTAAATAACACCTTCACTGAAAGTTTAAGCCAGTAACATAAGCACTTCCCTGCTTTAATTTCGTGGTTATTCTATGATGTTTGATTGATTCTTCTTGAGAAGGAAAGGAGGCCTATTTACTTCATTCATGTTCAAATATTTTTAAATTATAGTAATAATTACAAAACCTTAATTATCAGCCAAATCAAACTCTAAAATAGCATCCCTTTTCTCATCCTTGTTTCTATGTTTGTACACCAATGCATGCTAACGGATTTTTTCTCCAATAAATGCATTTTTGTCATAAAGCATCTCTAAGATAAGCTCGCCTTCATACTAAAAAAAAAGGAGGAAGAAGATACTGTCTTTCAATTCCTTTTGAGAATGCATAGACCTCAAAGATATTATAATCAACATGCATGCAGTGCTTTTCTTGTAACAAAGTCAAACCGCTAAACTTACTAAACATGTATGCAAAAAAGATATGTATAGGCATCGAAATAACCTTATGGCTCCTTGGACGAGTGGATTGCGCAAGTGTCTTGCAAAAATGCTGGTGACTTCTTCAAGGTCTGCGGCACTAAGTGAAAATGCTTCTACATTTGTTTGGCACCTTACTGTCCTGCTACTAATCAAATACTGTCCAGAAGTCTTGATTCTCCTTCCATCTATGGTAAGAACCAAAATTTCATGTTCATGCTCTTATGGTATTATAGACGCCAACTATTGGAAGTTTGGCTATCGAATAACTTAAAAGTTAAAATGGTCTATCTGAAATAGAAATCAATATTCTCTTAAGAATCATGATATACCTTTGGACACTAAACTATGCTCAAGAAACCATGTGAGAAGTTCCTCGCCACAAACATCCCCTTCGCATAAGGGTAAAACAGTGCCATCATGGTCGATATTTTCCAGATTTCCCCGCACAATAAAAATCATCTTCTCAACCAGACCACCAACATGAAAAATCTCACTTCCCTTGGTGTATATTTTTTGTTTCAATTTCTCACAGACAACATCTAAGACATGGTCATCCATCAACTTAAAAATCGAAACCTACAGAATTTTACAAATAAATGCATAGTGGTTAGTCCAAAGTTTATTATGATGATGAAGTTAGAGAGTCTATATAGATATTATAATAATGAAAAAAAAACCTTGTCTTTCTCCTTTCTGGAGACAAACTATTGAGTTTGATTGCAACCCTCAGCCAAATTAACTCAACAGGTTATCAGTACTAATGATCTGTAGGAATCAATGGGTATGTCGTACATATCAAATCAATTTTATTGGCTTATGATATTTCATATCTTACTTTCTTGACAAGTTCAAAGAGATGCCTTCTTATATCCCTCTGAAGGTCTTCCGGCAAATTCTCCATAAGCATTCTTTCATTTACACCTCTAGTAACAGCCCAATGATATCGTTCAGCTTCTAACACTCTCCTACATGACAACAATTATAAATGTTATGAGATCCAAATAACATATGCCAAGGAATGTGACCATAGAAAGAAGTAAATTCTTACATGTGCGCAAGAGAAATAAGAGGAATATTATAGATAGAAATGCAAGGAAACAGCAAAAGAGTATAACAATAGGCAAAACATAAATGAAAGAATATTTGGTTTGACACAGCAAAATGATCCAGGAGAAAAATATCAGGAATTCCATTTCCCTAAGCAAGGCTTGATGGAGATAACAAAGGTTTCTTTATTTAAATATGGAGGCAAGATATGAAGGAGTTTGATGACACTGTTTCACTCACTGGACACTCCAAACCATAAAGCCTCAAAAGTGTATGGAATTTCATTACATTTCATCACAAAATCCATCATATCAAGAAATATATGATTGAAGTGCGCGAGTGCACACATGTGTGATGGGGAGAAAGGAATTTACCCCCCAAAACGATAGAAAGATAGAGATGAGAAGTTAAAAGAATATACATCAGACCTTCTTAGTTCTTGTGGCAAATACCGATGTCTCATCCACTGCTCAATATCTCGTTGCCTCAATGACATTTCTGACCTTCTACAAGGGAGAACAGAGAACAATTAATAAATAATAATCACTCAAGCAGATGGCATTCTAATCTACTTGTAAATACCAAACTGGGAATAGAAAACTAATTGGTGAATACGAATTGCATCATATGCCCCCACATCAAAATTGGCATAGAAGTTTTTAAATTTTTTCTTCTCATGATGTAATTATTTCAGGCATCTATCTCATTTCTCACCCATCATTTTTGTCTTTGGAAGTTTAGATTAAAGATAGTGAACTCTAGTAATGATGAACTCACATGTCGTCAAGATTAACCTTTTGAGTACCTGATTGGTGTTAAGCCTATTCTTCGACTGTTTTCAACAACTAAACTTATGTGATTTTATATCAGAAGAATAACCAACAGTTTGAAAAAAGATATAAAAAAGGGATTGGAAGAACTACATTTACTTTTGAATATATAGAGATTAATCAACATATCAAAGTTCACTTATATAGCAATTGATATGAATAACATAGCATGCTGTAAATGTGCAGAGAATTCTTAAAATTTCACACGTGAGAGTACTCCAAAGATTTCAGTTAATAAATTTAGCAATTCCTAACATCATACGATTCCCTCGTTGATGATATCGAGTCGACCATAGATGTAATGAAAATAAATTTAAGCAGGTCTTATACCATTCACTTTCAAGATTATCTATAAGAGAATTTCATTTGTGCTGATTAATTTATCATTCTTGTTAATACATTGAACTTTGCATCAGATACTTGCTCTATTGAGAGTAGGTGTTCAGCAGTGAAGTTAATGATCCTACCTCTGGTTATTTTGAAAGAAACCATCACTATATAAAGAGTATCTAAAATATGGGAGAGAAAGTGATGAAAAATATCTTTAAATATGAACGCAGGATAGCAACTAATTCATCAAGCACAACCTATAAATTTCTTCCTCAATCATTTGATACCCACACTCTAGCCTAGGCCATCCATGCTTTCAAATAAGAACACTATTGAAATGGATGCACAATAATAACGTTTTCACCAGCAAACATTCCACAAAAAAACAGAATGGAAAAAACAAAAACAAAAAAGCATGTCATTATGACCAACTGAAGGCTTTTGGGTGAGATTTGAGAGGAGAAATTAAATAAATTATACCTCCGACCAAGAGATTGGAGAAAATTCTGCATATTTCCAATGAGAAGAGCAAAGAGCAGGAGTCCAAGTCCAACGATTGCCATGGTAAAGAGGACTTCCCAAACAAAATAGCTTGGAACTTGGTTTCCAGCAAGAGTACTGATTTGCTTCGCAAAATTAAAAATACAACACCAAGTCATCAGAAAAACAGTTTAATTTGCACCAATATTGACACAATTATAATATCAAACAGGTGTGCTGCATAAAATGAAAGAGTAATTGAGAAGTAGCCCAAGAAATCAAAGGTTTCAAGATCACAAGGGTTAAAATAAACCTTGTTTTGTAAACTCAAGCAACACCACCAAGTGAAAAAGGAGGTGTTTTTAGCTTAGTGTAGAGCAAGTGCATTGAAAGTGATTGATCACACCACATTGTTTCCACTAGTCATTTGAACTTCACTCCGCACTCCGTTGTGGGATGAATATTCTTTTCTAATAAAATAATAAATACATAGATTTTCTGCATAACAAATTCCTAGATATAAATCGAAAAACTTATGCACCTATCTAATCCAATAAATTAAGAATTACCTCTGTGAACACATTAAAATGACAATTAATGATAACTAAAAACAAATAATAATAAAAAATATAAATCAAAATATTTGATCTTGTAACATGTATCTTTCACTTTGTAAGGATTTTGTTAATTATACAAAAGAAAATGGAAGATCATGACTGGAGGAAGTATTTTAGCGGCAAGTTTCATATTACTTTGCTATGGAGGGAATTTTCAACACATCATAATAGCTTAAAAAAAAGATGGAAGATCAAATTGCTCACATACCTGGAATCCCCAGAACAATGAATATATGTATCTGGTGAAGACATTTTTGCCGGTAAGGTTGACTGCTTTGGCATAGATTCCATAATCAAAACCAGTTGATGGACCACCCACTTCAAAACATTTACTAGCATGAGAGTTGTTTGTCCAGTCCAACCAGTATGGACGGGACCCATATTCTTCATTTACATTCCCATGCCCACAGTCTATAAATTCCATGCAACGATCTGGAAAACCAGTATAACGGCAAGCATCACGGAGACATTGATTAACTCTCTGTTAAAAGAGTGGGAGAAGCCATTTTAGTACTATCACCAACGCATCAAAATACATAACTAGTTTCGGATTTCGCTCAATCAGCCAAAAGGGTAAAGAAAGCAATGTGCCGAGAAAGAAAATGATCCATGCAATGATACTGCGACAAGAAAAGGAAAGTTATGCTAGTAAACCAAAATATTCCTCTCACTCTATCATTGCTTCAGAGGTTAAAAACTAGAGATCGAAGATTACGAGGAGATCGAGGGCGAGAACTCATGAAAAAATGTATATGCATCTCTAGATAATAGAGATCCAGAATAGTAAAAAAGTTCGTAAAACCTTCTGGATATTCGAAGGAGAAGAAAATGTTTACAGAAATAAAGCTCAATATACTCACCTGCAACCCAAAGAGATACCAACATGACCCAACGATGTGGCCAGACAACATATAGGTGAAAAGATTTATAATGAAGTTTGCCAATGCTGTCTCAAATATGAAGCCACTTGGAGACCGACCAATGAAGAAAGGAGTAAGCCTACACAGCTTTGGAATATTCTGGACAAGAACAGCTGATCGCAGAAGATTTTTGGCATTATTTGCTCCAGAGGCTCCCTGTCCCATTGGTAAGACTACTAATATAATGATCTGCACATGATTATCAAGAATATGGTATTAGATTCCAGTGCTAATAGAAGACATAATTTACTGAACCTGGAAGATTACAACGTCATTTCTAATATTTTGCTCAGGATGAAGACAATATAAGGATTAGTAGGCATTGTGTTGCAAGCAGAGAGTACGGAACTAATATAAAAAGGGGTGTTAAAAAGGATGGCGGTGGTTGAGGACAAGGAAATGCTGGCGGATACCATAAAGATCTAAGGGATTGAGATGCCTCACTCAACGTGGGCCATCCATGTACATCCTGATATTATACATAGAATTACATGAACAGTCCTATACATGACATATGGTTGCAAATTTAATGTTTTGAGTTCAAGGGTCATCAAAATATTTTAACAAAACGTGTTGCCTTGAGCGCAGGGGGTGAGGCAGGGGGTGAATCAATGATTTTCCTCTTACTCGACTCATCCTTGTGTGCTCAAGCTCACTCTACTTCTTTTGTTGGTTACTATCCCATCTCAAGTTTTAGTATATAAATACTTGATAAAAGTCTTCTTTTTCCAATGTGGGTACCAAATCCTATATATTCTCTTTGCACTCAAAAAGCTATTGTGTTTTACCAATATGAAATAGACTTTTGAAATACTTTTACAACATATATATATATATATATATATATATATATATATATATATATATATATATATATATATATATATATTTTGTAAGAGTTATAGTAAGATTAGGAGAGTGTTCATTAAGTCAATCATGAAGTGACTATCATAGCATAGTGATGACACTTCACATTTTTCAAGTTTTACCAAGACTTCATTTCAGATTGATGACATTATTTATCCTCCCCATATAAGGCAATCAGACTTAGTGACTTGCTTCAACTAAGTTGGGCCTAAGACCTAGTGTTGTCCTTGTGCCTGCTAGAATCCAAATTCATGTAATGACAAACAATTAATTTCCACATCCTTGGTCAGGTTCAGAATTTGACGTTTAGATGCTTGTTATTCAAACATAAAAATATAGTTATGACATGATGTGATGAGTCTTAAGTGAAATTTAGAAGGTCAATAGCTACCACGCTAGACAGAGAATGAATCACTAACCTGTGGGAGTGGCAAAACCACAAATAAGTCAATAAAGAACCATCCTCGGATGTAGTGCTTGGCAATTTTCTTTGGATGGTCAATTAACTCTTCAGCACCAACCACTCTAGATTCAGGAGCAACATAAGCTAACCTAAACTGCAGAAAATAAATGAGAGTCTTAATGAACTGATAATTGTTAAGAATAATTTTCATATATCAGTCAAAGTTGGACTTTTAAAGAGCTTCAAGACAGAATAATGGAGTTTCACAATCATAGTTGAATAGTTAAAAGAGCACAAGGACAAGCTCATCATTTTTTATAGGATCTTTTTTCATCACCGGGTCGTTTTATATTACATTACGGTTTTCATCACCTTTAAATTTAATCTCATGTGTCATAAGAAGTTCTATGATCCTAGAAAAAAAGTTTTCAACTAAAATTTCACATGATCCCTTTAGCGGCTTTAACAGTGTCAAGTGTGGTGTTACTACAAAGCCTATAATAAATGATCTCTACATTCAAAATAAAAAAGATTGCCATTAGTACTAATGGAGATGACAGGTCTGACAACAGCCAGAAAAAAGGAAAGAAAATCAGATTAATGTAAGGAGCTAGTGTACCTGAAGAAGTATGTTTAGTAAGTAGATGAGATCAGTCAAGCTCCTAAAAACCACAATTGTTTTAGTCATTGGCCAATCAATAACTATGCACTTGTTTTCCTACAACCAAAAATGAAACTCGTGTAATTCCAAAAAACAAATACAAGCTAAAGTATGAACTAAGGAGAATAATAAAACCTTAAAGTAAAAAACAGATGAAGTATCTTAGCAATAACAGAAGCTTTCGAACAATTATTATGGAAGTTCTTTTTTCAAACAGTTGCTTGTGGAATCTAGAAGGTCTATACAATCAAAGTAAAATCACGACCAGACAATGACCTCATCATGGACCCTCTCAGCAATAGAATATCCATGATTAGAACACAAAAAGTTGAAAGGCCTTAAAGTTAACAAAACTATTTAAAAGTTGCTAAAATCATGGTTTCAGAATTGTACTATATTAATGCCATTAGCTATAAGTTTCGGAGCAAAAAGCAAGATAAACATACCTGTTGCACCCATAGTAAGAAAAAAAACAAGGGATCAATGAAAATCGCCACCAAGCATGAAATGAAAAAAAATTTGTTCCACTTTTGAACCACATGAGCATGAGGATTCATAACTCTAAGAATATATGAGTTTATAACATCATTGAATCTCCTTGTCCAACTTGTAGCATCTTCATGGAGAACATTATGAAACTGCAAAAAGCACAAAGACCGAAAGCTATGATCTAGTAATGGTTCAACATACTATTTAAAGCCAATCACAGGATACTGAATATTGTTTTCTACTTGTAGAATTAGAAAAGATACACAATTCTCCTGCAGTTGAAAAATAGATTTGCTTAGCTTCATAAGTTAACCATGGCATTGGAACTTACCAAAAAAACTAAACAAACTAGGAACTTAGACAACAAACCAATGATAGCCAACTTTGGTCAAATTTTATGAATGCATCAACTCATCACCTTATGCATATACGTTGTCAAAATCTCCAAAACAAAACGAACCTATTCTCCTCTTAACAACCATCATATTAGGTCCATAAGAGTATAATAAATCTCGAACTTTGAAAAGCCAAATGGAGAACTAGTTTTCTTCCTCCTCCTTGAACAATGATTTTCCCCTACATCATGCTATAGTCCTCAAAACCAACCAACAAGATGTCAAAGATCAGACCTTGAGCTTCGTGCCATACATTTATGCCGTGGAAGAATTTAAACGATTGCCAGGGTAGATTTTGCAAACAAATTCATGCAAATGAACATTCCAAAACAACATAAGAACTAAAAGGGTTCCCAAACAGTTAGGCTATATGCAAAGAAGAATGCAAACAAATGAGCACATAGATAACACCCAATTCAATACCAAAAATAGAATCTGAAACTCAACCATGTTAGAGAATAATATAAATCATATTCCAAGTTCTCACCTAAGAGTTTAAGCTTTTAGATAAGATAAGATAGTTCCTTTACATGGTATCAAAGTCTTGTTGACCAAGCGGTCGCGAGTTTAAATCATAATCCATATAAAAACCGGATAGAACTACATAGTTTTATTGACCAAGCGGTCTTGTTGACCAAGCTTTTACATAGTTTTATGATAGAACTACTCAACAAAAGTGACCAAGCAAAAATATATGCAACAAAATTGCCATTTATGGATGAAGTTTTAATCATAATCCATATAGAAACTGGTCCCCCTGTTTGTATAATGAAGGGCAACAAGAAGTAGCAGTAAAAATCCAGGATAACATGACAGAAACTCCAGAAGCTATAAAAAAAAATTCTATTAGAACAAAAGCATACCTTGGAATCTTTGGAATGGTAATACGATGGGCATGTTGTGCAGTAAGGATCATTGCACATCCCTAGTTGCCCAGACCTCATTAAGTGGGAATTTGTAGCAGTATTTGTGTCATCCCGGTTGTTCTGATCCATTCCTTTGAAAGATACATAGCTTTCTGGCTTGGGTTCCACCTTTTTGCGAGCTATTACACCATGATTTGCCGGGAACAGGTTTTCAGTGTTACGGTTGATATATAACGGGCCGCTCATTTGTGCCAGTAGAGCTTTTCTTTCTCTACGCAGTGGACCAGTATAGCCAACACGATTGGCAAAACCATAGGACTCCATGGAATTCACGGTAATAGAAATTGATTCACTCGGAGTCCTGGAAAGAAATGGCGAAAATCGAGAATCCACCTCTTCATCCATTAACTTTGGATGTGTGTCTGACAGCATTGGTGCATCATCTTTTTCATGGTCAGCCATTGCTTATTAATAGAGCCTACAAAGGAGCAGAAAATGAAAACAATATTCAATACATATAAATGCATGTCCAATTACAGAAGGAAAATTCATGAAGAAACACAGTGGAACAGGAACCCGAAAGGTGAGTGAAGAAAAATAAGAAAGAAAGGTGAAAAATCAGTTGATCCTATGCTCGTAATGATTTGATGAATTCATGAGATCAATAAATTCTTCTCAATAAATAAATAAAACTCATTCGGGCCAAACATGTTCGAGCAGAAAAAATCTAGTTTAGTTTAGTTCCCATGATTATAACCTTCGTTGAAGAAGAGTTCAGCTTACTCAAGTCAAGCCCAAAAGGTTACATTTGACCAGTGATTCTAGCTACTAGCAGTTGATGTATCAAAAACTGATTCTGTGCTGTGTAAGAACATCATTAAAAGAACATCATTAACCAAAAGGACTTCTAGCAGACTCTATATATAGTTAGTTTTTCCTGCGCAGTTAAGAGATTGCCCATATATGGATGACAAGAACAGACACCCAATTTGACTTTAAAAGAGCAAAATCACTGATGAGCAGCAAAGGGTGTTACTTTTAAGCTCAACTGCTGAAACCCACTTCAGAACTCGCTACACTAAAACAAAAACAAAAGATCAGGCACAAACCTGCTGTAACTTGGGAGCAAAGAAAACCAGATTAAATTCTAAATCCCAAGCTGCATCATCAAGCAATGAGCAATGCAATTCAAGCTTGAAAGAACGGTACTGGAAGAGATAAAGAGGGAGACTTTGAAAGAGACATTGAAGACTTCAGTTGAGGGCTGTGTCAACCATTGTTGGGATGACTTTTGATCCACTGGTTTGCTTTGGTTGCCCATTATACAAAGCTTCGTAAGAAACCAGACAAGAATATAATGAACTTTCCTGTGTCATGCCAGTAATTACTTGTCAACTATGACGACTTGTACTTGGTTGACTCTTCAATAAAATAATCTTCGTCCAAATTGGCTTCGCCGTCTGCTTTGACGGGGGTACCTTCTTCTCAAACATTGGGAAATTTTATATAGGAACGAGGTACTGCATGTCTTATATTATTTGCAGAATAACCGAGATTTCTGGTTCAATTATATTTTCTTATAAAATACTTTTAAATAATAATAATGTATTTTCAAGTAAAAGATATTTTAAAAATTAACTTCTATTATGATTTTAAATATACAATATGTCATGCACGCATCAAGAACTATCTATCTTTCTCTTATTTAATTTTTTCAAATATTTTGAAATTTTATACAGTTATATTTTTTTAGGATGAAACATCAATTATCTACTATTAAATTAAAAAAATATAATCAAATTAGATACCTTAACTATTAAGGGCAGAATAGCAAATTCACACACATTCCTAATTAGTTATTTATTATTTTTTACTAGTAATAAATTTGATTTTTTTTTCAACACGTGTTTTTTTAAATAAATAAAAAATTCACAAATCAGACACCCTCATAAACCGGCAACCCTCACCCAAATTGGGTTAAGAGAACAAGAAACCCGGTCTCTAGAAATTAAGGCCCATCACCACCATTCTTGAGCTCATTTTTCTTGTTTCGAGGGTTTCTCCAGTTATAATAATAATAATAATAATAATTATTATTATTAAAAAAATGCTAGCTAGGGATTCAGGAGCGGTTGCGTGTTTTTGGCGCGTTGCTATCTTGTTGCCCAAGTTTTAACATAGCTTCATACAAGTATAGTGTAATAGAATTCTCCAGAGACAGAAACAGAAACACACCAAGTTTCGAGCTTTCAATTTGTCTTCCAGAACTCTTACTCTTTTTTTGTAAATAAAGTGCCACTTCTACTTCTTCTTCTTCTTCTTTTAAAGCTTCAAGCTTAACCAGCTGCTAAACAACGTTAGTTTCTTATTTCTTTTTCTTTTATTTTATCTGGGTTTTGGATTAGAATTGAAGAACATTCGTTCGTTATATAGTTGATTTGTTTTAGCAAGTATATATAAGAATAAGAATGTTGTATATATTTATGCTTTGTTCGATTTTAATTCAATTTTGCTTTGTTGATTGCAGATTTTTGGTGCTGTTTCTTAAGATCGTTAATTTCTTTTAAACGTAGCAGAGTTTTATTACAGTATATAACTAACTAGTTAATTGCCCACACTACGTTGCGGGCCGAACAAATATTTTTTATAATTATTGAGAATAAAATAATTAATAAATTTTGTTAATACAAAAATAAAATATAACATTTATAAATGCAAGATTTGATATAATGAAACACATCAACACATCCTATTATAACAACAACAACAACATTGAAGGCTTAACATCTAAAAATATCATTACTATTATTGTTAAAACAATACAAATTATTAAATTATGTCGAGAAAAAAAAACTCAAAAACATTAATAAAAGAGGAAGCAAGAAAAAAAACTAAAATTATTATTGTTGTTGTTGTTGTTGTTGTTGTTGTTATTGTTATTGTTATTGTTATTATTGCATGAATAATAGGAAAATAAATTCAATAAAAGAATAAAAAAAACTAAAAAAAATTAACAAAAGAGCAAAAAAAAAATGAATAAAAATAAAAATTATTAGCTAAAAAATCATTTCAAATAAAAAAAACTAATAAAAAAACCAAAGAAAAACAAATAAGAAATGTCAGTTTTCAAATGATCATAAATACAAACTAAAATTTAAGAAGAAAAGTTTTGAAAAAAATGTTATCTCAACTAAATAGAAAATAATAAAACTTAAAAACCAAAACTAAAGGTACATATATATAAATATAGATAAAAATAGGAGCTATTTAAGAACTACAAAAAAGTAAAGGAATTAAAATAAAAAATCAAAAGTATAATGGCCGAAAATAAAATCAAATATATTATCAATTTCAATCAAATGAAAAAAAATTAAAAAATCAAATAAAATATAATATCTATACATGCAAGTTTTGATATTATAAAACACATCAATACATTTTATTATAACAACAGGAACATCTAAGCCTTAACATTTAAAAATATCATTATTATTACTGTTAAAATAATAAAAATTATTAAATTACCTTCATAGAAAATTAAAAACATTAAAAAACATGAAGCAAGAAAAAAAAACATTATTCTTATTGCATTCATAATAGGAAAAACTATCCAATAAAAAAATTCCATAACTTAAAAAAAAATGAAAAAAAATATAAGAAAAAAATCTGACGTCAAAATAATAAAAAGAAAGAAAAATGAAAAAAAAAGAGAACAAAAAAACAAAATAGAAAGCGCACTGGTATGGGTCGAACCCTGCCCTCCTATTTAAGAAGCCGTCTTTTATCCACTAGGCTACAGATATCATTTTGATTCTCCTCAATTGTTAAATATCTTAAAACAGGCGAACCAAACGACCCGAACAACCCAAAAACTGAGTAGAACTATTACAATCCACAATGATTCTCCTCACATGCTACATAAAAAAAGGAAGCAAGAAAAAAACTAATATTATTATTCTTATTGAGTTGATAATTGAAAAAAAAATCAATAAAAAAATGTCAACAAATTGTTTTTTTAAAAAAAATAAGTGAAAAACATCAAAATCAATAAAAAATATTAAAAAATAAAAATAATTAATAATAATAATAATAAAATATAAGTGAAAAAAACATCAAAATAAATAAAAATGAAAAAAAAAGCAAAGCGAAAAAAGAAAAAAAAAGCAAGGTGAAAAAAATAAAAATAATAATAAAAATATAAGTAAAAAAAGGTCAAAATCAATAAAAATCAAAAAAATCAAAATAAATAAAAAAAAAAGCAAAGTGAAAAAAAATAAAACAAAGAAAGTGCAAAGAAGTGCTGCGGGGTTCGACTGCCACATGCTACAGATCCACTGGTAAGAGTCTTACCAGTGGTCCAAATGCTTTTTGTGATTTTGTTTCTGAAAAAATATAAAGACTATAATTAAAAAAACACTATTCTAATCCACAAGAATCACTTTGATCTCTTTTAGTATGTAGGATAATAGTAAGGATTCTTAGTCGTCCTTCTCTTTTTTCATATCCGGAGTTAAGTGTGTAAAATTCGACTATCCCGATTCTTATAAGATAAATATGTTACGACTTGAACCCGAGATCTATAATATAGATATCAAGCCTTTTAACACCACGCCAAAAACTTTTATTATATAATCTAGAAAACACCCAACTACGTTAGCATGTCGATCGCAGTTGAATATGAGAAAATCTATGTACAAGAAAAATAAGTTTTTAATAATATGGTTTCTAGTACATTCATAATTCCGTTCCTATTGTTTCCTTATTCATATGTTGTCTTCAATTTTCATGGAAATTTCCACGTTTTAGTACATGAAAAGACTTAATTTAATTACGTTAGATGCTCTAACCCCACACACACACACACACAAGAATATCTAAACCCTTGAATTTGAAGAATGGTTTGATTGAACGCCTTGCTATTCCTTGGACATTTCTTTCGATCTCTCCACGCAACTTTAACGCGGTAGCGAACGGGCTCTCCGAGTATGGAGATCGATTCTGTCGAGACGAAAGCAAAACAAAAGTCCGAATGAACAGTACGAAACCATTTCGTTGTTTTAAGAGTTCATTTTGCAACCACCGATTTAAAAGAAATTTATCCAATTTTTCACTTGAATCAAATCTTTGATTATAACACAAAAGTCATGCTGAAAGCACACTAAAACTCTCCTTCCGAATTTACTTGCACTACAAAAACAAAGAAAACCGTTGCTAATATTAATTAGCAACGGCATTTGCAACGTACACAATCCGTTAGAAAAAGTCGTCACAAATTTTGCTTGCAACGGATTACCCGTTTCAAAATAATTTGCAACGGATTACCCGTTGCAATTTCTCTCATTGCAAATACACATTTTGCAACGGTTGGTCAGTTCATGTTGCTAACAATGAGTCCGTTGCAAGGAATATTATTTAAATTTTAATATATTTAAAATCTATTTTTAATATATTTTAATTTTAATTAATTACAACTAAATATTTTAAAATCACTAGCAAATATTGAAATATTATTAATATTGAAAATAACATAAATATGGTGGAAATAAAAATTATTATAAATTAAAATTCTTAATACACTACTGATTCGATGACATTTACATGACTAAGTAAATAAACATGAAATTAAAAATACATATTTAAGGCAGAAATGATCTACGATGTTGTTGATGAGAGAAAGATAGACCATTATATGGCATTTGAGGTCGAGGTCCTGGTGCCATTATAGGTGATGGCATCGACGAAGCCACAGGTGATGGCATCGACGGAGCTACAGGTGTTGGCATACTTAGACCCATATGTCTAATCAAGAGCTTAAGACAATCTTCAATGGAAGAAATTTGAGTTTGCATTTGATCCAATTGCTCTTGATACCGTCTATTAGTTGTTGTGCTTGGATATGATGAATTTACTGAGTAGGTATGTGATGAAGAACTCACATCAACTTTAGATTTAGGCATGCGGGGTGCACCATATACTCGACCCTTGTTTACTCCCCTTGAAACCTTACACCAAGCTGCTCCATCAAAAGAGGGATGATTGTCCTGATCAGGTCCATATCTTGGAACCATCTCATTTCTATATTTTTCCTGCAAACAAACAAGTCCATGTGAAATTATATTAATTTGAATATGAATGATATTTCATATATATATTTTAAAAAAAATAGAAGTACTTACCACCACTGTTTTAGACCGGTTATCTACAAATGTGCCGGTCTCATTTGATTTTTGATGCAAAGCAGAAAAGTCCTCATCCCACGGAAGTTCTTTCCCGACGGCCTGTTCTTGCTACGAACATGAAAAAAAAAGTAAGCAGCAAAAATATTAAACAAATTAAATTACAAGTGGTGAACAACAACATTTCATACCATACTAGCTCGATATGATGCAAATGACACCGAGCCAGAAGTATGGGTACTTATTTTCCCATCTGTTTTCTTCAATCGATTCTATTTTGAACTTTTGGATCATTTGCGGAATGTATCAGTAGACCAAACATCGTTGATCATCATATTTCAATCTTCATTTTGGATCCAAACAGGTCCTTTATCTAGGCAATCGATTATATTTGTTGTACCTATTATTGATATAGCTTTATTTCGAGCTCTGGCCAATTGTTGGTTCAAGGAAATTTGAGCTTTATCTTCCCATATTTTACGCACAATTGCTACATCTTCTTCCGGGAAGGCATATTTTTTCTATCAAATACATATGACAATTAATAAATGTTAACATAAACACACGGATCTCAAACAACCTCATCATTTAACAAAGAACTAGTATCTCGTGCCAATCATTTGCAAAACATCTAGGTATATCAAGTTGGATCAAAATTCCACTTATGCAAGGAAGCATAAACTACATTGGAGCTCCATGCTAAAATAATACATTATAATCGATCAAGTGTGCTTGAAAACAGGAAAGTCAAAACACATATTTAGACCAGAACCAAAACCAAAGGAAGAAACCGCTCAACACCATCTACACCTAGCATTTACTAAGCCGGATACCTCATAGCATCCCCGAACAACAAAAATCCATTAAGTGATCATTCAATCATTCAATCAGCTAAACCATCCCCATAATCCAGTGGAGAACACATCCCGAGCCATATATCAACATAATCGCTCCATAATTGACACAGATACAAATTCATTATTCTTATTAATCATAAAGAAAACTACTCCCTCAAGAAAACAAAGTATCCATCAGCCAACTTCACATAAAAATCATGATACTTTCAGGGAAACAATTCCTAATCAAGAACAAAACCAGACCCAAATCATAAATCCATATAAATGATCTGTATGTAAGCTAATTCCAACTATAATACAAAACCAAATTGGTCAAAAACACATCAACAAAACATCTAACCAATCAATCCATCATTCAAAAAGCTTCAAACTTTCCCTTCAATTTCCAAACTACTAAACAAACAAGGCAAATCAATTCTCAATAATAATTCAACTACTGTTAAACATGATTGTCAAATCTCCCGCAAAAATAGTTAACAGAAAAACATACCTTGAACTCCTTAAACAGTTCATCTTTACACATGGCATCAACTTTATCCCAAGAGTGCCATGGCCCCTTGAAATTAGTTCTTAAAATTAGTCCGATTTCTCGGCCACATGAACCATTATTGAACCTGAAAAATTAAAGTAACAAACATTCATGGAACAATAATGACACAAATAATAACTATGTAATAAAAATATTATACTTACTCGGATGTTCCATACAAACTCAATTCCTTTTTTCCCGACACTGGATCGATTGCCATGTCAAAAGTCTTCCGTTTAATGCTTACACTGCTCCGAGAACAACTTGAACCATGTATTGAATGGAGGCAATCCGGATCCTCCGAACAGATGCATGTTACTACCTTCTCTTGACTCATCGAATTCTCTCTCATCACTACCATCTTCATCAACTTCATCTCCAACTCCTCCCGCATAACCTTGATGAACATTAAATTCTCTGAACATGCTTGTATCATCTCGCGGGACACCTTGTGTTGCTAACAAATCTTGAAACCCGAAAGCTGTAGTTGCAACTCTGTGTGCATAATAATCATGTAGTTGATCAGGCTCGGGTTGGTGAGAAGATGATGCGTTCTTATCCACGGTAGATGGAGTTCTATTCGCTCTGGATGCGGACCTATCACTTCTGGAATATTGTAATATAGATGCTTGTTTAGACATCCTACAACAATTGGATTGTCGTCAATAAGTATTGTTGGTAAAAACTAATCAATATGACAATAATAAGAAATATGAACAAAAGAATATTAAATATCATAAGTTAATATATCAATTAAATATAAGAAATACAAGCAGTATGCTAATCAACATCATCATCAAAAGATATTGATTGATGCTTGATTGTGAGCACTTCCAGTCAAGAGCTATGTGTATCTTAAGGTTTTCTTTTATTTACTATGTTTGTTTGGAGTTCACAAGAAATTCTATTGGGTGATGATTTATAAGCAAAAACAAGCACCCAAGTCCTTAATCTAACACCACTCAGGATGACACTAAGCTAATAAAATCCAAACATATTCTTCTTCAGGATGTAAAACTTGAATTTCTGAATTGGCTATTAGGCTCCATCATCATGTATAAGTTTGAAATTGAAGAGAAAAATTCTTGAAATTTGTAGAGAATAAGATCATGTCTGGCGAAATAAATGATGAAGATTGATCAAAATATTTCCATGGAAAAGGTTTTGCATAAACACACATCAATAAGTAACCCATGGTATACTCGCCACAATCACCTTAAAAATAGAGGGCTCAATGGTTCAGTATAGAGTGTTTTCCTAGTCTCCGAACAGAGCAATCAATATCCAAGAAAATCAACAAATCATCATAAGGAGTGTGATGTCCAGTGGATTTTAATAAGATGCCCCAATAACACCAAAATATGAGTGTGATGTCAAGTGAATTTTAAAAGATGCAAATTCTTAACACCAAAATATGATCATGAGAAAGCATCAGAATAAATGAGAAGATGAGTTTATAACAGATCTGCAATTAAGCACTATGTTAAGCAATAATCCTCAGTCAAGCTTAGTAAAATAAACAAAAAGAAAAAAAGAAAAAATAAATTACCCATTAATATGTTAATAGTTACAATGGGGATTCGAATCTCATTTACATACATTTATGCTCAAATAGGGATTCCGCTCCATTGGACCATCCTCAAATAGTTTCAAGTTTTCTCAAAACGGAATGATAGAAGTTTCTCTTCATATGCATGTAAAACTTCTCCAAGAAGAAAGTTGACTTGAGCTCAAAATTATCCGATCGAGACCATCAGCTACTCGGGCTCAACATTTACAGACTACTTCAATAATGAATCGAGCATAAGTTTTATTGTGAAACCCAAAACAAAAGCCCATCTCGCTGGTCTCTGTACTTTTACAACTCGGAATCTGGTAGTTGTGTGTGTGTGTATCAATTCCTTTCTCTTCCATTTCCTTTCTCTTCCATTTTTCTAAGTTCTTTCTCTCTTTTGTTATTTTTCATGATCATACTATGTAACTAAATTGGATTTGGTTGAAGAAAACGTAAGCCTCAAAATCAATAAAACTATGAGATCTAATATGATCAAAACTTTTAGCAAATCATAGTCCAACTACTTATGGCTTGCAAGCCAAAGCATTTTAAGCCAAATATACAAAGGTCAACTAGTTAATATCCATTAAAGGAGTAGTGTATTGCTACATTCCTTTGTACCCTGGAGTCCGAGCGGACACTACTCGTGTACTTATATCCCCTTCATGCAGTTAAGTGTTAACAGATATGAAGTTTATAATGAACTTCGACTAAAAAGCATAACTACATTGTACTCCAAAGAGTCATCACTTCAAAACAATTACATCTCCGAGGTAACGACTTTCACAGCATGGCTTTTAGGAGATAAATTGAACAATTAAGTTACATAGAATCCAGTGACTTTAAACTCCGAGATTCTAGTCGTGAATTCTCCTATAAAAATTGTTTTTACCACATTCATCGACAAGAGAAGCTGGAATTGCAGCATTGCCTCTAGATTTAATAGTTGAAGGAAAAATGTTACGAGATCTAGTAGAAATCACAAACAAGAATAACAGACAACGATGTAATAGATCAAACAAAACCAGAGAGCCTCGATAACAACCAAAAACAAGATTACAAGAAAACTCCTTATACAATGTGGCTTGGTGATGAGTAAAGAATTCCAAGAACTATTTTAAAAAGAGCGCCCCTTGGGATCCAACAACATCTAAAATGAAGCAACAAGACAGCAAGTTCTCTTCTTTTACAATTCTTTTTCAAAATTCCCGAGAATCAAGAAAGCCCTTAAACCAAAAAAAGAAAAATGAAGAGGGACCAAGTTAAGAGAAGAACTCACGGATTTGTTATCGGAACTCGCGGATTTAAATTTTGAAATGGTGACCGTACCTTCGTTGTTCCGGTGATGCGCTCATTGGGTGGTCGAAGCTCGTCGTCGGCGAGGTGGTGTTCCAAAGGTGCACGGTGGGGTTGCAGATGGTGGGGCTATTCGCCTTTGCTTCAACGGAGACCAGCAGTGGGTTTACGGTGCATAGGGAGGATTCAGACGAGGTGGTGTAAGGTGGTCGGAGTTTATGGTCGATATTGTTGAACCGAGAGGAGAGAGAGAGAGGTCTTCTGGTTTTAGAGAGAGAAGGTGACTGAACCGAAAAAAGAGAAAAAAAGAAGAAGGGAAAGAGAGAGAGGGTCTTGAGGGTCTTCCGGTTTTGTGTAAGATGCTTGATTTTTCGGGAAGAAGAGATTGAGCTGGTGTTCGTCTTCCGGTTTTGTGTAATTAAGATGCTTGATTTTTCGGGAAGAAGAGATTGAGTGGTGTTCGTCTTCCGGCTTTGTGTAATTAAGATGCTTGATTTTTCGGAAGAAGAGATTGAGTTGGTGTTCGGTTGATGGAGTGTTAATGTGAGTAAATTAATGTGAGTAAATCAACACGCGACCGGGAAAGAGGAAGACACTGGATATTCAATTTAAAACGGTAAAATGGTGCGTTTCATCTTTAATTTGCAACGGCTTAGCCGTTGCAAATGTTGCAAATGCAACGGACAATCCGTTGCTACTGCAACAACAAATCCGTTTTTTTGCAATTAGTTTAGCAACGAAATATTCGTTGCTAAACAATTTCCGGATGCAAATTTTGCAACGGAATTTTGCCGTTACAAAATTCCGTTGCTAACGACACCCTGTTTTTATAGTGTTGCAGCAAACACCATACATCTTTAATGGAACGTTTCACTTTTCCATGTAGCATGTTCAGCTCTATCTTTATTCTCAAATCACAACTTCACTCGGAAGTTAAAAGCCCTACCTCAGGTTGCTTAAATGGTAGTTATTTAAGCTGCAATCCTTGCATGAGGCTTGTCGTGTTGGCTACTAGTGGTCTTGACAGATTAACTTTAGAATCCTTGCATCGAGACTTTAATACTCGTTGGGACTTTAGAACCTTGGTGATAAGTTAATCGATTGTGGTCCTAGCATGAAGATACATTCAAGGCTATGATTGTAGAACCACAACCACAACCTAAATAACACCTTCATCGAAAGTTTAAGCCAGTACCATAAGCACTTCCTGCTTTAATTTCATGATTATTCTATGATGTTTGATTGATTCTTCTTGAGAAGGAAATGAGGCCTATTTGTTTCATTCATGTTCAAATATTTTTAAATTAGACACCCTCTTATTAATGAAGGTGTTTACAAAACCTAATTTATCAACCAAATCAAACTCTAAAATAGCATCCCTTTTCTCATTCTTGTTTCTATGTTTGTACGCCAATGCATGTTAACTGAAATTTTCTCCAATAAATGCATTTTTCTCATAAAGCATCTCTACGATAAGCTCGCCTTCATACTCAAAAAAAGAGGAAGAAGATACTCGTCTTTCAATTCCTTTTGAGAATGCATAAACCTCAAAGATATTATAATCAACATGCATGCAGTGCTTTTCTTGTAACAAAGTCAACAGCTAAACTTATTAAACATGTACGCAAAAAGATATGTATAGGCATCGAAATAACCTTATGGCTCCATGGACGAGTGGATTGCTTGGTGACTTCTTCAAGGTCTGCGGCACTAAGTGAAAATGCTTCTACATTTGATAGGCACCTTACTTGTCCTCGCTACTAATCAAACACTCGTCTGAATTCTTGATTCTGCTTCCATCTATAGTAGGAACCAAAATTTCATGCTCATGCTCTTATGGTATTAAGGATGCCAACTATTGGAAGTTTGGCTATCGAATAACTTAAAAGTTAAAATGGTCTATCTGAAATAGAAATCAATATTCTCTTAAGAATCATGATATACCTTTGGACATTGAACTATGCTCAAGAAACCATGCGAGAAGTTCCTCGCCACAAACATCCCTTCGCATAAGTGTCCTCCGGAACCATCATGGTTGATGATTTCCGGTTTTCCCGCACAATAAAAATCATCTTCTCAACCGGACCACCAACATGAAAAATCTCACTTCCCTCGATGTATATTTTTGTTTCAATTTCTCACGAGACAACATCTAAGACATGGTCATCCATCAACTTAAAAATCGAAACCTACAGAATTTTACAAATAAATGCATAGTAGGTTAGTCCAAAGTTTATGATTATGAACTTAGAAAGTCTATATAGATATTATAATAATAAAAAAAAACCTTGTCTTTCTCCTTTTCGGAGACAAACTATTGAGTTTGATTGCAACCCTCGACCAAATTAACTCAACAAAGTTATCGAGTACTAATGATCTGTAGGAATCGATGGGTATGTAGTACATATCAAATCAATTTTATTGGCTTGGGATATTTCATATCTTACTTTCTTGACAAGTTCAAAGAGATGCCTTCTTATATCCCTCTCGAAGGTCTTCAGGCAAATTCTCCATAAACATTCTTTCATTTACACCTCTAGTAACTGACTCAATGATATCGTTCAGCGTCTAACACTCTCCTACATGACAACAATTATAAATGTTATGAGATACAAATAACATATGCCAAGGAATGTGACCATAGAAAGAAGTAAATTCTTACATCTGCGCAAAAGAAATAAGAGGAATATTATAGATAGAAATGCAAGGAAACAACAAAAGGTGTAGCAATAGGCAAAACATAAATGAAAGAATATTTGCTTTTACACAACAAAATGGTCCAGGAGAAAAATATCATGAATTCCATTTCCTAAGCAAGGCTTGATGGAGATAACAAAGGTTTCTTTATTTAAATATGGAGGCAAGATATGAAGGAGTTTGATGACACCGCTTCACTCACTGGACACTCCAAACCATAAAGCCTCAAAAGTGTATGGAATTTCATTACATTTCATCACAAAATCCATCATATCAAGAAATATATGATTGAAGTGCGCGAGCGCTCACATGTGTGATGGGGAGAAAGGAATTTACCCCACAAAGCGGTAGAAAGATAGAGATGAGAAGTTAAAAAGAATATACATAAGACCTTCTTAGTTCTTGTGGCAAATACCGATGTCTCATCCATCTGCTCAATATCTCGTTGCCTCAATGACATAACTCGACCTCCTACAATGGAGAACAGAGAACAATTAATAAATAATAATCACTCAAGCAGATGGCATTCTAATCTACTTGTAAATACCAAACTGGGAATAGAAAACTAATTGGTGAATACGAAATGCATCATATGCCCCCACATCAAAATTGGCATAGAAGTTTTTAAAATTTTTCTTCTCATGATGTTATTATTTCGGGCATCTATCTCATTTCTCACCCATCATTTTTGTCTTTGGAAGTTTAGATTAAAGATAGTGAACTCTAGTAATGATGAACTCACATGTCGTCAAGATTAACCTTTTGAGTACCTGATTGGTGTTAAGCCTATTCTTCGATTGTTTTCAACAACTAAACTTATGTGATTTTATATCGGAAGAATAACCAACAGTTTGAAAAAAGATATAAAAAAGGGATTGGAAGAACTACATTTACTTTTGAATATATAGAGATTAATCAACATATCAAAGTTCACTTATATAGCAATTGATATGAATAACATAGCATGTCTGTAAATGTGCAGAGAATTCTTAAAATTTCACACGTGAGAGTACTCCAAAGATTTCGATTAATAAATTTAGCAATTCCTAACATCATACGATTCCTCGTTGATGATATCGAGTCAACCATAGATGTAATGAAAATAAATTTAAGTAGGTCTTATACCATTCACTTTCAAGATTATCTAAAGAGAATTTCATTTGTGCTCGATTGATTTATCATTCTTGTTAATACATTGAACTTTGCATCGGATGCTTGCTCTATTGAGAGTAGGTGTTCAGCGAGTGAAGTTAATGATCACTATATAAAGAGTATCTAAAATATGGGAGAGAAAGTGATGAAAAATATCTTTAAATATGAACGCAGGATAGCAACTAATTCATCAAGCACAACCTATACATTTCTTCCTCGATCGTTTGACGGACATTCTAGCTAGGCCATCCATGCTTTCAAATAAGAACACTATTGAAATGGATGCACAATAATAACGTTTTCACCAGCAAACACTCAACAAAAAACATAATGGAAAAAAACAAAAAACCCATGTCATTATGAAGAACCGAAGGCTTTTGGGTGAGATTTGAGAGGAGAAATTTAATAAATTATACCTCCGACCAAGAGATTGGAGAAAATTCTGCATATTTCCAATGAGAAGAGCAAAGAGCAGGAGTCCAAGTCCAACGATTCCCATGGTAAAGAGGACTTCCCAAACAAAATAGCTTGGAACTTGGTTTCCAGCAAAAGTCTTGATTTAGCTTCATAAAATTAAAAATACAACACCAAGTCATCGAAAAACAGTTTAATTTGCACCAATATTGACACAATTATAATATCAAACAGTGTGTTGCATAAAATGAAAGAGTAATTGAGAAGTAGCCCAAGAAATAAAAGGTTTCAAGATCACAAGGGTTAAAATAAACCTTGTTTTGTAAACTCAAGCAACATCACCAAGTGAAAAAGGAGGTGTTTTTAGCTTAGTGTAGAGCAAGTGCGTTGAAAGTGATTGATCACACCACATTGTTTCCACTAGTCATTTGAACTTCACTCCGCACTCCGTTGTGGGTTGAATATTTTTCTAATAAAATAATAGATACATAGATTTTTTGCGCAACAAATTCTAATATATAAATCGAAAAACTTATGCACATATCTAATTCAATAAAATAAGAATTACCTCTGTAAACACATTAAAAAACCATTAACGATAACTAAAAACAAAATTAGAAAAATCGATAGACAAATATAAATCAAAATATTTGTCGTTCACCCGATTATAATTAACGAGTTTGTTTATTAAAATTATTTTTTATCGGATCAAATGATAATAAAAGCAGACACATAAAAATTAATAAATTAAAATGATAAAAAATAGAAGTGAGAAAAAAACTAATATCGAATGTGGTGACGCATCCAACACGCATTGCATCGAAAGGAAAAGAATGTGGTGACGCATCCAACAACATGGCAAAAGGGTCGGCAGTTTGACCACCGGAAGGTGCTTGTATACACCGCCCAAAGAGCTCGAGCACCTCCCACGCATTGCCAAGTGAACAACTTCGCCAATAATTTTTGAATTTAAAACCATTTAATCATCCTAAATGTACCAGATTATCCTCCATGGTTTTGAATTATGAATTGACAAAAAAAAAGTGTAAAAACTAAAAATCCCTAGGCTAAAGGGTAAATACGTCTTTTCACCAAAAAGATAACATATACTATCGGTAAAATCTGTAATAACTACTTAGCCATGTGAGAAGGCTGAACCACCTCCAACTCATAAAAAGTGCCATTGTTTTTTAAGGATTTTGTCAATTATACAAAAGAAAATGGAAGATTATGATTAGAGGAATTATTTTAGATGCAAGTTTCATATTACTTTGCTATGGAGGGAATTTTCAACACATCATGATAGCTTAAAAAAGATGGAAGATCAAATTGCTCACATACCTGGAATCCCCAGAACAATGAATATATGTATCTGTTGATGAAATTTTTGCTGGTGAGGTTGACTGTTTTGGCATAGATTCCATAATCAAAACCAGTTGGCGGACCACCCATTTGAAAACATTTGCTAGCATTAGAGTTATGTGTCCAGTTCAACCAGTTTGGTTCAGACCCATATTCTTCATTTGCATTCCCATGTCCACACTCTAAAAATTTCAAGCATTGCTCTTGAAAACCAGTATAATGGCAAGCATCAAGGAGACATTGATTAACTCTCTGTTAAAAGAGTGGGAGGAGTCATTTTAGTACTATCACCAACGCATCAAAATGCATAACTAGTTTCGGATTTCGCTCAATCAGCCAAAAGGGTATAGAAAGCAATGTGCCAAAAAGAAAATGATCCATGCAATGATACTGCGACAAGAAAAGGAAAGTTATGCTAGTAAACCAAAATATTCCTCTCACTCTATCATTGCTTCAGAGGTTAAAAACTAGAGATCGAAGATTATGAGGAGATCGAGGGCGAGAACTCATGAAAAATGTATATGCATCTCTAGATACTAGAGATCCAGAATAGTAAAAAGTTCATAAAACCTTCTGGATATTCAAAGGATAAGAAAATGTTTACAGAAATAAAGCTCAATATACTCACCCGCAACCCAGAAAGATACCAACTTGACCCAACGATGTGGCCAGACAACATATACGTAAAAGATTTATAATGAAGTTTGCCCATGCTGTCTCAAATATGAAGCCACTTGGAGACCGACCAATGAAGAGCCTACACAGCTTTGGAATATTCTGGACAAGAACAGCTGATCGCAGAAGATTTTTGGCATTATTTGCTCCAGAGGCTCCCTGTCCCATTGGTAAGACTACTAATATAATGATCTGCACATGATTACCAAGAATATGGTATTAGATTCAAGTGCTAATAGAAGACATAATTTACTGAACCTGGAAGATTACAACGTCATTTCTAATATTTTGCTCAGATTGAAGACAATGTAAGGATAAGTAGGCATTGTGTTGCAAGCAGATAGTATGGAACTAATATAAAAAGGGGTGTTAAAAAGGGTGGCGGTGGTTGAGGACAAGGAAATGCTGGCGGATACCATAAAGATCTAAGGAATTGAGATGCCTTACTCAATGTGGGCCATCTATATACATCCTGATATTATACCTGCCATTTAATATTTTCCTAAAACTAGTCACACTAATGTGTGTCTAGTTCTACACTCACAACTCACTTAGTTTTGCAATTTATTGCGATGTAATTTATAACAACACCAAGGATAGTCAACTTCGAAAGTGGTTATCTAGATACTCTCCAAACCTCATTTTAGGAAAGATAGATGACACCTACAAATTGTTGTGAGTATTATGAATGTCAGGAACGGAAACAGAAACTTGAGGCGTGGTTGTGTACTGTCCTTAAGTATATTTCCGAACAATAAGGTATCCTCCAGGATTCAACAAGTTCTTTATTAATAGAAGAGGGCAACATAGAAACAGTTTGGAAAGTAGAAAAACAGAAGAAGAGAAAAGTGTTTTTTTTTCGGATTGTGTCTTGTTTAAAAAAATGCATGGTATTTACTAATTAAAATGGTTGTTACAATAATATAAAATATAGCCGTTATAAAATTAAATTATAGTGACAGTTATAGCTAGAAAAATAAACAGAAAATATTTTAATTTTCAATGGTTACAAATTTAATGTTTTCAGTTTAAGGGTCTTCTTTTTCCAATATGGGATACCAAATCCTATATATTCTCTTTGCACTCAAAAAGCTATAGTGTTTTACCAATATGGGATAGACTTTTGAAATACCTTTTATAACTTTTACAACATATATATATATATATATATATATACATATATATATATATGTTGTAAAAGTTATAGTAAGATTAGGAGAGTGTTCATAAAGTCAATCATGAAGTGACTATCGTAGCATTGCTCATTAGAGGCTGCATTTGACACTTCACATTTTTCAAGTTTTACCAAGACTTCATTTCAGATTGATGACATTATTTATCCTCCCCATATAAGGCAATCAGACTTAGTGACTTGCTTCAACTAAGTTGGGCCTAAGACCAAGTGTTGTCCTTGTGCCTGCCAGAATCCAAATTCATGTAATGACAAACAATTAATTTCCACATCCTTGGCCAGGTTCAGAATTTGACGTTTAGATGCTTGTTATTCAAACATAAAAATATATTTATGACATGATGTGATGAATCTTAAGTGAAATTTAGAAGGTCAATAGCTACCACGCTAGACAGAGAATGAATCACTAACCTGTGGGAGTGGCAATACAACAAATAAGTCAATAAAGAACCATCCTCGGACGTAGTGCTTGGCAATTTTCTTTGGATGGTCAATTAACTCTCCAGCACCAACCACTCTAGATTCAGGAGCAACATAAGCTAACCTAAACTGCAGAAAATAAATGAGAGTCTTAATGAACTGATAATTGTTAAGAATAATTTTCATATATCAGTCAAAGTTGGACTTTAAAAGAGCTTCAAGACAGAATAATGGAGTTTCACAATCATAGTTGAATAGTTAAAAGAGCACAAAGACAAGCTCATCATTTTTATAGGAGCTTTTTCATCACCAGGTCGTTTTATATTACATTACGGTTTTCATCACCGGGTCGTTTTATATTACATTACGGTTTTCATCACCTTTAAATTTAATCTCATGTGTCATAAGAAGTTCTATGATCCTAGAAAAAAAGTTTTCAACTAAAATTTCACATGATCCCTTTAGCGGCTTTAACAGTGTCAAGTGTGGTGTTACTACAAAGCCTATAATAAGTGATCTCTACATTCAAAATAAAAAAGATTGCCATTAGTACACTAATGGAGATGACAGGTCTAACAGCAGCCAGAAAGAAGGAAAGAAAATCAGATTAATGTAAGGAGCTAGTGTACCTGAAGAAGTATGTTTAGTAAGTAGATGAGATCAGTCAAGCTCCTAAAAACCACAATTGTTTTAGTCATTGGCCAATCAATAACTATGCACTTGTTTTCCTACAACCAAAAATGAAACTCATGTAATTCCAAAAAACAAATACAAGCTAAAGTATGAACTAAGGAGAATAATAAAGCCTTGAAGTAAAAAACAGATGAAGTATCTTAGCAAAAACAGAAGCTTTCGAGCAATTATTATGGAAGTTCTTTTTCAAATAGTTGCTTGTGGAATCTGGAAGGTCTATACAATCAAAGTAAAATCCATGATTAGAACACAGAAAGTTGAAAGGCCTTAAAGTTAACAAAAGTATTTAAAAGTTGCTAAAATCATGGTTTCAGAGCTGTATGTAACTGCATGATTTGTGAATTGTACTATATTAATGCCATTAGCTATAAGTTTCGGAGCAAAAAGCAAGATAAACATACCTGTTGCACCCATAGTAAGAAAAAAAACAAGGGATCGATGAAAATCGCCATCAAGCATGAAACGAAAAAAAATTTGTTCCACTTTTGAACCACATGAGTATGAGGATTCATAACTCTAAGAATATATGAGTTTATAACATCATTGAATCTCCTCGTCCAACTTGTAGCATCTTCATGGAGAACATTATGAAACTGCAAGAAGCACAAAGACAGAAAGCTATGATCTAGTAATGGTTCAACATACTGTTTAAAGCCAATCATAGGATACTGAATATTGTTTTCTACTTGTAGAATTAGAAAAGATACACAATTCTCCTGCAGTTGGAATGTAATTTTCTTGCAGGTAGATGCTATAGATTTTATTTTATTTTAAGCTCATGTAACTGAGAAAAATTATTGAAAGAGCTTGCACAAATATTCTCTTTGATGCATTCACTCACAAGGAAAACACTGCTTCTTGATCTGGTTTGAAACTAGCCAACACCTTCCATAAAATTCTTACAACTTTAATTGGAGAAAAAATAGATTTGCTTAGCTTCATAAGTTAACCATGGCATTGGAACTTACCAAAAAACTAAACAAACTAGGAAACTTAGACAATAAACCAATGATAGCCAACTTTGGTCAAATTTTATAAATGCATCAACTCATCACCTTATGCATATACGTTGTCAAAATCTCCAAAACAAAACGAACCTATTCTCTTAACAACCATCATATTAGGTCCATAAGAGTATAATAAATCTTGAACTTTGAAAAGCCAAATGGAGAACTAGTTTTCTTCCTCCTCCTTGAACAATGATTTTCCCCTACATCATGTTATAGTCCTCAAAACCAACCAACAAGATGTCAAAGATCAGACCTTGAGCTTCGTGCCATACATTTATGTAGTGGAAGAATTTAAATGGTTGCCAGGGTAGATTTTGCAAACAAATTCATGCAAATGAACATTCCAAAACAACATAAGAACTTAAATGGTTCCCAAACAGTTAGGCTATATGCAAAGAAGAAATGGCGAAAATCGAGAATCCACCTCTTCGTCCATTAACTTTGGATGTGTGTCTGACAGCACTGGTGCATCATCTTTTTCATGGTCAGCCATTGATTATTAATAGAGCCTACAAAGGAACAGAAAATGAAAACAATATTCAATACATATAAATGCATGTCCAATTGCAGAAGGAAAATTCATGAAGAAACACAGTGGAACAGGAACCCGGAAGGTGGGTGAAGAAAAATAAGAAATAAAGGTGAAAAATCAGTTGATCCTATGCTCGTAATGATTTGATGAATTCATGAGATCAATAAATTCTTCTCAATAAATAAATAAAACTCATTCGGGCCAAACATGTTCGATCCGTAAAATTCTAGTGTAGTTTAGTTCCCATGATTATAACCTTCGTTGAAGAAGAGTTCAGCTTACTAAAGTCAAGCCAAAAGGTTAAATTTGACCAGTGATTCTAGCTACTAGCAGTTGATGTATCAAAAACTGATTCTGTGCTGTGTAAAAACATCATTAACCAAAAGGACTTCTAGCAGACTCTATATATAGTTAGTTTTTCCTGCGCAGTTAAGAGATTGCCCATATATGGATGACAAGAACAGACCCAATTTGACTTTAAAAGAGCAAAATCACTGATGAGCAGCAAAGGGTGTTAACTTTTAAGCTCAACTGCTGAAACCCACTTCAGAACTCGCTACACTAAAACAAAAACAGAAGATCAGGCACAAACCTGCTGTAACTTGGGAGCAAAGAAAACCAGATTAAATTCTAAATCCCAAGCTGCATCATCTAGCAATGAGCAATGCAATTCAAGCTTGAAAGAGCAGTACTGGAAGAGATAAAGAGGGAGACTTTGAAAGAGACAGTGAAGACTTCAGTTGAGGGCTGTGTCAACCAGAGTTGGGATGGCTTTTGGTCCACTGGCTTGCTTTGGTTGCCCATTATACAAAGCTTCGTAAGAAACCAGACAAGAATATAATGAACTTTCCTGTGTCATGCCAGTGATCATTACCTGTCAACTATGACGACTTGACTCTTCAATAAAATAATCTTCGTCCAAATTGGCTTCGCCGTCTGCTTTGACGGGGGTACCTTCTTCTCAAACATTGGGAAATTTTATATAGGAACGAGGTACTGCATGTCTTATATTATTTGCAGAATAACCGAGATTTCTGGTTCAATTATATTTTCTTATAAAATACTTTTAAATAATAATAATGTATTTTCAAGTAAAAGATATTTTAAAAATTAACTTCTATTATGATTTTAAATATACAATATGTCATGCACGCATCAAGAACTATCTATCTTTCTCTTATTTAATTTTTTCAAATATTTTGAAATTTTATACAGTTATATTTTTTTAGGATGAAACATCAATTATCTACTATTAAATTAAAAAAATATAATCAAATTAGATACCTTAACTATTAAGGGCAGAATAGCAAATTCACACACATTCCTAATTAGTTATTTATTATTTTTTACTAGTAATAAATTTGATTTTTTTTTCAACACGTGTTTTTTTAAATAAATAAAAAATTCACAAATCAGACACCCTCATAAACCGGCAACCCTCACCCAAATTGGGTTAAGAGAGCAAGAAACCCGGTCTCTAGAAATTAAGGCCCGTCAACACCATTCTTGAGCTCATTTTTGCTTGTTTCAAGAGAAAATAATAATTATATATATATATATATATTACTTTACAAGAACAATAAAGGGTGTGGTGTTTCCACTGTAGTCCCAGACACAGGCTACTGTGGATTCGAACAATGTTATTTGTTTTTTGAGTTTTTTGATTTTTTCGTTTCTTTCTTTCTTTCTTTGCTGATTTTTTTCGTTTATTTTTTTCTTTTTCTGATTTGTTTTTAATGAATTTTTTATGATTAAAGTTTTTTTCTTATATATAATTTATTTATATAAAATTGAAATTATTATTATTTTTTCTTTTTTTCTGATTCTTTTTCTTTTTTTCGTTTCTTTCTTTTTTCTTTTTCTGATTTTTTCATTTATTTTTTCTTTTTCTGATTTGTTTTTTCATTAATTGTTTTTATGATTAAAGTTTTTTTTTTTGCTTATATATAATTTATTTATATAAAATTGAAATTAAAATAGAAAAATTATTATTATATTAAATATCCAGTCTACAGGAACAGCCTGATCTGTTATTATTATATTAAATTTTGCATATATAGATATTATATTTCAATTTTACACCAGCAAATCCTATTAATTTTTTCAATCCCGACAATTATAAAAATTGCTTACTCAGCCCACAACGTAGTGCGATCCATTTTTTTTATTTTCAAGTCACGTAATTTTTTTGCCAGTTAGTTTTCATTTGATTTTTTATTTGATCTTTTGTTAAAGTTATTATGATTTTTTTAGTCTTTCATTTTTTTCATTTTTTTATTTGTTCTTTATTTTTTTTTCTTTTATTGTTTTATTATTATTATTTTCAAATCAAATGAATCTTTTTACCTCATAATTTTTATTTCATGTTTTTTATCTTCTGTTAAAATTATTATCATTTGTTTAGTTTTTTTTCATTATTAACACAATAATAATAATAATAATAATAATAATTTCAGTTATTTTCCTTACTTACTGTTTTATTAATGTTTTTCAGTCTTTTCCTCTCAGGACAATTCGATAATCTTTATTGTTTTAATAGTAATAACAATGATAATTTTATATGTTGAAACTTTGATTTTGCTGTTTTTATAATAGGGTATGGTGATCTGTTTTATTATATTAAATTTTGCATATATAAATATTATATTATATTTTTGGACCAACATATCCTATTAATTTCTTTCATCCCAACAATTATAAAAAATTCTTACTCAGCCCGCAACGTAGTGCGATAATTTTTATTTTATTTTCAAGTCAAATGTTTTTTTTCAATTCAATATTTTTTTTTCATTTATTTTATTTTATTATTTGCTCTTTTGTTAATGTTTTTAAGATATTTTTTAGGCTTTGATTTTATTTCGTTTTCTTCCCTTATTAAAGCAATAATAATATTAATATTAAGAATAATAATAATAATTTTATTTTTGTTCCTATGTGCTTTTTATTAATTTTTTTGTTTTCTCTCAGATTTGTTGAATAATGTTTATTGTTTTGACAATAATAGTGATGATAATTTTAGAAGTTAAGATTTCAATATTACTGTTAGTATAATAGAGAATATTAATCCCTTTCAGTATATCAAACTTTATATGCTAAAATATTATATTTTAATCTCAATAACTGTAAAAAAAATTTGTTCCACCCGTACTATGCCCGCAACGTAGTGCGGGCATTTAGTTAGTATAATATAAAAGGTGTGGGAAACACTGTTCTCTACGCCAATATATATTAATATTTTAATATTTTAATATATTATTATTATATATATAATAATAATATTATTATATATATATATATATATATATATATATATATATATATATATATATATATATATATTCTTTTGGTATTTTGTTTTGAACAAAAATGATCCATATTTTATGTATTTATGCTTTTAGATTTTATTTTTATTTTTTCATTTTATTTTTTATAATTATCGTTTTGAAATTTTAATTTATGTCGGTTACATTGTATTTTATTCCTAAAATTTTTATTATTATTTTCCGAACCCAGAAAACACCATAGCAATCTATAGTGTTTTCCTGCACCATGATAATATATATATATTCTTTTGGTGTTTTTTTTTGACAAAAATAAACCATATTTTATGTATTTGTGTTTTTAGATTTTGTTTTTATTTTTTTTATTTATTTTTTGTACTTATCGTTCTAAAATTTTAATTTATGCCGGTTACATTGTATTTTATTTTTAAATTTTTTATTGTTATTTTATGTTGCCACAAAACACTGTAGCAATCCACAGTGTTTTCCATGCGCCATGATATATATATATATATATATATATATATACACACACACACACACACACACACAATAAAACACGTCCCGATTTTACTATGCTAATCCATATTAACACCTACTGTTAATATATATTTTTGTGAAAGACAAACAATTATTGAGGTAGCCGAGATGGTCTAAAGAACGTTAGATTAAGGTCTCCGAGAGCATGGGTTCGAATCTCACTCTCAACACATTATTTTTTAGCGAATCCACATTAAAATTAGATTTAATATATAATGTTGAGGTGGCCAAATGGGTTTATGAGATGAGAAACAAAAATTCCGTTCGAGAGGTTAGGAGTTCAAGTCCCACTCTTGATAAATTTCTATTTTACTTGAAAATATGATTAATTTTTTTTAATGATGATGATAATTTTCATGTTTTTTTAATGATAATGATAATTTTATATAGGTTATTTCATTGAAACCTATTAAACAGATAAATTTATATCGATTTAAAATTCATATATTTTATAGAAAACTTGCACGTCACATAAATTCTACACAAATGTATCATTTTAACCAAAAATATATTATAAAAAAAAATTAATATTTTTTACATTGAAAAAAATATTTTGTCATCCGCGGCGAAGCGGAGATTGTCTAGTATATATAATAAATAAAAACGCTAGCTAGGGATTCAGGGGCGGTTGCGTGTTTTTGGCGCGTTGCTATCTTGTTGCCCAAGTTTTAAAATAGCATCATAAAAGTATAGTGTAATAGAATTCTCCAGAAACAGAAACAGAAACACGCCAAGTTTCGAGCTTTCAATTTGTCTTCCAGAACTCTTACTTTTTTTTATTTTTTTGTAAATAAAGTGCCATTTCTACTTCTTCTTTTACAGCTTCAAGCTTAACCAGCTGCTAAACAACGTTAGTTTCTTATTTCTTTTTCTTTTATTTTATCTGGGTTTTGGATTAGAATTGAAGAACATTCGTTCGGTATATAGTTGATTTGTTTTAGTGAGTATAAGAATAAGAATGTTGTATATATTTATGCTTTGTTCGATTTTAATTCAATTTTGCTTTGTTGATTGCAGATTTTTGGTGCTGTTTCTTAAGATCGTTAATTTTTTTTTAAACGTAGCAGAGTTTTATTACAATATATAGTAATAATGGTAAGGATTCTTAGCCATCCTTCTCCTTTCCTTTCATCTACAGTGGGTGGATGTATGTGTGCATGTATGTATGTAATAAAGTCCGAGTCTTTTGAGGTGCTTGCTAAATGGGTCGCTTTCATTTCGATCATTGAATGAGTAATTGAGCATTTCACAAGCCTTTGTCTTGATGTTTACGTTGTGGGTTTTAAAGTTGAAAGTTTTTATACTCTTATATGACAAACATGGTGTAATCATTAAGCAGTTGAAGGATAATATATAATTCTATATTAATTTTTAGACCAGATATTCTTGCTCTTAGTTGAGCATATATGGAAGTTTTTCTTTTGGGCTGAGACTTGAGATTTGAATGTAATTTGCAAATAGGGCAACCCAATTGGGTTCTTTGAGCCAAAAATTGATGGCTTTAGGGGTCATGGATTTCAAAGATCAACCTTTAGACAATGAAAGACGAAGCTCGGTGAGTCAAGTAAGAGTAGAAACTCTGGGTTACAGAACATTTGAAAATTATGATTCTAATTAGAAACGTCAAGCATACATGAAAGATAGAAAATGTGATTCAGGTATATTGTTGCAGCAGCAGGTTTTTAATTTCTCTTTGTTAGTTCTCGGTGAGCTGTGAAGTCGGTTTCGGATTACTCCGTTCTCATGGATTGTGCTGAAAGTAAAAGTAATTTTGAGGTTTCTGTGAATTGTGAATCATGATAATTTCTGTACTCATGGATGCCCACAAGAATAAGTGAGAATGACAAAAGAAAGAAATAGAGAAATAGTTCTAAATTACTTGGTTATGCTCCCAATTTATGAGCATTCTTCAATTAATGCATTAGATTTGCTAAAACTCTGTTTATTCAATGTTTATTGGGGGACAAAAGCTGCATTTAGTTTGGAAACAGTTTGTCACCAAATAATATGGCTATTGGGCTGATTTAGCAGTAACCATCTGTCCATCAATCATTCATCACATCTTCTGTGTTCTAGTAGGGCCATCAGATGGATGGTTTTCCACCTACTTCTGCTTAATTTGTTTCCCTTGTCCAGGGATCTCCTCTAGTGATAGGTGCCACTGTGGCTGCTGCTGCCTGGAGTGGTAAATTTTTAATTGGAGCATGGCAAGCATTCAAAGCTCGGCCTGTGGTTCCGCGTGTTAAAAGATTTTATAACGGCGGGTTCGAGCAGGAGATGACAAGGAGAGAAGCAGCTTTAATTCTTGGAGTGAGGTAAACAGTTTGTATCCAGGTCTGATATTTATTTTTAGTTGGATGTGTTCTGGGGTTACCAGGTAACTGGTCTTACATTTTCATTTTCACCTTATGCTAGCAGGCTAGCAGTAATGTGCTCGCTTGCTGGTTAAACTTGTCACACATTCCCAATTCATATTTACAGGATTCGTCAAACAATAGCATTTACATTGCTTCAAGCAATTAAAGGCGACCAAATCAATTGATTTAAATTAAATATCTTGTTATCTTTTGGGATTTTCCAATTCACTTGAATATATAATACGTGTGCTACATTCTACTTTTGTTTCAGAGAGAGTGCTGTGATAGATAAGATCAAGGAGGCTCATAGGAGAGTGATGGTGGCAAATCACCCTGATGCTGGAGGGAGCCATTATCTTGCTTCAAAGATCAACGAAGCCAAAGAGGTCATGGTGGGGAAAACTAAGGTGGGTGCCTCAATCTTTTAGGGGATACACGGAAGATACCAATACATGATTAAAGAGTCTTTTATGTTTCCTTGTAATCTTCATAGCTTGCTGTAACTGTCCGAATGAAGTTCCAATTTCCCCTGAGATGAGAGTTTCGTGATAAACTCTTGGTTGAGAAAAAATTTCTGGCGAAGTTGCATCATTCTGCATTTCTTTTATTGGTATCATAATAACTTGTGTTGTGAGGAGATAAACAAGAAAGATTGGTTCTGATTTTAATCAGGAAGAGGCTCATCCGATTTTTGTTGCTGATGTGAACATTTAAAACATAGAAACAGATGTTCGGATAGACTACGAAAAAATTTACTTGTGTCTCTGGTGTTGCTGTCACTTTCTTAACTTCTGTCACGGTTTTAACTCACCCTGTATACAATCATTTTCTGCTATAAAATGAAGATTCATGATTATTGATGTTGTATAATTAAATCCATTTACCGTGAATAAAATATAGTTGTTGTTGCTCTAACTACCAGAAATTATAATCATAGCTGATATTCTTATTGAGGATACTAGGGGTGTTTGTTCTGTTATTTTGTAGGCTTTTAGCCCCCCTTTTACCAAAAAAAAAATAAATTAAATCTTAGATATCCGAAAAAATCTCTAGGATGGTATTGCATGATTAAGCAGACTAAAAGATGGGAGTTGATCATAATCATATTTGTCAAATATTATCTCATGAAACATCTGTCTCTTGGCTATCATTTCCAACTTCGAGGAGTAGTTAGAAACAGAGTATTCCATTTCCAGAGACTGCAATTATCAGAAATAGACTTAAATGCTTATGCCCGCAGGATGTATCTCTTAATTGTGCTTCTGGATAGTGTTGCGAAAATCTTCCATCTGGGCCGAACATATTCCCTTTTATGTCCTGAAGATGTGATCATATTTCTTTCTGATAAGTAACTTGACAACAAGTTTGGAAGAAAATAGAGGTGTAATGTATAAGAAATAGAGACAGGCACATCAGAGAAATTATATTGTTACAAGCTAATCAGCAGCCGACACCATCAACCAGAAGCCTTTGCCTGTGCAGCAAGGTGGAGGGTAAAAGCCTTTTTCTTCGGCAATCTGCATTGAATCTGCATTTTGAATTACAATTTTAGCCTAAAAACCTGAAAGATTGCTTGCTAATAGTCTGCGGAAAAACATAATTGCAATCCTAAAACCATATCTGTCAGCTTAATAAATATAGAAATTCATCCTTCTTCAAATCTTGTTGGGAGACGACGAATATGTGATGCAGTAGACATAAATGAAGTACTTCGACGAGCTAGTCACTATGGCAAACATGCTAGCATCTGTCTTCTTTTTTTCCGAGTGGTTGCGGTTGTTTTTAAAAGTATTTTTATTTATAAAATGAATCAAAATGGTATTATTTTAAAAATTATTTTTGATATCAGGACATCAAAATTATTTTAAACCATCAAAAAATTAATTTAAAATAAAAAATAAAAAATAAATCATTTTTTTCAAAAATATTTTCAAAAACTCTCCCAAAGACACCCTATCAGTTGTTTCAAGGATATTCGTAGAGGGCTTTCTCTTTTTCTTTTTTCTTTTTTTGTCTAAAATCCCAAGAAAATGAAATAATCAAATGATAACACAAAAGTGAAAGAGCAACATTTGAAGGAAACTTAGGAGTGCTTCTGTTCTTTGGAATTGAAAGTCATCAAGACCTTAAATTAAGTTTTTGTCATGCAATTTATACCAAGTTATTGTTTAGAAATATAAGCTGAGGTTGTTTTTTAAAGTTTTTTCATTCATAAATACATCAAAATAATATTTTAAAAACAATAATTTTTTTTTAAAAAAGTATTTTTGAAATACAGTGTGAAACACCTGGTCATACAACTTTGTGTGAGGGCATTAGTGTCATGCTACTTTCATTTGGCATTTGAATCAAGAACATTTGCATCATGCAACTTAAATTTTCTCCTTTTTCTAAGCATTCGAGTCTTGTGATTTCTTTTTAAATCTTATGGCCTCCCCTCAAAAAGTGTAGATTGTAGAGGGATACAGAAGGATGGGATGCTGAAGATGTGACTGTTTAAAATTGTTTTTTAATATATTTTTTACTTGAAAAATATTAAATTAATGTTTTTTTAAAAAGTTTTTCAATAATTTTAATATATTTTCAATTAAAACACACTTTTATAAAAACATTTTTCATTCCATTACCAAACTCAGACTTATGACACACTTATATAAATAATTATATGTTATTATTTCTATACTACTATACTACTATAGTTGAGGAAGCTATATGTTAGAGTTTGACCATACTATTTAAAAATAAAAATTATTATTATTATTATTATTATTATTATTATTATTATTATTATTATATAGTTATCTTATAATTCCTTATTCATGTGGAAGAAGGAAGTAATAGAAGGACAAAAATAATGAGTTAAATGGTTCATTTTATAAAGAGTTAAATGAGTTAAATTAACATATTAATTTCATAATTTAATTATTTTATATTTTTGTGTTTTAATTTTTTCTATTCACTTAATTTTAAAAATTGTATGGATAAAATATTGATGTGTTTTAAGAGTTGTATTTAAAGGTTTGAGTTACTAAGTGAGTTTTTAGAGTTTTATGAAAAATTTTAAAGTTGAGATTTGAAACTTTTAGTTCAGAAAAATTATTTTTAGTTGTGGCTTGCTAAATTTTATGTGTTTTGTAAAAATTTGGTTGAAATTATTGTTGAATAAGAAGCATTATTTAAAGGTGTTTGGTCATAATTACTTTTAAAAGTGATATTAATAATAATATAAGTAAAATTAATTAAAATTTTGAATTATATTATTATGTATTCAATTATTAATATATCATAAAAACAACAATGCAATATTAAAAATCTACTTTTATTGTCTCATAAAACTATTGCATTCTTATCACACATATAATCCATCCAATAAGCTTATATTGGGTTGTTTAGCATTATGATCGAAAATTGCTCATGAAAAAAATTTATTTTTTTATTTTAAATTAAAAAAATTTAGTATTTTGATGGTGTCAAAAATAATTATAAAAAATAACAAAATATTATTTTTAAATAAAAAAAATGTTTATAAAAACAATCCAATCGTACTTCCAACCGGAATGAATAACTGGGAACAGAATCGGAGAACATGTAACTTTTTATGTAATATACATTAAACTAGAAGTACTGAGTCGAAACAAAACCCAAATTTGAGGTCTCTTTCAGTACCTTCATTAGTTATAATCATTGGCCGAATAAAGAACAGATGACCTGAGAGAGGATGGTCTGCTGAAATGCTCTGCTACGGGTGCTTCAAATCTTCCCCTATTTACTCTTACATTCCTTCTCCAATCATCAGCAACAAAAACAAGAACTTGTTCTTCAAGACCTTTCCTTTTGTGTCCTCTCATAAACCCAAGTTCACTCCATCACTCTCTTGCTCTCACTCTTTCTCTCAAATAATGGATTTGGACGACAACAAGGATCAAGAATCATCAAGTTTATTTGATTTCTTAAGCCGAAAGGCCTACGCACCACCTTCATGGGCTTCCCTTTTGAATCCAATCCCTTCTCATATCTTCTCTCTTGGTCACCTCCCTACTCCTATTCACAAGTGGAACCTTCCGAATTTGCCCGCCAACACTGAAGTCTATTTAAAGGTAATCATTTTTTATGATCAATTCAAGTTATTTCAAGAAATCCCACCATGAAATTTTGACTCTTTATTTGTGATTTTGGGCGTAAATGGATTTGTTTATGTAGAGAGATGACTTGTCTGGGATGCAAATGAGTGGTAACAAAGTGAGAAAGTTGGAGTTTTTAATGGCTGATGCTGTGGCTCAAGGTGCTGACTGTATTATTACCATTGGGGGTATTCAAAGTAATCACTGTCGTGCCACTGCTGTTGCTGCTAAGTACCTTAATCTTGATTGTTATCTCATACTTCGTACCTCAAAGGTTAAGCCTTTGATTTATTTCTATGTTATGCTGTGTGCGTGCGTGTGTTTTCGTTAGTAAGATGAATGATTTTGATTTATCTTTCAGGTTGTTGTGGACAAAGATCCAGGATTGACAGGAAATCTCTTGGTGGAGAGATTAGTTGGAGCTAATGTCCAACTTATTTCTAAAGAAGAATATGCACAAATTGGGAGTGTGGTTTGTTTACATTACCCAACAATTCTTGATGCATGTGTATTGGTGATTGTTAAGAATGATGCCATACATTTTTGATGGCTTATGGATGACCTTTATCTTTACCGTACCCTATTACAATTGTGCGTGTAGCGTATCAAAATGTTGTTCTAGGGATACAAGAAAATGTGGGGACTCATCAATCTAGGTAGAGAGGCTGTTCTTTAACCTTGAATTTTGTCTTATGGAAGAAGTTACACTGCATGAGATTCCATTTTCTGCTGTAATAGTCACGACTTGTTTGCATCTTCTGATTTCAGTTTCTCTAAAGGTTCATGAAATGGATCTATTCGCATCTGCAAATTGAGTCTCATATTGTAGATTTAACATGGTTCTCAGTCTATAGCCTTGGAAAGTTTATTTAATCTTCCATTTAGAGAATTCTTAAACATTTTAGTTGCCAGTTAAACTGAATGGTCATGCTACAAATATATGTTTTTGTGTGATATTCATTCAATGCTTTTGACTGTTAATGTGACTTTCAATTGGCTTACTTGAGGAACTGGTTTTGTGTGCATTTATTCATCCTGTGGTGTCAGAATCTCACCAATGATTTAAAAGAAAAGCTGGTGAAGGAAGGGAGAAAACCATATGTTATTCCTGTTGGTGGATCAAACTCCTTAGGAACATGGTGAGTCTAGATTGGTCTGTATTTAATCTGTGAAATCATTGAAGCATTATTCTGTATCCATTTTGTGACTGCTCATTTAAACAAATGAACATGCCTGTGTAAGCCTGGCTAGGCCCTTTGTTTCTGCATGTCACTAGTTTTCTTCTATAATTTAAGTTTATTTCATTCAGGGGTTACATTGAAGCTATCAGGGAAATTGAGCAGCAAGTTCAGGCTACTACAGGCAGAATAAAATTTGATGATATTGTTGTAGCATGTGGCAGGTGCTGTTCTATTCTATCTGTTACAGTTTCAGAAAACGACATGCTCTTTATTGTTTTGTTTTTCTTTCTTTTTTTCTGATCTGTGAAATGCAATATGGGACAAAAAAATCTCTTCAAGAGCTCGAGTACTAGAGAAATTTTGAGGCAACAAACATTCTAGGCTCTAAGTATATGGGGTGGCTAGTTAATGCTTCTTCCTGTTGGACCATTATTGCTTCATATAGCGTTTTAAGTAGCCTGTAGTGTTATAGGAGCATTTTCTCTAGAAAAAACATTTATACCATTTAATCATTTCTCTTAATTATAAGCCTGACATATGGCATCCATTTTACAAAATCCCATCCATATATCTATTTCAATAAACCATTCTGTGATATTATCATGATATCACTTCTGTGCATTGCTCAACTTAGGTGACTGTTATATCCAAAGTTTCAGCCAAGCCTCTTTTAAATAATCACAAGGTCCCTAAACTTATAACTTCTCATCATAAGCGCCATCAAGGCTACAAATTTGTTCAGTGTCAGCATAATCCAACTTAAAATCATCATTCCATTCAAAATCCTTAGCCATCTGCCATCGGGCCTTGATGTGGTAGCACTAACGTATGAGAACTCGCTCAAACGTTGTCGGCCAAGATTTGGTCGGTTGGATACCATTATCACAATTATTTCAACTGTTGTCTTTCCTTTAATCTTAATTTGATTTTGAGACTATTACTGAAAGGTCTCAAAAAATCTGCAAGAGTATGGGATGGTTTTAAATTATGAGTACAAGCATCTGATCTGATCATTTTGATGTTCAAAGTTGCTGCTTATTACTGCAGTTTAACTTTTTGTGTGGAATCTGTGTTAAATGTTGTTCACTCGTGGGCTTTGAGCAGTCAAGTTTTTCGTGTTGACAGCTGATCGACAAGATACAAAATTTTCAGCTTCAGAATTTGTTGTTCTACAAGTGTAATCCAGAAAGCTGGAAACTCTTGGTGCTATAATATGCTTTTATTAGTAATAAAAAAAATGATTTGTTTTTTATTGATTTGTAGTGGAGCAACAATTGCTGGTCTGGCATTGGGTTCATGGCTAGGAACATTAAAGGCAAAAGTATGTCTTCCTTCCTATGAATTCTCATTATGTCCCTGACATGTTTTTCCTAACTTTAATTGCATGTTCCTATCTAGTAGGTTCATGCATTCGCTGTTTGTGATGATCCTGATTACTTCTACAACTTTGTTCAAGACCTAATTGATGGACTCAAAGCAGGTGTTGACTCGCATGATATTGTAAACATCCAAAATGTGAGTGCTTCATCACATAAGTGAAGTGCATGCTCTGTTTTGTTTTTAAGGTAACATATTATAAAGCTGTCACATATATCATGATGAAGGTAGTGTTTGTAACAATGCACGTATAGCATTTGATATTTGACTTGTTTTTCTCTTGCTTCTGTTTCTTCTTTGCTTTTTGGGATTGTGTTGGAGCTAGTCGATATTATCTTTTTGTAGATGCATATATTTTAAGGGATTCAACTAGTTTATGTTCTGTTTAGTTTATGATGTGCATGGCATTGTATAGTCACTTTTCTGATTGACCTTTTTTCATATATTTTCACATCATGATTTTCATGAAATCTGTCGGTCCCTGCTTTTTCCTAGAAATATATTATCGCAGCTGCAACACAATGTTTATGCTTTATTTTAACAACTGGTGTGTGAATCTGATTCTCCTGGAAGTTTAAATGGCAAAGCTGAAAACTTGTAGTTTTTGGCATAACATTTCGGCATGATGTGTCAGGTTGCTTGGTTGAACAGAGAATAATTATATGTTTGTCTTTTATCCTTATTGCTCACAGGCCAAGGGTCTGGGTTATGCAATTAATACATCCGAGGAGCTTAAATTTGTTAAGCAAATTGCTACCACTACAGGGGTCGTTCTTGATCCAGTTTACAGGTATGGTACTCCTAGTATGGATATGAATGTCAAGTTGCATATGTTTTTTAATCCCTTATGACATCTGATTTTATTTAATATATCTGTATTAATCAAACAAAAGAAAATACCAAGGACATCATGACTATGGTTCCATGAAATTGCTTCAAAAGGGCCATTTTTCATCCAAACCAAATGATGTATTGCCTTGCTGCTAGAAATCCCATGCGGTAGACCGACGTGTTCGTTGTGAGATTATAATTATAACCGATAACTATGAAGAGGTGCATGCCAACATGGTGAACATTCATATCCACGGTGAAACGGTTTCAGTTTTCAGAAGGATTGTTGTTGGTGGCCGGAGGCCAACTGGCCATATGGTTGAAATCTTTGGGAAATGAGATTGTGTGAATATCTTTCATGAAACTTTATATAATTACAAGTTAACACCGAGCATACCTTCCAGTTTAGCTTTTATCACGAACACAAGTCCTCGGTGTCATGATCCTGAAGTTCACTGATGCTCTCACTGTGCTATCCTTGTAGTGGGAAAGCTGCTTATGGAATGATGAACGACATGGCAGAAAATCCAAAGAATTGGGAAGGGAGAAAGGTCCTCTTCATCCATACAGGGGGGCTCCTAGGATTGTTTGACAAAGTAGACCAGATGTCTTCATTGGTTGAAAATTGGGGCCGGATGGAAGTCCAGGAATCTGTTCCAAGAAAGGATGGTACAGGAAAAATGTTCTAGTGAAGAAAATCAAGTTTTTCAGCTTCCTTCTCGTTTGTTTTCCTGGCAATTCCCAAATCTGTGTTTCATAATGATGCATGAAAACTATATGCTTGTATTCCTGTCCAAAAAAATAAGAAAGGAAAACTGTACCGTTATTATCGTACTCGGATTGACAATAATGAGATTGCTTCCAGCACAAATGGCTTACATGCAACCATGTTGATTCCACAAAAAGCGCTTTAAAAAGCACTTTTGTTTCAAATCTATTTCAAAAAAAAAAAAAAGGATTGTGTTATGTGCAGGGTATGCTCGACTGTTGAAAAGTCCTCATTCAGTGAGAAATGCATCTTTGTTATTCTTGTGCTCGATGGCATATTAAAGTTGTAAATATCATTTCGGTTCGTGTTTTGTTTTTTCAATTAGAATAATGTTTTGGCGTGTTGTTTCGGAGTTATACTGTGTGTATAATTAAATATATTAATTCAAAAAAAATAGTTCAAATCTAAAAATAAAATTATTTAGAATTATATAATTTAATATAAAAAAAGGCAATAAAATGATTTTTCTAAACAAAATTATAAACATGAATAATATTATGAAAATGTCATATCAATCTTGCAAAGTTATTATATTCTCTGATTGCTCTGAAATTTAACATGATATATATAAATATATCAAGTGATTTCTCATAAAGTTTCATCTTAATCTAGCGACCAGATTAATAGATATAATTTATATTATAAAATTATTCATTATTTTAAAAAAATACTATTTGGCTGAAATGGAACGGGCAAAATGAAATTGGTATGTTTCAACCAGATTTGGCCAAAAAATCCAGAGCATACCGAAATTTAAACTGAGATAAAAACGATATTATTTTGTCTTATTTTTTTAACTGGTACAATATGTTTTGGTCATTTCAGGTTTTCAACCGAAATAGAACAAAATTGACAACTTCAGGGCATGCTGCTAAATTTGAGTTTGAACCTGAACAACTTACAAGGCAAAACTCTTTTTTTTTCCGTTGGAGAACCTATTTGTGTTACTAATGTTCTTTTCATGGTAATCATCTCGATCTAAAAACTTAACGGTCAAGAAGATTTTGATATGAGATTTCGATAATAATTTTGTTAACACCTTACAATTCATGAGTTCTAAACTAGAAATTCATGAGTTCTTGATCATTATAATCATAAAATTATATTGAAAGCTAATGTAATTAAGCTATGCTCTAACAACGATTTTGTATTAATACGAACACTTGGCGAGGTAGGGATTGAGGATGGCGTCAAGAGTTCATTTTACTTGGCTGAAAATGCTAACAAGCCTTGGTGTTCACGCCTAGGACAAGCAAAATAAAGATTATTTTTTAATATTTGAAAATATATTAAAATAATATGTTTTTATTTTTTAAAATTTATTTTTAACGGCAGCAGCATACCAAAACCATTTAAAAATATAAAATTATATTATTTTTAAATAAAAAATATTTTTGAAAAAAAGTAAAATTTGTCTGAATTCCAAATAGGTGCGAATTACATATGTAAGAGTTTTTTAATCGAAAATATATTAAATAATCTTAAAAAATGGAATGGAATGGCTGTTGGACACCACATCCACTAGCCTATTAACCTTTTTAGGACACGAGACGAGTCGCTACATCTGTGGGATGAAGCTTACTTGGGCCGCGCTTTAGGTAATTAATTAATTATTAATAATCATGAACTAGCATATGCCTGATGATCTTTGATGTTGAGAGATGGTATAAAGTTTTTTTAATTTTATTTGAAATATGTTTAAAATGATTTTTTTTTCTTCTTCATATCAACCCATTAAAGAAAACATCAAAAATACTAATTTAAAGTAAATTAAGATATTAAGAAATAATTTTGTACTGCTTTTGTTCAGTCTAGTGAAATTTACATAATTATTAATTTTATAATTCATAAAATTAATTAAGTTATGCGCAAATGAGTCCCGACATCTATGTTAAGAAAAAAATTATTCTGAGTCTCGTGAAATTTATATAATTATTAATTTTATAATTTATAAAATTAGTTGAGTTTTGTACAAATTATCCCTATCCACTTTAAAAAAAATTGCAAGAACCAACATGAATCACAACTAAATTTCGGTTCTATGTATTTGTTTTAATCAACCAAAAGTCAAGCATATGACAAAATGCCATCAATCATCTCGACAAATTTCTAAAAAAGAAGATGGGACGGTACCTTTCACTCTATTCTCTCCGACAATGGAATGCAATATCCCACCACTCTTCTAGGGTTTAAGAGAATTGTTATTGCAGTAGTTTTTCAAAGTGTTTATTGTATTGAAATATATCAAAATGATATTTTTTTTATTTTTAAAAATCATTTTTGAAAAAGCATATCAAAATAATTTAAAACACATAAAAGCATATTCATTTAAAATGAAAAAAAATAATCAAAAATCGATAGGATCACAATTTCAAACGGGTACGAATTCATCAGCCGAGCTTGGACATGATTATTTATGAAATCTTAAGTTTTGTTGTAGCAATATTCAAATTTAGATGATGAAAAAGGAGTGTATTCGCTACAAAATGATGAACCAACAAGAGTGGATTAGATCGTGTGGAGGTAAGAGAGCCTGTGGTCAACTCAACCTAGCACGGACGAGACATCACTATCATGAGATGGCCTTGCATGTTCATTTGTCGACATAATTATCCCTCAAGTGGGCTTGGCTTGAAGATAGCTAGCTGTCTTTGCGTGCTCCTTTAGGCATTCAAAAATGCTTTCCTTTTGAAAATAATTTTTTTTTAAAAAAAAAAAAAAATATATATATATATATATATATATATTGTTTTAAATTAAAAAATATATATTATTTTTATGTGCTAGTATCAAAACTATTTTTAAAAAAATAAAAATATATTATTTTGATTTTTTTTAAAACAAAAAACACCTTCAAAACCAACCTCGACCACACCCTCAATGTACTGGATGTTTGATACTGCGTTTCAAAACGTTTTAAAAAAAATGAATTTTGTTTTAAAAAAATTGGTGTTTTTAAATTATTTTTATATATTGATATAAAAAATTATTTTTACACTTTTGAACAAAAACATCTTCAAAATCAATTACAACCACAACCTCGACTTACTTGGTGTTTATGACTGCATTTCAAAATTGTTTTTAAAAAAAGAATTTTTATATTTTTATTAATATCAAAAATAATTTAAAAAAAAATCATTTTAATATATTTTTAAATAAAAATTATTGCTTAAAGTTTCAGGAGAAACGTAAGCGTATTGTTTCATGAAACCCTTAGAATTTAGAATATGTTAGGCACTGTGGTAGGTTCTGTTACTGTAGATTTTAAAAAATATATAGTTTTTTTTCTTAATTCAAGTGCTTACTGTAAATTTAACCAAAATGAAACTTTTTATATATATATATATTCGAGTAATTTTGATTTATGAAAGTAGAAGATAAAAATGAACCGTGCACACTTGAATTAACCTCTACTCTAATCAAAGTTTGCACAAATTAAGACAGCTTCTCATTGAAGATAAATTAGCAGCTAAGAAACGTTGTAGAAAACAGCAACCTTTCACCTTGATTCGAGGATTTCTAGTCGGCAGTCATCGAAGGGGGTGGCCCACTACTTTGATCTCTTCTCACTACGTGGACATGTTTACTTGCCCCTTTTAACCTCCAGTTTCCAAGGCTCTCCATCCACTAGCCATGTATAAATGTTTGTTATAGGTCACAAATTTATAATATTCGTCTCATTTCTCTCTTCTCTGAGTCTTGTGTCGAAGAATATTAGAGTAGATACTGTGTAATTTGGAATTTAAGTGATAAGATCATCATGGTGATATCTACTACCGCGACAGATTCCGATGAGAATTTGAACTCCACTTTTGCTTCCAGATATGTACGCACTGCACTTCCTAGGTATGTGTTTTCTCTCTCTTTGCTTTTATCATTTTTGTTTAAAGGAGGAACAGCTTAAATATATAGACGGACAAGCTTGCCTCACAAATGGGTGGCGGACTGTTCAGATCATTTCTCTGCATGAAAAGATTCAACTGACCCTTCATTGGATTTTGGGCTGTTCCAGTATTTGGTATGGACTAGATGTGAGGAATAAAGGGACTTTCTTGTTTTTGGTTTTGGTTTTGGTTTTGTTCTCTGCTTCTACTAGCCTTCAACCATGGAGGTTAGTAGTGAGAGACACTTGATCTTTCATCCAACAAGGCCTTTATTTAAGGTTTTCTCATCTCAAAAATAATTGCTAAACGGTTTGTATATAAGATCCAGGTTTGAGTATAGGATCATACCCTTTTGGAGCAATGTTTTTGTGTAGTGTGACCTTACTGTCGTTTTTCTTATCATTTGGAAGATAAAATGGCTGAGGCTTATTTTTGTCAATGGAGTTTATGCTTTCCGCGTTTTGATTTTGTTTAATATGTTATGCTAAATGTGGAGTCCTGTGAGTTGCTGAAGGTTCAAGATGCCGGAGAATTCAATGCCAAAGGATGCAGCATACCAGGTGATAAATGATGAGCTGATGCTGGATGGTAATCCAAGGCTCAACTTGGCATCTTTTGTGACAACATGGATGGAGCCCGAGTGTAATGATCTCATCATGGCTTCCATTAACAAGAATTATGTCGACATGGATGAGTACCCTGTTACCACAGAGCTCCAGGTTTTATATATTTCTTATTAACGCTGGCTATTAAAAGATCTGAGAAGAATTTCGAGATTATGACATTTATGTTTCAAATTTTTAATTCTGATTCTGCAGAATCGATGTGTAAATATAATAGCCCACCTGTTCAATGCTCCTGTTGGGGATAAAGAAACTGCAGTTGGTGTAGGGACTGTGGGATCATCAGAGGCAATAATGCTGGCTGGATTAGCTTTTAAAAGGAAGTGGCAGAATAAGAGGAAAGCAGAGGGCAAACCGTACGATAAGCCCAATATAGTCACCGGAGCTAATGTTCAGGCGAGTTTTTCATTAGGACAGTCATGCTTCTTGGAATATGGCAATAATCTCATTCTCACCGGAGCTAATATATTGCTTTTGAACTCATGTGAACTGTTTATGCTCTTTATCTGTATATGACAGGATGTTCCTGCTCATACCATGTTTTTTATTACTTTCAAGAACTAGTACCATACTTTGCTGTTCTTTATTCAGCATATTTGCAAAGTGTGATTTCCGGGGTGGGGTTTCCTCGAATCCAAAAAAATATATTTGCAAAGTGCATAGCTTCTGCATCATTAGCTGATGGTGCTGCATTAGTCATAGATGTCACAATTCAAGAATAGAGATCAAGTTCAATGGATGCTTGATACAAGAACAGAAACATACTCAAGTTGTACATTTCTTGAGCAAAAACTTTGCAGTAGTTCTATATATATTAGCCAAGATTGAAAGCATTAATCTATTTCAATGTTGATTCACCACAGCTGGATCTTTTTGTATGGGCTCATGTTTCGCTCAAGAATTGATGTTTTTCTTTGTATATGCCCGCCAATTTCATAAGAACTCCATATATGCTTGCCAATTTTGTAAGAATTGGGTAGTCTGTAGTGGTAATGTATTGAAAACAAAGAAATCCTGAAGTAGAAAACGTTCCTGCTCTGCAAAACCACACAGAAGAACAGGTGTTGCCAGGGCCTAGATTAGACCAAAATATAAGCAAATAATTTCTTTATTATCATCCAAGATACAGTGGTAGAATAGGGGAGTCATTGTAGCTTGAATTTACTGACATTATATACATCTACACGATGAATTAATCACTTAAAGCAGCAATGCTAAATTTTCCTTGTATTTCGTTGTGCAGGTTTGCTGGGAGAAATTTGCAAGGTACTTCGAAGTTGAGCTGAAGGAGGTGAAGCTGACAGAAGGGTATTATGTGATGGACCCTGTCAAAGCTGTTGAGATGGTGGATGAGAACACAATCTGTGTGGCAGCCATTTTAGGATCTACACTTACTGGAGAGTTCGAAGATGTGAAGCTTCTCAACGACCTCCTCTCCAAAAAAAACAAGGAGAATGGCTGGAACACACCAATTCATGTTGACGCGGCCAGTGGAGGATTCATTGCTCCTTTCATTTGGCCCGATCTTGAATGGGATTTTCGTTTGCCATTGGTGAAGAGCATCAATGTTAGCGGCCACAAATATGGCCTCGTTTATGCTGGTGTCGGCTGGGTTGTGTGGAGGAACAAGGAAGACTTGCCAGATGAGCTAATATTTCACATCAACTACCTTGGATCTGATCAACCTACTTTCACCCTCAACTTCTCTAAAGGTAATGCATAGCTAGGGTTATCTTTTTAATGCAAATTACAGTATCTTTACATTTCTTGCTATCAACATGGAAGGTTCCCGCCAATATCCACTATTTTGTTTCATTGAAACAGTTTAATATTGCAGGTTTGTAAACTTTTCAGTTTGCTTCTGCTACTGAACCCTTTTTTCTTCCATGTTTTCGTCAGGTTCGAGTCAGATAATTGCTCAATATTATCAGTTTATACGGCTTGGCTTTGAGGTAAAATTTCATGTGTCTAATGGAGAATCCTTGTAGTCATCATGGAACAGAGAACATGGTGACCTTCAACTTCACCTAAATAATATAAATCAGGAACTTCACCTATCAGTTTGAGTTTTTAGATGAGATAGTTTAATAAACTTCATGATTCTTGTTCCATGCTAAAAACGATGCATTCTGCAACCTTTTCAAGATCCCATTTGAAGATGTTGCTATGGAAACAGCAGTTATTTGATATTTGAGCGATTTTAGATAAGCTTGTTCTGAGATATATTTACAGGCTCTGCTGTGTTTTTCTCACTGTATGTTGACCTTCTATCAGGGTTACAGAAGAATTATGGAAAACTGCCTGGAGAATGCGAGAGCGCTGAAAGAAGGGTTAGAAAAAACAGGGCGGTTTAAAATTCTCTCCAAGGATAAGGGAGTGCCTCTCGTGGCCTTTTCTTTGAAGGACAGTAGCAAGCACACTGTGTTTGAGATAGCTGAGAGTTTGAGGAGGTTCGGGTGGGTACTTCCAGCCTATACAATGCCGGCTGATGCCCAGCACATCGCCGTCCTCCGTGTGGTGGTCCGGGAAGACTTCAGCCGGAGCCTGGTGGAGAGACTTATCTTGCACATCGAGCAAGTCTTGATAGAAATAGACGAGCTTCCTAGCCGCGTCCCTGTCCAAGCAGCGCGCATCGTTCCTGTCGACGAAACACAAGATAATGTGGCTGAGAAGAAGGCTGTTAAAAAGAGTTCAAGGGAGATACATGAGGAGGTCGCCCTGTACTGGAGCCGGCTTGCCAAGAAGAGAACCGGAGCCTGCTAGCATCTGAACAACGATCTCATCCTGGTAAACACCATGGTCAACCTGGTGGTGTTTTGTGAGGTCAATGCTACTAGATTTCTGTGGCTTCTGAGCCGTATGTTGTGTGTTCCATGAGTAATACAATTATCTTCAGGTGTTCTGGGTGCTGTACTTGAAACATCAGATTGAAAATCTTTAAATAAAACAGGTCTTCTTCCAGTCTCGTGATTCCCTGAGCAAGCTACCACCAGAAAAACCTGAGTGATTCTCATTGAGGCCAGTCATAAAATAATAATAAGAAAATAGATAAAACAAAGGTAAAATCCCCGTTTCAAAAAAAATACTGTGATTTTGGACTATCTTGGTTTTAATTCTATACTGTGGTCTTCTGGTTCTAGTTTATTACAGTTTTTCAAAAGTAATTTTGAAAAAAAAAAGTATTTTTAGATATTTTCATGTGTTATTTTGAAAATAATTTAAAAAATATATATATTATTATTTTAACATATTTATAAACATAAAATATTTTGAAAACTAACTTCAAGCATAATCCTAAACACACTTCGTAATTTCATCTCTTTTTTTATTTCTAGCTCAATTTACTCGTGGGGCTTTCTGTCCTCCTTCCTTTCTCTCTTCGTTCTAAGAGGTTAGGGTTAGCTTTTTTATTGGTGATAATTCAATTTCAATCCTTGTTCTTTTTATTTCTAATTTTTGTTCTTTGATCTTTCTGCAAGTCTTAATTATTTTTTTTATCGTGTTATTACTTTGTTTTCAATATTATCTATTAATGTTTGATTTGTCGAGCCTTAACCTTATTTTAACCTTATTTTATTTTTTGACTATCATTTGGCATTAGTGTTTTTATTTTTAAAAAAAATGAATTTATGGTTTTCTTTGAATTTTTTTCTACCAATTATTCTAACCTATTTTGAACAAGCCTTCAGCATCTAAACAAAAAAAAAATCAATGCTGAGCGCAGGAATACTTTGAAGATAAGTGAGTCAATCTGAATCAAGATAAAATGGGACTGCCCATATGTTATGTCAAGAACAAAGAAAGAGATCTCACATGTTCAGACATTTATGCATTACATAAAGGTCCGAACTTCTCTCTAGCTCAGCCAAAATTAAGAGAAACTTAGCCAAGAAATAATCTAGTATTCAAAACCCTTTGACTTCCATTTCATTAAGAAGCAAAAGGAACACTGGAATCAATACAGAAACCAGAGGTTTGGCCAAAAAATTCATCCATCCATGCACAAAACGTCACCTAATTCATTTAATACTACTGTGTGAAATACTTTTTAGCAACTAAGAATCAATGCAAGATTGCAAGAGTTCAGCCCTTTATTTGTAAAACAATTTAACCATAAACATGAATGAAAGAAAATTTGCCTCCATTAAGTTTCGTAGATGACAATCAAATCATAGAATCAATATGAATTTGACAAGATATAAGGATTAAAATTTACCCGAGGTCTCTAAAACGATGGAGCAAGCACCCATATTGCTGCAGTGACAAAACACGTCCAGTTTTTTTCAGAATATTGAATTATGATCAGTCAATTTCTGAAGAAGAAAAAAAGGCTCGGTCGTGTTTTACAAAAATAACAAAAGGATATGCGTAAATAAGCAACAATCATGAACCCTATTTTGCTACCATGTTTATTTCCCATTTGGAATATTAGCTGATAATGACCCCAAAAAAAAGGAAACAGGCAAGTTCTAAGATGACAAACAAAATGGTTATTTTGTTCGTTCAAATCCAACCATTCTTGGGCTTTCTTCAATTTTGATCCGGAGTGGCTGCTCCTTGGTTAAGCTCTGCAAATCTCATCCCCACACGCATCGAATGCTTCATGAACTTTTCAGCACATCTCATGACACAAGTCTCCTCTTGCTTCTGAAGCGATTTGCGTGTGAAGCTATCTACACAGTCATTAAAGCATCTCTCCACAAGTGAATTATACATCTTCAAACTGCAGGTACCCCATATCCACAGAAATAAAAATTACATCTTTTTTTCATCGCATAATTTAGAAAACTCAGAATCGGTATCTGATATGATATCATGCTCCACCTTAGGAGATATTGTATTCTATTATATCCTTTGTTCCATTAGATTAAATAGATACACTTATAATAGAATACAAAATCTCCTAAGATCATGCTAAATCACTTATAATAGAATACAATATCTCCTAAGGTGGAGCATGATATCATATCAGTATCCAATGACACCAGTTTCCAAGTTTTTGATAGTTAAACTTAGAGAAGCAAAATAGCTACAATTACTTGCAAGAAAATCGAGAACACTACTTTCTACAACCGAGTCACAACAGCTTGTAAAAATCAAGAAAGCTTTACGTATCCGGAAAAGATATGCTAATAATTAGCTAATGTAGTTCCCAAAACGTCCAAATGCAACATAAATGGTGTTGCAGTGGTTTTTAAGGAGAACATTCATCTGGGCTTCACATGATTAACGCCACATACAAATAAATCGATTCATGTGACCTTTTGGCGTGTAATTAGCCAGGATGTGAGCCCCCCACTTGAGTAAAATGCAACAGGTACCACAAATAGAAATCATGTTGAAAAGATTTCACAGATCTAAGCCAGGATATGTTACCTGTCGCGCAACTGAAGGTTTTCGATCATGGAAAGCATACGGGTCTGATCTTCTTTCGATAGACCTTCCATTCCTCCAAGCATGTCCTTGTCCATTGTTGATTGCTGATTTCAGAGATCTAGTTCGGTTTTTGGTTGATTTTGTGGATTCTGCTATTTAGACTAGTCTAGGGTTTTAGCCATCTTTCATTTTATACCATAAGGGTTTGAGGAAAGCATTGCAACGGCGTCGTTCTAAGAAGCGTGCTGACCTGGGCCCAGGTCAATGAAACGTCGTTCTTAGAGGGAGTTGGAGGGGGACTGCAGTTGATTTTTAAAATAATTTTAATTTTTTTAATATATTTAAATTATTTTTAAAATTTTTAAAATTTTATTTTTAATATTAGTATATCGAAAATGATATTAAAATATTTTTAAAAAATTAATTAAAAATAGAAGAAAAAAACGATATTTTTAAAAACATTTTTCAAGTGCTTTTCAAACAAGTGCTACCTAGGTTACATATGAAAAACGGTATTTTTTATATTAAAAAAATGTATTTCATGGGGTTTTAAATAAAAAAATCTAAAATAATGACTGTGATTTAAAAAAAAAAAAAGTTGATTGGTGTATTATAATTTTCAGAAGACAAAAAAACACATGAAAATTTGGAAAGTGGTTTCCCGGAAAGTAAAATTCGAGAAACAAACACAGCCTTAGTCTCGGTGATAATTTTGAAATTTTCATAGGATCAATTGGTATTTTTTTCTTCTCAACAGTGGGCTTTTTAAAAATAATAATAATAAATGATGCATCATTTCTTATCTAAATTCTAGCCATCAAAAAGGTGGTTGGAAAATCAAATCGAGTTTTTTTAATTAAAAATCAATTTTTATTTTTTTTCATATGGAGATAATAAATATTTTGTGTTTATCAATTAAAACACCTTGAAATTGGTCCAAAAAACAAAAAAAAAATCATAAAAAAAATCTTAACAATAATCTACTTTTTATAATATAAAATATCATATCATGAAAATCATCATTTCCAATGGCGTCCACTCACACCAAGATTTCCCCCTTTTGTTGTCATATTATGACCAAGTAAAAGTTTTCTCTCTCTTGCTATTTTCCAGTAACTTTCAAGTAATAGATTGAAAAATTAACAAAATAAAGTTTTGAACTAAAATGTAAAATTAAAGGGAAAATCTTTGAAGAGGCACTAAATGAACAATGAAAAAAAAACTAATAAAGCTTGAATATCTCTTCCATTTCAATTTTGCTCCTGAAATGATAATCTAATTCTATACATTGAAACCAAGTTTATTTTTTTTCAAAATAAAACATCAATTTATTGCCATATTTTTTTAATCACACAAAAAAATAAATTGAAATGAGTTGTCGAGCATAATTCCTAATTTACATGATACAAAAGGATAAAATCGAAAAAAATTGGCTAAGGTAAGGAACAATCTTAAAATGCAATAGAAAAGGGAGAAACATTATTACAACTCCTAATGTTTTTTTTCTCACAATTTATAATAAAAACTAAATCATTAGCTCATGTTATGAGGTGGGTGAGATTAATTTAAAAAAAAAATGTTTAGGTATTGATGTTTTTACTAGTAAATTATTTTTTTAAATCACGCAGGGGTTAAGTTCGAGAGTTTAAATGCAACATTAATGACCAATAAAACTATACTTTGATTATTTTTAAATAAATTGAGATGAAAACATATTAAATTGCCTCGAAAAAATTAACTTGGTGTTAAATAGTTAGATTAAAAAAGAACAAAAAAATTAATCTGAGTCCATTGGAGTTAATTTACCCAATTTATGACTTTAGACATGAGACAATGATAATCATGTAAAAAAATCATAACAATTTGTGAAGTTTGATTTATAATCAATTCAATGTTGTACGATAAAAATGAGAAAATCAATGAACAAATGATAAAAAAAAATAGTGGGTTATAAGAACGATATAAACTCATATAGTCAAACTAAAAACATTATCTTGGTTAACTCGGGTTATCCTACCAATCATTTAACTTGTGTCATAAGATCTATGGAGTAAATTTAAATAAACTATGAAAAAATGATTTTGAAGCAACCCATTATTAAAGAGTAAAATTGAAAAAACATATCAATCTAAAAAAAGAACATGATAAATAACTTGAGTTAACTTAAATTAACCAACGAAACTCGTGATCAAAGTGAGGAGATTGAGATGACCTCATATAAACAAATTATAAACCCTGATTCATAATCAATTTAATGTTAAATAATAAAACTAAAAAATATGTGCCAATTAAAAAATAAAAATTTAATTCAAATCAATCAGGTTAATGTGCGAAACCTACAACACAAGTTATGAGACAAGGATGACCGAATGGAAAAAAAATAACAATAAATCATAAAGCTCATACGTCAATAAACTTAATATTGAAAGATAAAAAAAACATAAATTAATAAAAAAAAACATATTTGTATGAATAGTGTTTTATTGGGTTAACTAGCAACATAAATCATGAGATCATGATTACCAATTAAAAACAAATAACGATAATAAATCATGAAGTCTAGTCTTTAATAAATCAAATGTGTTATGAGCTGGTGAGTGGAAAACACTATATCTTTTAGTTTTTTATTATGATTTTTTTTCTAGTTTTTTATTGATTGATTAAAATATTATAAAATATTTGTATATATCATGCAATGTATAGATGTTGGTGATCATGAACTTGATTTGAATGATACACTTAAAGACCATAAAAACTTTGAGAAAAGACAAGAAAACAAAAGGAAATAAAAAAATTGAAAATAATATTATTCGTATTGTAAAAGATAAAATAAAAACCTCACACGAGAGATAAAATTGAATGCCATAGAACTTTGAAAAAAAATCAAAACTAGAATGACCAAATTGAATAACTTACCCTTACAAATTATATTTAAAAGAATAAATTTATCACGACAGAAGAGAGAAATGAAGAGAAAGAAAAATAAAAGGGTCATCGACGACACATTAATCACACTTAAAGAATATGTGTAGCCTATAATAACATGATATGAGAGATAAAATTGAAAACCATAAAATTCTGGAAAAAAAAGAATCAAAAGTAGAATGACCAAATTGAAAAACTTACTCTTGCAAATTATATCTAAAAAAATAAATTTACGAGGGCAAAAGAGAGAAATGAAGCGAGAGAGAGAAATAAAAGAGTCATCAGAGACACGTTGACCACACTTAAAAATATGTGTTGCCTATAATAACATGATACAAGAGATAAAATTGAAAATCATAAAACCCTGGAAAAAAAATTAAAAGTAGAATGACCGGATTGAAAAACTTACTTTTACTAACTATATTTAAAATAATAAACTTAGGAGGACAGAAGAGAGAAATGAAGTGAGAGAAAAATAAAAGGGTTATCAACGACACATTGACTATACTTAAAAAAATATTTGTTGCCTATATTAAAAGAGAAGACTACGAGGAATAAACTAAGATGACAAAAGCTCATTTTTTATTGTTGAAAATTATCACACATGTAGTGCAAAATATGTGGTGGCTCCACCAACCTTTTAAAATAAAATTATTATTTTGATGGTAAATGACATCACCATACTAAACCAAATATACAATTAGAAAAAGACTCAAATATCTTTGACTACAATTAATTCAATGTCTTGCACCAAAAGATACACATGTATTTTTTTGTATATGAGAAAAAATAAAATACCTAAATACCTTTACTTGAGATAGTTTTTTCCAAGAATATTTTAGTTATTGTATTGTTTATTAAAATATTGAGTGAACACAAATATCTAGAACCAAATTAATGATAACTAATGTACCTCATGAAAAACACCAAAATAACATTGGTCTAAAGCATGCATCTACAGACGAGGAAGATAAAATAATCATTACAATGTAATGATAAACAACAAGTGCACAATCATTTCTCTACAATAATTTTAATTATTGGGTTTGCAAGAGAGTGCGGGACAATTTACTCGTATGTTTTTATATATATATTACTTATAATATAAAATGCGTGGGGAAAACATTGTTCCCGAGGCCAATATATATTCTTTTGGTATTTTGTTTTGGACAAAAATGATCTATATTTTATGTATTTGTGCTTTTAGATTTTATTTTTATTTTTTTTTTCATTTTATTTTTTGTACTTATTGTTTTGAAATTTTAATTTATGTCGGTTACATTGTATTTTATTTCTAAAATTTTTATTATTATTTTCCGGTCCCAGAAAACACTGTAGCAATTTATAGTGTTTTCATGCGCCATGATAATATATATATTCTTTTGGTGTTTTTGTTTTTTTTGGAAAAAAAAATAAACCATATTTTATGTATTTGTGTTTTTAGATTTTGTTTTTATTTTTTTTTCATTTTTTTTTTGTACTTATCGTTCTGAAATTTTAATTTATGTCAGTTATATTGTATTTTATTTTTAAAATTTTTATTGTTATTTTCTGTTGCCACAAAATATTGTAGCAATCTACAATGTTTTCCTTGCGCCATGATATATATATATATATATATATATATATATATATATTAACTATACAATAAAAAAACGTCTCAGTTTTACTATGTTAATCCACAGTAACATCTTGTAACACCCTCAAATTATAATATCATGAATTCTCACAATATTTTCTTTACCAGTGTCAAGTGTTGGGTAATATGTCTAAATTATGGAATTTTGTTTTTGAAATTTCAGCAGAGTTTTCTCTATTTTTGTTGATACCAACACTTCTATTCTATGTCATTACAATTTACCTCTTGGTCCAATCATCCTGGATCACATTCTATTCATCAAACGATAACTCAATATTCATACTTATCCATATATGCAAATCTCTTCATATCAACTAGTAAATTAACATAAATATGCTATCGAAACAACTCAAAAGATAACAAATTATCATTAACGTAATAAGTGTTAACTAATTACATACAAGCCTTTAAACTTCATAAATGCAACATTAAGATTACGAGTCATAATATATTTATAATAAATCTTATCTTATCATTTTGAAAATGATTTGATCATACTAACAACTATACATATATATAATATATATACCCTACATATTACACTTTTTTAATTTTTACAACACAAAGGATTTACATTCTAAGTAAAACATGAATGTTAATTTGATCATACTAACAACTATACATATATATTACATCCCCTACATATTACACCGTCTACTTGATTTTTACAACACAAAAGGATTTACACTCCAGGTAACAACATGATTATTACATTCCAAAATAGAAATTTATAAACAGGAGTGTTCCTACATCTAACGATCTACATCACCTCGCGGCGTACCTGTTTCAACAATAACAATATTAAGTAACTTATACACTATGTTATTCTAATATTAACTAATTACTCTCAACCTTTGAAATTTAATACTTTTACTTCAGTCTAACTTCATCCCTTAATTTACATAATCTTTTTGAAAATTACAAATTCAGCTAACTCAATTTAATTATCAAATAAATCTAGCATTTTCATATAATCACTCAGAACTTTGGTTTCTTTCCTCATTTACCAATAGATCCAGTATTTTCATTCAAATTACCCATCATCCGGCTAACCTCTTTGTTTACCAATCTATCGGGTAATTCCATTTGAATTACCCAACATCCCGCTAACCTCTTTTGTTAGTCAATCACTCTGGTAATTCCATTTGAATTACCCAGCATCCGGTTAACCTCTTTGTTAACCAACAAAACCGGTAATTTCATGCAATTTACCGGTAATTCACATAATCATAATCAACACAAATTATTAGGAAAACTAAAAAAAATGAAATAAGGTGACGAATCACCTACCTTCTATTCGGGATGACCCAACTCTTGTCTGATAACCAGCTCCAAACACCACTCATAAAGCAACCAAGTGTCATTATACCATTAGTCCATCAATATTTTATTATGTGCCGAAACACAAAGCACATAATATTTTTATTTGAAATTTGTTCTACTAAAATTCATTCTCAAATATAACATCATTATTTACATATAACCTCATATTTAACTCAAATTACTTCTTTGCTTATTCTATGTTCATAATTCCTCCATCAAATAATTCTTGTATTCTTTATACCCTCACATCATAGTATTTATTTTATCTAAACACTATATTCAAACACAAGCTAGACATCTTGTCTTCATATTTTCTTTTAATTAGGTTATTTCTCTTTCAATTTGAATTTACTTATTATTATTATTATTTTCTCAATTTAAATGCTATCTCTTTATTTAGTCTTTCTTACATTTTCAATTATCATGCTTAAACATGGGTTGTTTCTAAACATTAACATCACAACTCATTCTCCCATTTTTTCCCTTCATTTGGCCAAATGTGGTGTTTCTTTTTCCTCCTCCAAATTTTTCTTCATTTTCTTGTTATTTCAACTTATTTTCATTCTATTCCACTTTAATTTCATCATTTTCCCTTCCCCTCCCATTTCCCCCAAATTCACATAAGAACCCTAAGTTCAAAAATCTAGGATTTAAGGGAAACTAATGAAAAATTCAATGAAATTACTTCCCAACTAAATCAAATAAGCTTAAGAACACATTTAAATCAACACATGAAATCTAAACTTCTCATCCTTACCTATTGTTTTTCTTCCAAATCCTCTTCTCTTCCAAGGCTAGATGAATTCCTCTTCTCAAATGCTCATTCCTTCACTTGCTTTAATGTTTTATAAGTTGAACTTGCATGGGTATTTTCTCAATTTCTTGTATTTTTCCTCATTTTTCTCTCTTTCTCTCACGTTTGCCTTGTTTCCTTTTCACCTTTCCCTTTGTTTCTGTCCATTCTGCAGTGCGTAGAAGAGAAGGAAGCTTATATGTGTGTTTTCCATGGTTAATTTCAAATTTACCCTTAATGATTTTATTTATTTATTTATTTTATTTTTTTCTAGCACTATCGAGATATATTCACCTTAAAATTTTAACCATATTTTATTCAATATATTTTAAGGTTCCTCAAAAAGTTTCAGCTCAATCCGATGGTCGGATTAAAACTTACATCCAATAACGTAAAACTAATCGAATTGTGATTTTTCGTCAAATTTTCGAATTTCTCTAAAAATTCTGAAATTTTAACCCAAGCTAAGGTATCATATTAGAAGGCTTCACGCAAAATGTCAGAATTTTTTGATAATCCAATCAAGAGTTACAATTTTTTTTTGTTTTACATAAAACTAGTCAATTTATAATTTATTTTTTTTGCCCGGAGGTTTTACACATCTACTATTAATATATATTTTCGTTAAAGACAAACGGTTATTGAGGTAGGCGAGATGGTCTAAAAAGCGTCAGATTAAGGTCTCTTTCGAGGGTATGAGTTCGAATCACACTCTCATCACATTTTTTTTAGCGAATCCACATTAAAATTAAATTTAATATATATATTTTTGAGAAAGATGAACGAATGTTGAGGTGACCGAGCGGGTTTATGAGGCGGGAGATAAAAATTTCTGTGACGTGCAAGTTTTCTATAAAATATATGAATTTTAAATCGATATAAATTTATCTTTTTAATAGGTTTCAACGAAATAACCAACATAAATTTTAAATTGATATAAATTTATCTTTTTAATAGGTTTCAACGAAATAACCAATATAAAAGTTTTACACATCATTAAAAACACATTAATCATATTTTTAAGTAAGATAGAAATCTGTCAAGAGTGGGACTTGAACCCCCAACCTCTCGAACGAATATCGTTTTAAAATTTATGCTGGTTATTTCGTTGAAACCTATTAAAAAGATAAATTTATATCGTTTTAAAATTTATGCTGGTTATTTCGTTGAAACCTATTAAAAAGATAAATTTATATCGATTTAAAATTCATATATTTTATAGAAAACTTGCACGTCACAGGAATTATGCACAAATTTATCATTTTAACCAAAAATATATTATAAAAAAATAATTAATATTTTTTGTGTTGAAAAAAATATGATACCGCCCGCGACAAGAAGCGGGGGAATGACTAGTATATATATATGTGTGTGTGTGTATGTATATTTCAATGAGAATGGACACTCATTTAGAAAACTTTTAAAACTGTTTCAATAAAAAAAATATGATATAAGATAATTTAATGATAAAAAACTATCAAAATCATAATAAAAATTAAAAGAACATTAATTGATTGTGTTAAATTGCAAAATAGCGATTGGTTGACATTAAAATCCAAAACACTTGGTTGACATTAAAATCCAAAACACCTATTTGCAAGATAAAAAAAGGTTAGTGAAGGGTATGACTCCACTAATTAGGCTCTAAGTTTACTTTATAGAAATCATCAATTTGAGTTACACATCAGTCAGGGCCACTGAAGATTATAACTGATCATTAATTTCAGGATTCGTGAAATTAATCGAGATACGCGTAAACTGACCCGAACATCAAATTCAAAAAAATAAATAAAAAATGTAACATATCCAGAAAATCAATAAAAAAAAAGCAAGAGAGAAGGAATAGAACGAAGTAGCCCAGCCCATACTGGACCAACAGAGACCAGCACACTCGAGCCCATATTGAACCCTAGAAGGCTAGATAGTAGAAACTGCAACTTCATGGACATCAAATCCCCATTATCTCCCTCTCTTCCCTGTCTGCTTAATAATCTCTCTTCTGTGCTCTTCTCATATCACTTCTCTACTAACAGTATAATAATTTCTTAATCATCTCACTCAATCTTTATAATCGCTTATTCAATCCAACTCTTATCAGCATCATCGTCTCAAGTAAGCCTTCCGTCTATCTCTAATGACAATTTTTATCTTTAATTTAGATCTGATTACTTATTAAAGCGCGCAACGTACTTTCCTTCGGATTCACAACGAAACGAATATTTATTTTTTAATTGTTTTCCTGTTAATAATAATGTGATTTTTTTTGCTTAATTCGGAATTTATGGTTACATAAGAGAGGAATCGTCTTTTTTTTTTTAGTTTTAGAGGGAGGTTAAATCGTAGAGAAAATCGATGGGCAGAAAGAAGCCAGCCGCGCGTGATGAGGAGAACGCGCCTGCGGGTGGTGGAGGGAAGTCGAAGAAGAAGGGGTTGATGATTGATGATGATGAGTATTCGGTTGGCATCGAGTTGGCCGAGGAGACGCAGGGTCAGGAGGAGAAAGTTGTGATTACTGGCAAGAAGAAGGGTAAGAAGGGAAACCAGAAGGGTTTTAAGGAAGAAGAGGGGGTTGGTGAGGAGGAGGAAGCGCCGGAGGTTGTGTTTGCCTGTAAAAAGAAGTCGAAGGGGAAGAAGAGTGGAACTGGTGGGAATACTGGTTTTTCATCGTCCAATTTTGCTTTGTTGGGAGGTGATGAGGATGATGACGGGAATGGTGACGAGGATGAGGGATCGGATTTGACTGGTGAGAAAGATAGTGAGGAGCAGGATGAGTCTGTGGCAAGTTTTAAAGGGAAGACAAAGGGTAAGGGGAATAAGGAGAGTGGTGGTGGTAGTTTGTTTAGTGCATCGGCTTTTGATGCTATTGATGATGGTGAGAATGATGGAGAGGTGGAGGATAAAGAAGAGGATGACGATGACATGCCTGTTATTGAATTTACAGGAAAGAAGAAGAAGTCGGCAAAGGGTGGTAAGAAGAGTTCTGGGAGTGTGTTTTTGGCAGCGAGTCTCGATGGGTTGGATGAGAATGAAGATGGTGAGAAGAAGGATGAGGATGAGGATGTTGGTGCAGTTACTTTCTCTGGTAAGAAGAAGAAGTCTTCCAAGTCTAGCAAAAAGAGTGGTATTAATAAATTTAGTGCAACATTACTTGATGAGGAGAATGATGAAGATGCTTCTGTGTCTGAATCAGTGAAAACCAGTGATGATGTGATTGGCGTTGAGGATGAAGATGAGTCGGTGGTTGCATTTACAGGTAAGAAGAAGTCTTCTAAGAAGAAGGGGACTAGTAATCGTGTTTTTCAGCTTTGGGGAGACGACGAGAGAGAAGTTGACGAGACACTTGAACCAGAAGAACCTAATACCGTCGAAGCTAATGATAGTAAAGTTTCTAAGAGTGAAGTGGTGGCAGAGACTTCAAAGAATAAGAAGAAGAAGAAGGGTAAGAGTGGAAGGACTGCTCAAGAAGAGGATGATTTGGATAAGATTCTCGCGGAGCTAGGTGGGGGCGGACCTGCTTTGAAACCTTCTGAACCACCTCCACAAGAGGAGAAACTTAATGTTCAGCCCGAACCAGTTGCAGTGCCAGATGCTCTGGTTGAGAAGGAGGGTGAAGAAGATAAAGAAGAGTCTGCTGCTGCAAAGAAGAAGAAGAAGAAGAAAGAGAAGGAGAAAGAGAAGAAGGTAGCTGCTGCCGCCGCTGCTGTGGCAAAAGAAGAAGCTAAAGCTGAAACAAGTGAGCCAAAAAAGACAGATGCGAAGAGTAAAGCTGCTGAAAAGAAGCTTCCTAAGCATGTTAGAGAGATGCAAGAGGCACTTGCTAGGCGAAAAGAAATGGAGGAGAGAAAAGCAAAGGAGGAAGAGGAGAAGAGGAGGAAGGAAGAAGAGGAAAGACTAAGGCAAGAAGAACTTGAGAGGCAAGCAGAAGAGGCTAGGCGCAGGAAGAAGGAAAGAGAGAAGGAGAAACTATTGAAGAAGAAACAGGAAGGCAAGCTTCTAACAGGGAAGCAGAAGGAAGAACAACGGCGGCTAGAGGCTATGCGGAATCAAATACTTGCTAATGCAGGCGTTACTGTCCCTACTGCAGACAGAGATAATGGGCCCACAAAACGGCCCAGGTATCAGACTAAGAAGTCAAAACCAGCTCACCATCAAGCAAATGGTATCAAGATAGAGGAACATGTAGATGCTAAAGGAAAAGAGCAAGAGGAGCAGGAAGAAGTGCATGAGGTGGAAACCGTAGAATTAGAAAAGGCTGAACCAGCAGAGGAAGAAAAAACCGAAGTTGCTAATGTACCTGAGGAGAATGGAATGGAGGAAGATGATGATGATGAGGAATGGGATGCAAAGAGCTGGGATGATGTAAATCTTAATGTTAAGGGTGCATTTGATGATGAGGAGGATTCTGAACCTGAACATGTCGTGAAGAAGGAAACAAAGAGTTCTGTTCCAGCTTCTCGCAGTGCAGGTTAGTTTTTGCTTGATTTTCATGTTGGACTATCAAGTTTTGGTATCTATACCTGTTTCTTCTGTTTCTGATTGGTTTCATTCATTCTAACACTATTGCATCTCTTCCTTCAGACGCCAAGCCTACATCACAGCCAATAAACTCTCATGATGTTGAAGATAAGAAAATTCAGACTGAGGTTGGAGTCTCTGGCAAAAACATGAAGAAAGACGCTGCCGTGAAAAATAAAGGAGTGGTTTCAGATTCCATCCCTAAACAGGCTGAAGAGAACCTGCGCTCTCCAATTTGCTGTATTATGGGCCATGTTGATACTGGTAAAACTAAGCTGTTGGATTGTATTCGAGGCACCAATGTGCAAGAAGGTGAGGCTGGGGGTATCACGCAACAGATTGGTGCAACATACTTTCCTGCTGAGAACATTCGGGAGAGAACCAAGGAATTGAAAGCTGATGCAAAATTAAATGTCCCTGGTCTGTTGGTTATTGATACCCCTGGCCATGAATCTTTCACTAATCTACGGTCACGTGGTTCAGGTTTATGTGACATTGCTATTCTGGTTGTTGACATAATGCATGGCTTGGAGCCACAAACCATAGAATCACTCAATCTTTTGAGGATGAGGAATACAGAATTTATTGTTGCATTAAATAAGGTCTGTTTTTTCTCGCTTCAATTTAATTATGGGGTGTTTGGGAAGCACTCCAAAGTGCTTTTCAAAACATTTGATTTGTTTTTGCTGTAAGTGAAATTTGTTTGTGTTTTTAGATATTTCGATGTGATGATATCAAAAATGATTTAAAAATAAAATAAAATAAATTTTTTTAATGCATTTCTAAGTGAAAATCATTTTGGAAAGAAAACGCAACCACACTCCTAATCACCTCTCAGTGATAATGCTATAATGTTTTAATCTATCCTTCTACTGATGTTAGGTTTTGTTCCTTTGTCATTTCAATGTTTTAGGTGGACAGACTCTATGCCTGGAAAGCACAACGTAATGCACCTATTAGAAGGACATTGAAGCAGCAGTCAAAAGATGTGCAAAATGAATTTGACAGGAGGCTCATAGAGGTCATCTACTTTTTATGCTTCCTTAAAAGAGTTTTATCAGTTCGCTCCTTTTGTTAAAATTCTGCCTTCCCACTGGATCCCAGGTCATAACTCAGTTCAAGGAGCAAGGATTAAATACTGAATTGTACTATAAAAACAAGGACATGGGAGAAACTTTTAATATTGTTCCGACAAGTGCAATTAGGTAAGACCTAGATTTCCAAGCTTTCCCTCTCATAACTAATCTGAGACTTGTTAACTTTAATATCTGCTCATGTTTCTGGGTCTTGCACTCTGTGCTAATGCTTTTATAATATGTCATAGTGGAGAAGGTATTCCTGATTTGTTACTGCTACTGATCCAATGGTCTCAGAAAACTATGATTGAAAAACTCACATTCAGAAATGAAGTGCAGGCATGTTCTCCTGTCTAATGTGTCTTAACTGCTAGAATGCCTTAAGTCAACGCTAATACCTGATTGTTGTTGGGTACCTTTGCCAGTGTACGGTATTGGAGGTTAAGGTTATTGAAGGCCATGGAACAACAATTGATGTTGTGTTGGTTAATGGTGTGCTCCATGAAGGCGATCAAATTGTGGTTTGCGGCTTACAAGTAAGCTCAGAGCTTTGCTATTCCTGAAGATTTGATGAAGTGCTAGTTTCTGAGTTATTGATGATTTATTTTTCTCTACAGGGTCCCATTGTTACTACAATTCGGGCACTGCTGACACCCCACCCGATGAAGGAACTCCGAGTTAAGGTGTGGTTTTGTTCATTACCAACCCACGAAGGACTTGTATATTACTAGCCTGTGTAACATTGCTGGAAATTAAGACCAATTGCAGTTATGCTATGTTGCGGAGACTCTTCACTTTGCCTTTTAGCACCCTTGTCTGACATGGTAGATGCAAGTGTTCACACTGCATGCTTGTTAGTTCAACAAGCAAGTCAAATCCTCATCCCTTCATCATCATCAGTCTAAAAAATAACTAGTTTATAGTGGTATTATGAACTAACTCTAGACTGGAGTCATGTCACCACTTTTAGAAGATGAAGAAAGACTGATTTTATCCTGGCTTATAGATTTGCATACTTGTAAAGTAGAATCCCAACGTGGAAAGAACTGTTTGAACCCAGTATTAGTGAGGGCCTTACCCGGAAAACCATATGCATAATGTTCTTTGAACTTTGCCTGATGTGCTTTATAAAGAAAATGCCTAAGCAAGTAAAAGTGGATATCAGGTGAATAAAGGCACTAAGATCTCTTGGTGTCATCTCCTGATCTATTGAGTCTGTACAAGACTAGTACGAGAATCATTTTGCAATGTCTACTGTATCTCAATTACCCTGTTCTTTTTCAATATTCTTGTTTCCAGAAGGGTTGAGGGTTGTTCTTACTTCATTGCTCGAGTTCTTCAAAAAAACCAGAAATTCTTTTAAGTTGCTATGCTGAATTGTGGGGGATGGCTGGGATCCTTGTATCTGTATCAAGCTTTGGGCTTATATGATCAGATTTCAGAGCTGCAACCCTCCTTTTCAGATTCATTGTTTGACTTTATTTTGCTTTTCTTTGGAATAGTAGAAATGTCAATTGGTTTGGATACTAATGCAGTGTTTTTCTTTTCTTTGCTTTCTTATTTTAATTTTTATTCTCAGGGGACATACCTGCACCATAAAGAAATCAAGGCTGCACAGGGTATCAAGATCACTGGGCAGGTGATTATAATTTGCTAAACATAGCTTTAAAGACCAATTTATCTAATATGCATGCATAAAACATGCCTATGTAGAGAGTTCTTTATATATGTTTAAATTTCCTGGTTTTATTGTGTTATTATTTCATGCAGGGCCTTGAACATGCTATTGCTGGGACTGGTCTTTATGTGGTAGGGCGTGATGATGATGTGGAAGATGTCAAGGAATCTGCAATGGAAGACATGAAGTCAGTAATGAGTCGGATTGATAAAAGTGGCGAGGGAGTTTATGTACAAGCATCTACCCTTGGGTCATTGGAAGCTTTGTTGGAGTTCTTGAAGTCACCAGCAGTAAGCATTCCTGTTAGCGGTATAGGCATTGGTCCAGTACATAAAAAGGATGTCATGAAGGCCAGTGTAATGCTTGAGAAGAAAAAGGAGTATGCCACCATTTTGGCATTTGATGTTAAAGTGACACCTGAAGCTCGGGAACTTTCAGAGGAACTAGGAGTAAAGATTTTCATTGCTGATATCATTTATCACTTATTTGATCAATTCAAGGCCTACATTCAGAATCTGAAGGAGGAAAAGAAGAAGGAAGCCGCTGATGAAGCTGTTTTCCCATGTGTTCTTGAGATAATTCCAGAGTGCATTTTCAACAAGAAAGATCCTATCATCATGGGGGTTGATGTTCTTGAGGGCATACTCAAGGTATTACTATGTTCTAAGTTATATTATTTTGTTTCCACCATGTCATCCTTACATACATTGGTGAATTACTGGTGTCACTTATGTCCTTACATACATTGGTGAATTACTGGTGTCACTTATGCATGTCTTGGGCATAGCTATGGGGTGATTTCTGAGCTACAGTGTATAAATCATATACATTGGATGTTACTGTCTAAATCATGTGGACTCACCTTATTTTTAATGACACTAAAGTGATGCGGGTTGTATCTGAGCTTGGAAAATACTTGTTCTTTGTCTTGTGTACCTCTACATCACAGTTTCTAGGATTGATCATTTAACCATCCATAAACTGCTTGTAAGATATTTAGGTTGTGAGCTGCTAAACTTTTTGGTCGGGTAGGCCTTTTTATTCATTGTGATCTAGTTAACATCCATTTCAGCTATGGTGTAGAACTCCATAAATGTTCTACTTGGAGTGATTTTCTTTCACTTTTCTTTTTGGCTACTTCCACTCTGTTTTCATCATCCTCTTACCTCAAATTTTTGATGTTTGCGCATATGCTCAGCTTAAAGTTACCAAGCATGATTGATTCGAGACTTTACTGTTGGTGCAAAATGTATGGTGTTTTAGATATAAGTGGGGATACCATTCTGACGTTGTGGGGAAGTTTGCCATGCTTCCTTGAATTTTGACTTGGGCTATAAATTCGGCTCCGTTAACATGAATGTTTTTAGTTCTTTTAGGACTACATGCATTACTGTCCTCTGATACTATGTGCTCTCTTACACAGGTTGGGACACCACTTTGTGTTCCACAAAAAGATTACATTGACCTTGGCAGAATTGCTTCAATTGAGTTTAACAAAAAAGCAGTGGATTATGCAAAGAAAGGCCAGAAGGTGGCCATTAAGGTACAGTACATTATTATTGATGATTGATCAAAATTACTATTTGCTTTAAGCATAAATATCATTATGGACATTCTATATTTTAGTTCTGTTAAATAATATTCAAGACATTTCTTGTACAACTGGTGGTCAATACACAGGCATGGGTTATTTTATTGCTTACAACATCTACTCCAGTAATGAACGAGCTATAATTTCTCTAGTTGAATTGTAAATCCAGTCATCTTGTTTGATGTAGTTCATAACTTAATCCTCGAGAACTTGAAAGGAAAATTTAAAGGGAAAAGGCTAAAGAATACATGCAGAATGAATATGCGAAAGCAGTACTTTTTCTTTCTTTCTTTTCACCCAAGATAATTTGTTAGTAATTCATTATAGGTTATCAGCTGTGGCATTAGGGTGCAGCGACATGAATTTGTCATATTATTAGCTGTCCTTGGGCCTAGATTATTATGTTAACCAAATAACTAAATGGATGGGTTGATATCTGACTTTCTTTTCTCCATCCTTCCATTTATCAAAGCCAGTATCCTCATGTCAGGATTAGATAGATGAAACCAAAACTTTCTCTGTTTCTACACAATAAACCAAATAAATGTTGTTTTTCATGATCTTTTGCACATTATCGGAGATGGTCTTATTTGGTGCTCTCCTTTTGACTTTGAAGATTGTGGGAACCAACGCCGAGGAGCAGCAAAAATGCATGGCAGGCATTTTGATAACGATGATCAACTAGTCAGCCACATTACAAGAAGGTCAATTGATATTCTTAAAGTTAATTACCGGGTAGGTTCTTCTCAATTCTATTTCCAGTTATACTTTGTTCAATGATAATGCCCAGTACAAAATACAATCGATGATCGCTTGTTTTTTACACACAGGATGATCTGTCGATTGAAGATTGGAGGCTGGTTGTTAAATTGAAGACCCTTTTTAAGATCCAGTGAGCACTGAACTAGCGTGATGATTTTATTTATGCTCCCAAATACCTCGAAGGGAAAGATTCAAGGGTGAGGAAAGCCTCGTGCCAAGATACAAAGGTTTTGTTGGAAGCTTTGATTCTTAAAATCATGGAGTTCCATCGCATGCCCCGATGAGATGTTGATGGTAAGTATCGAAGTCTTTGCTGTTCCTATTGCTACAGATCAAAGTTCATGTGTTATTATGTAACGAGGAATAGTGTTTGTGTCTTCTCTGAGATGCGGATACTTGTGTTTAAATATAACATGCAATTTTGTTTAGCTGCTGTCTCGGTTAATAAAGGATCCGAATTTTGTCAAGATATACAAATTTTGTTTGTTTTCATTATTTATTTTCAATAAAGTGAAAAAGGTTTTTAAAACTTTTGAAAACTAAAAAAAGCTTTTAGTTATTTTACATCGATTTAAGTTTTTAATATTTTGCCAAGCCGAGCATGAGGAAAATAGAAGAAGCTACGGTTTTTTAGATTGAAATGAAAACGAAGGGGACAAAGTACAAACGGGGTGGGGTGGGTTCTTACAGTAAGTATTATTATATTATAATAATAATTAATTATTATTATTAATAATTATTTGTAATGGAATGTATTTTAGTTAATTATGTTTGAACTTATTGATTATTTGTTCATGTGTTCATTTTGTATTTTTTAGTTTTTCTAATACTAAAAGACAATAAGTAACATTAATTAATTTCAAAAACAATAATTATAAAAAAAACATAGGATTACTTGAAAAACATATAATAAGTAGCTTAAATTTTAAATTTTAAATATTGTGTTTTTTTTAATTTGTATTTAAATTTATTTTTTTAATTTAAATATAATTAAAAAATAATTTTATTGTTTGAGATTTTTCAAAAGCAATTAATTAATTATATAACTTCTATTAACTATATAATTAAACTATATACAAAATAATTGAATTTTATTTAAAATAAGATAAAAAAATGGTTATTCAAAATGACTCTTATAATTAGAGAGCACATCAACTCAAGAACCATTTGTACACTATTCAAATAGCCATACACCCCGATCCAAAACCCTTATTTAAACTTATTCTCAGCCTGACTAAACTATGTTTGAGAGTGTGTTTGTGGTTGTTATTGAAAATATTTTTCGTTTAAAAATGTAATAAAATTATATTTTTTATTATTTAAAAATTATTTTTGATATCAATATCTAAAAATATCAAAATAATAATAATTTAATTTAAAATAAAAAATAAAATAAAATTTAATTTTTTTAATTTTATTTAGAAGTTTTATGAGTAAGGTAGAAAAGAAAAAAAATCATGCTTTATAAAAGATTTTTGATACGTTGTTTATGGGTATTTCATGGGTGTTATATATATATATATATATATATATATATATTAAAATAATTTGTTTTTTTATTTGATTTGAAAATTTGAATTGATCTAGAATATAGATAAAGATAAAATTTGAGGTTTCAAACGACTACCATTAAACTCTTTTTTCTAAATACAAAAACAATCCATTTTAATGGTCGAAAATCTAAAATGACGATCCTCTCTCTCACGCTGAAACGCAACATTCTCTCTCTCATTTTTCCATCTCTCATTAACAAAAAAAAAAATACATTATCACCTATACTATTTTGTGCATGCGTGAAAAGCGTGGATACACAGCATCCCAGCCATCAGCTATCACATTTTAGATTATAAGTAGTAATTTGGACAAACAATATAAAATATATATTCTCCGAACCAATGAATGCTCGAACCCATTTTTGTACATTAAAATTTAACTAGGATATTTATCTGGACGATTCAATGGCGTGATTGTAAATTACTAAAAAAGCAAAGCACATTTTTGCCATTAAAACATCCCTTCGGTTTCCCGCCATCCAAACACACCCAGCTGATCAACTTTCCCGCCCAGAAGCCCCGCACCACGTAAATAAATAAAACTCCGCCGCCGCCAAGTTAAAATTCCCGTCCCTTCCATCTACCTTGTTCCAGAAACAGAAAATGAGCAGCACAGTTCGAAAACTAATACAAAAGAAATTCAAAATAAGAGGCTACACTCTCAAAATCGACGCTCTCGATCAAATCCTCTCCTTCACCAACCGCTTTCTCGGCGCCGAAGACGAAGCTCTCGATCTCCTCCTCGATCACCTCCAATCCCAATCCCGTAATCAAAACCAAACCTCCTCATTCATTTTGCCTAATTACATTTATTAGTTAATTGTTTTATTAATTACTTTCTTTTGCAGAGAAATTGGGGGTGAAATCTTCGATCCTTGACGAAGAACCAGTGAGTCGTGTTATAGCCTCTTTATTGGCAGCTGATGATGCTGTTGAAGAAGATTTCATATCTAACGGTGCCGTTTCGAGCTCGACTTCTGCTATTCGTGTTATTGATGCTTTTTTGATACCTAAATTCCGCTATGATCCAATCAGAAAACAGTTTTACGAGTACGTGATTTTTTCGATTTTCATTATTGTTGCCCTGTTTGTACTTTTCGTATTTTAGTTATCATTTTAATATTTTTATTACTTAATTAATTTTATGCACTTCTGAAGATCCCATGGATTATATCAGTGGATTCTTGTGCTTATTATTTTAGTTGATTGTTTCTTGCCTTTTTTTTTTTTGGAATTGCATGCGCAATTAAATTAAAATGAGAATTCTTATTGATTTTGTTAATTATTGTTTTTTTGTATGATGGGGGAATTTAATGATTTTTTGCTTTCACTTCGGTATTTGTAGACATACAGGGGGGTTGCATATACATGGTGATGCATCAGCAAAAGCTGCTCTTTATAAAGATAGGTTTTTGTTATTGTATCAACGAGTTTTACGCGATTCACATTTTTCCAAGCCTGCTTTTCATACTGAGATGTCGCATTATGGAAGTTGTGAGGTGGGCTCATCGTCTCCATATATCTTAAATGTCTGCTTGTGTACTTCTGAAGTTCTATGGCGATATAATATATATATTTTGTATTGTATGGGCGCAGATAGCTCCAATTCAGTCTCTGGTTGGACAAATGGGGAGAAGATGGGTGATGGGCGTGATCTCTCAGTTGGAGGATGGGCATTTTTACTTGGAAGATCTTACTGCTTCAGTGGAAATTGACTTGTCTAAAGCAATATCCTTTGGACTTCCTTATTTTTTTCATCATTTTATCCATAATTTGATACTGAAATCCATCCCCATCCTGTCCAGTAAGCTTATTGTTTGCTAGACATGCTTAAAGAGGGAATTGCATGCAATTGCTTTTAAATTTATTCCATGTAGTTACATCGATACCTGCTTTTCTTGGATTCTTATCGTTCTTGGTCAAGTTGATTATTGTATTATCTAGCTAATCATAAATGTGGGCTCTTGCTTTCTCGTGAATGACTTGAAAATCAATGAAAAAGTTAGTTTATTCTGTAAAACGTCAGAAACAATGGGAACATGTTAATTTTTCCAGACTTGCTAGTTTATAGCTTTATTTTTTCAGTGGAGCATATGAAGTTAGTGCTGTGGCAACGGTCACATAAACTAGATAAAGTGTTAATTTCCTTGACTAGTAATACAAAGTAACTACAGGATTTTTATCAGAGAACACAATAGTTGTTGCAGAAGGTGAAATGCTCTTGAGTGGTATTTACCAGGTTAGTTTTATTTCTCCTCTTGTTGCATGCCTTAACTTGTCTTGGTTCTGTTATTTTCATTTTCTGAAGATTTCTATATGCTTTAGTTATCTTTCAACATTGGGATATTATCATATGTTAGAATGCTCCCTCAATATATGTTATAGAGGGCCTTTGCCAAAAGTTGATTGTTGCTTACATAACTGCTTCTGAAAAATTCTACTATTTACTTTGACTTGAAATATGCATCCTTGGCATTTTAACTTGAATTGTCTTTGGAAGCAATCGGATCAGCTCCAAGTTGCATCTTTATGAGTGTATTGATTTTTGTAAAATTTGCTGCTGGCGTCAATAGTTTATGCCATCTGAAAATTAATATTAGTCACCTACAACTCATCAATTTTCTTGTACTTTGGAAGTTTGAACTCTCAGCCATTGTTGGTTTGGTATAATTCCTTTTAGCCTCAGGTTAGCATCTTTGACCTTTTGCTTTCCTTTGTCAAGAACTGTTATTCTGAATCCATTGCTGCTAATTATATAGTTTGTGGATCCAGAGATGAGCATAATGTTTCGATGCATGCTATCCCTCCTAAAATGTAAACATGCTGTCATGTTTTTCTCATTATAATGAAAATTGACTTTTTAGTATCAAGATAACCAAAAAAAAGGTAGAAGTTAATTATTAAGTGTGCTCTCTGCAAGTCAGAGTCAGGAGTATAAATCTCGTGCCCACAAACAATAATCCACCATTTTGTTCAATATAGCTGAATTGTATAATCTCTGATAATTTCGATGCTTATTTCCTTGGAAAATTGGTGGATCACCTATGTTTAGCTGAATTGTATAATCTCTGATAATTTGGATGCTTCTTTCCTTGGAAAAATTGGTGGATCACCTGTGTTTGTCACTTGCTAGTTTTGACACAGTTTCATTGAAGTCTTTACTTGCTCAGATATTAAGTTTTGCATGGTCAAAAACTTGTTGATTGTCATTATGTTTTGTCTGCGAGTAACGTTTCACTCTACTGTGGTGAAGGTAATTACTTGTGGGTTTCCTCCATTAGAGGACAGGGACAAATCTCTCAAATCACTTGCGCAGCATGATTTCTTTGGTGGTGGTACATTAACAAAAGAGGAGACTGTATCCTTGACTCGTTCAGATTACAGGAGAAATATTATTCATGGCTCTGAAATTTCTAGCAGTAGCTCTAGACTATGTTGCATTGATAGTTCTATTCCTATATACTTCGATAGCTCAGACTTTCAGAGTTGGAAAAACGATCTCTAAATGACATGTTTGTCATCCTCTCTGAAATTTGGCTAGACAGTGAAGAGGTGATTCATAATCTTTGAAATATGTACTTGTCATGTTCATATATGTGTGCATATGCTGTTCAGGGACTTGATCATAAAACTATCTTTGTCCTTAGAGAAGGTTATGACAAAGCTGGAGACTGTTCTTGATGGTTTTGAGAGTCAAGAGGTGGTTCCTTCCTTATTTGTTTTCATGGGGAACTTCTGTTCTCACCCATGCAATCTTTCTTTTCACTCATTCTCAAGCCTTAGGTGAGTGATCTTTATACAAGAATAGCTATTTGGTTCTCATCATGGTTACTTTCTGAAAAACAAATCATGCTGTCGTGACTGATGAAACAAAACGCCACTCAAACATGCAGATCACAATTTGGTAAGCTAGGGCAAATGATTGGAGCCCATCAACGTCTGAGAGAGCATAGTCGGTTTATGTTTATTCCTGGTCCAGAGGACGCAGGTAGAAAAAGGATGATAGCTTTAAGTCTTTTGATGTATAGTGTTACATAACATGAGAATGATCAACATTTTTTCTTATTTCAGGCCCGTCCACTGTTCTGCCGAGATGTCCTTTACCAAAGTATTTAACTGAAGAGCTTCAGAAGCACATTCCCAATGCCATATTTGCAAGCAATCCATGCAGGTTAATCTTTCTTACCACTGTATAATTAAAACACAGATAAATATAAACTTGCTATCTTCATAGCACATCCTCCAAGATCCACCTTGCTTGATTTTCAGTGTTCTTTTTTTTACCTGAATTTCTTAGCACCATTTAACTTTAAAAGTGTGAGGGTTCTTTTGAGCACACCTGAAATCTTGATATCTAGGGTGCATAACCTGCTGTTCCTATAGCTTATGAGGAGGGCTTAATGTTTTAATACTACTGTGCTATTCATTTAACTGCAGAATTAAGTTCTATACCCAAGAAATCGTTTTCTTTCGTCATGATCTGCTATATAGAATGCGTCGTTCATGCCTGATGCCTCCTTCTACCGAAGAGACTGACGATCCTTTTGAGCATGTACTTTATTTCTCACCTTCCAACCTTGTCTTTTTCAAACATCATCCTGATATTATGTCTTGAGAACCTTCACTAATGAAACTAATAAGGTTTTGCTTTGTTATGCAGCTTGTTGCTACCATAACCCATCAAAGTCATCTATGCCCACTGCCTCTTATTGTTCAGCCAATAATTTGGAATTATGATCATTGTCTACATCTTTATCCATCTCCACACACGGTATGCTCGTGTCTTTTTTTTTGGTTGATGCCCTTTACCATTCTCTCACTGTTTTGTACATTAGGCAATGCCATAATTTTTCTCTTTTGACCTTGCATGTAATATGGAGCAATGCTTGGTTTTATACATAACATTGTTTCACTAAAGAGGTCTGAAAGTTTTGATTGATCTATTTGATGACTTTAAATTCTAGAAAATCCTGAATTTGACCACTTTAAGCTGTTTTTATTTGGAGAATAATTTCTTGGCTTAATCATTGGAAGGGCTTTGATTTATTGTATACATATTTAAAGACAAACTAAAACAATTATATATCAATACCATTTAAAACCAAAAACAGTCCTTGGACCTCGGCCAGAAAGTATTTGATTTGACATATGTTTCCTTCTCATACACAGATAGTTTTAGGCGACAAAAGTGAGCAGAAGGCATTCAAATACACAGGAATCACTTGTTTCAACCCTGGATCCTTCTCAGATGACAGCACTTTTGTAGCATATCGTCCTTGCACTCAGGAAGTCGAGTTCTCAGCCCTGTGAGTATCAGCTGATGAATATGTTCCAAAATATGTAGTCGGCAAAACCACTTCATGTCATTGTCACCTCATAGTCAATTTTGAAGCTCATAACTTATAAGCACTAATATGTCCCATCAGTCATCTGTAAAGTATTCCAGGCAGCTGATAGTGTGTTTTAATTTCATTATACCCCTTCGATTATCTGGTGTAAACTATTTGTGAGTACAAACTCTCCTAGTCAAAATGTACTAATATCTCTTGTTACCAAGAATTAATGTGGCTCTAGCCACTTCAACATGTTCCCCACTAGCTTATCGTTAGGATTGCCACGTCATGACATTCTCTTGGAGTCTATAATTGTCTTTTCTGTGACCTTTCTTTCCCTTTACTGTCTAGAATCAGCTAGTGGATTCCTGCTTCTCTCATGAATCCATTCCTCTCAAAGTTTCTGGTAATTTCTTTTCGTTGCCCTAGTTCGTAATGTGTTGCAAAAGATCATGACTTGAAATAAGCCCACGTTGCTACCACCTATGATGGTTGGATTTTCTTTTAATTGGCATTTTTATTAGTTCCTTCTGGTATTAACATGTGGTCTCTGGCCAGGGCTTGCAAGCCTTGCATGATTTGCTGTCTATGGACAATTGAATCTCAACTGATGATGCTCTAAACCAATCTGATTTGAACAGATCAGTTTTTTTTTTTTTAAAAATGGTTAATTGTTTTAGTAATGAATATAGTATAGGTATTACCAAACTCGGATTTAAAATTGATTCAAATCTATTTTAAATTATATAGAAAATTTTTAACTTTTTTTATTTGATAGATAATGAAAATTATAAAATTTTAATAGAGTCATATTAAAACAATTTTGTATATTAATTATGGAACTCCGGGTTGAACTATGGTTTAATAGATACTAATTCTATTTATTTAAATTCCGGCACCCTAATGAGCTCTCTCATTGAAAAAGTTGTTATTTTGCAATATATTGCATTCATGATGGGTATGTGCTCTTCAGATTGCTTCTTGGCATTATGTATTTCAAAAGTATTTTTTTTTTAAAATAGAAAATTTTATATTTATATTTTATATTTTAAATTAAAAAATATGTTTTTAGATATTTTTGGATATTAAAAATAAAAATAAAATATTATTTTAGTAGATTTTCAATCAAAAAATATTTTTAAAACAGAAAATTTTATATTTATATTTTATATTTTAAATTAAAAAATATGTTTTTAGATATTTTTGGATATTAAAAATAAAAATAAAATATTATTTTGATATATTTTTAAATAAAAAATATTTTTAAAAATAACCTCAATTACTTAATATCAGGGATGATGTGCCTGTTCTATCCTTAGCAAACCTTGTTGGCTTAAAATGTTATTGTCCTTGCACTACGCAGGTCTTCTTTCCATTATCGTCTTCTTAGAATTCGATTGGAACTTGACAAATTAATAAATAATGATTTTTTCCTTAAAAACCCCTCTGGCTGCATATGCAGTAAGGAAATGGAAGACAATATTAAAGGACTGTGCTTGTCTTTACGTAGCATTGATGAGAAGAAAGACATTAGCAAGTGATCAATGGAAATCAATCTTTGTGAAGAACACACAATTGCCTTCCAATCAGTATAGATCATCAACTACCAAAGTAAAAAGTTCTTATACACCAATAGCCTGTTCCATTTATTTTTAATTTTTTTAAAATATTTTTGATATATACCGGGATATCAAAATTATCTAAAAATATCAATTTTTTTAATTTAAAATAAAAAATAATTTTTTTTTTTTGAGAAATATGTTCCAAACATACTGCTAAACCTCCTTGTAGCATCATAGATTTTTGACCATCGAACACAGACACTGTACTGGACTCTATATTTAAAACTTCCTTCATCTTCACGGGGACCTTTATATGATATATAAATATTTCCAGCTTTGTGGAATAAACTGTTGTTTTGATTTTGACAATTTGAGCTTGGAAGTTGACAGACATTAAATGGCTCATGTATGCAGTGATCGTGGCTGCGCTCACAAGTACTGTTGATGCTAGCTTCCCCTTAATGATGATCCTCCTAGCTAGCTAGGGTTAGGGTTAGGGTTAGGGTTATATATATAAGCTGCTGTGTCTGTCTGTCAAATTCAAACATGACAAAACGCTGCAATCATCCTGGACTTTTGAGTTTAATCAACACTTGAGGCGAAAGATATGGTTTCAGTGCTTCCTTTTGATAGACTTCCCTACTTCATAGCGTCAGGTTTTCTTCAGGATCACGCGAAGATCATAGTGGGAACTCTATTATATATTTAAATGATCTCTTTGGATGAAGGCTGGCTTGTCTTCATTTTCTCTCGTATCAGCTTCAAATACACTTTCTTGTTGGTTAGATTCCTACTCGAATAGTGGATGAAGCACTTCATTTCATTTACTTTTTTTTTTGTCTTGAAATTGAAATGACAGAGACAGCAGAAGTTGAACATAAAGTTGTGTTTTTTACAGCAGTGAACTGGTCTGGGTGTATCTTAATTGTATTTTTAAAAATATTTTTTATTCATAAATGTATTGAAATAATATTTTTTATTTTTTAAAAATAATTTTTAACATCACATATGAAAATTATCTAAAAATATATATTTTTTTAATTTAAAGTGTAAAATAATTTTTTTTCCAGTTTTTTTCAAAAACACTTTTAAAACGCAGTATCAAAAACTCTCAAATAAATATCTTTAGGTTATTAATGAGGAATGAGGCAAAACAAATTGTATTTATTTTATTTTATTCTTAATATGTATTATCATTACATTTACAATGTTTGGACTAATAAATAAATATTATACTTTTCACTTTGATTTTTAATGAACATTGACTCTTTTTTAAGTAAATCTATTGTTCATTTTATTTTCTCTCCCTTGATTTATAATTTTTTAATCTAATCACCAAAAACTAAATTAATGAGAAATATATAATGATGTAAATTTGAATGTAAAGATAGAAATAAAAATTACAAAATGTTTTTAAAAAATGTAAAAAAATAAAATTTAACTCGGCACAGTCTCTATCTCTCCCGTCTCCTCTTTTTTCTTTAAAAATAAGAAAAAAAAACTAATTAAAAACTATATATTTGTTTTCATCGTCGCGTAATAGAACATGTGATGATATCTTTCGATCCTTTTCTTCGAGGCACATATGAAAAGGCATGTGGTTATTTTTTATTAAAAAAAAACACAAATTAAGGTGTTATTTTCCATCAAGGTTAGTGTACAAATTAATTCAAAGGAATGTATACTCTCCAACAGTTCGTCCGATCGATGCTTCCATCCCTCTCTTCTACCTAATACCCACAAGCTCAAAAGTAAGTTGTACTCAAAAGTAGCATTTTCTCATGCTATATATATATATATATATATATTTCTACTTCCAGCAACTAAAACAATCCTTTTACTTCAATATATATACTTTATATTTTATTGATGAAATGTTTTGAAGAAAGAGGCTGTCCAACTGGGAATAATTAAATGCCGATAATATTGACTGGAATAAGATGAACACACAAGGAGAAAAAAATTCAGAACAAGTGTTTGACATAGACTGGCAGGTTTACTCTTGTGTTAAGCTAAAGGAACAGAAGAAAGCCTCTTCAGGCGCTGTTCTGATGATGCTGGCTACTGACGGTTTTTATAGCTCTGCAGTTCATACTTCAGAGATTACTTGTGGCCCCAGAAACCGTTAATCTCACATTAGGTGTCAAATCATGATACTGAATGGTGATATCAGACAAGAAAAGATATGACAGTCTTGATTTTTTTTGAATTCAAGGAAATCCCACCCCACTCCGAAAACGTATTTTGTGAGGTGGTGAACGGTCTTGATCCTGCTCTCAACAATAATCCCATGCCCATAAAGATCAGAAAAGGGTGGTGTTTTCATCCATTAACAACATTCTCTCCACATGATGACCACCCTGGATACTCAACCTGATTATTAGATGTCCAAAACGACGAACGAAATAGCCAGTACTGTCTTGCCACAGGGTTTGATTTGGCAACCAACCAACCTGGGAAGATCTTTGCACCGATCGAGGAAAAATAGAGCTAGCTAGAATATATATATATATAAGCACTGACTGAGCTGAGAAGATCTTATTTTCTTCTGGGGTTGAATGATATCCTCTTTCTGGTTAGAGACTGCTGCGACAAGAAATTAATTGTACAGTTGGGAGCTCTTGTTAACATGCATGCAAAAAGTGTAAGAACATTTAAGGTTACCTCAGAGACAAAACTAACTTCTGGGGATAAGGAAATTGTGTAATGCTAAGAGATTGAGTAGGTAAAACAGGTTAACAGTCAAGAAAAATGTCTATTTATGAAACAGTAGTGTGTAGACTGCCAGTAAATGTTTTTATTTTCTTAAAAAAACATACAAGTGATGCCATACATGCATGGACATGTGGACTTGTAGGACTATATATCTAGCACCCTCTTACGATGATTTTCCACCATTAATTTGGATATATAGTTTTTGCAGGTTCCTAGCTAGGGTTTCCATTTTGAATTTCTCAAGGTCAGACGACAGAAAATTAATGAACATGGGAGAGACAGGGTGTGTGTTTCACAGGTGAGGAAAACGCCGGCGGAGCAAGTGGATGAGAGCCACCGGTCTCTTGGGAAGAGGTGCTCTCTTCATGACATAATAGTGGGTGAAAGATGAGATATGGCTTTCCCTCGGAACTTTTTTTAACAAGCAATATCGGTAGGCCAACAGTCAACAGAAAACTCCACCAGCCACCTCAATTTTATGATTTTGATGATTTGAAAAGGCCAGTATAATCTTTATTGAGGGTTGGAAACGACGTCGTTCCTCATCAAGTCACCCCACCTCACTCTTGGTAAAATTTTGACTCTAGGATCTCACATGCGTGCGCGCTATGTTTGGCCGTGCAATATATACATAAAATAAGGTTTAGTTACAGTAATTATTGTTTATTTATTTATTTATATAATTTATGATTTAATGACTTAGACCATAAATTTAAAAAATTAATGTGAGTTGATTTTTTTTTAATTTTATTATTCAACATTGTTTATATATATACTAGCTACTTACAGGCGTCTCGTCGCGGCCCGAACCATATTTTTTTCAATATAAAAAAATATTAATTATATGAGATTTTTTTGTTATAATATAAATTTGGACAAAATAATAAATCTGTGTAGAATTCTTGTGAAATGCAAGTTTTGCATAAAATATATGAATTTTAAATCGATATAAATTTATTTGTTTAGTAAGTTTCAACGAAATCACTAACATAAAATTATCGCCGTTAAAAAAACAAGAAGATTTGAATGCCTAAATTATTGAATTCACTGTATTAGGATTAATTCATTTTATAATTTAATTTAAACACAACAAATAAAATATAAATTGTGAAAACACCTGCAATAATCAAATAGCAAAAATAAATAGTTAATTTTCTATCTACAAAAAGAAAAAAAAACATCATCGAGAATTCATCTCTACGTTACCATCATTATCATGACTATAACAGTTCAAATTATTATCAATATTATTTCTCAAACAATTAAAATAATTAAATTGTCCCAAAGAATAAAAAAAGAAAAACATTTTTATAAAAAAAAAACAATAAAAAAACAATCACTAAAATTATCATTATTATTGCGCAAATAATAAAATCATAAAATCATCTGATCTTAAAAACACAAAAAAACAAAAAAACAAATAATGAATTCAGAGTTTAATTATCAACTTTGTTATGTGTAATTCTCATTACAATAATAATAATAATAAAAAAACAATTCCTTGTGAAAAAAACACTATAACATGTATCGTAAAATATTGTAGCAACAATTTCCCCCTCTCTCTTTCCATTTGGCATGGAGATCTAAGAGAGGGAAGAAGAAAAAACGAACCATCATGTTGTTAACTCGCCACCGACACACACCACCTTTGAAGGGAGAACTCGCCGAGACTATTCAAATGCACTTAAACATGACGAGCTTCTGCATATGTTAGTGTCTGCAATGCACATGTTAAATATTTTTTTTTAATTTGGAATCTGATCAAAGAATTTTTTTTGGTCCACAATTATGCTTTAAGTTTTTATTTGGTCTCTAATTCTTGTATTTCTCTTCAATTTAGTGTTAGATTCCATTTGACCCGAGCCTAATCAAGGCCTAACTAGGAAGAATGGTTGACCATTGTTGATCCATGATGACATTGTCTTTTCATGAATTTTTTCTTTTTTTTTATCCTTTTAACAATTTGTTATTTTGCATTTAATCTTGATCAAGTGAGGCAAAGGTTAAAATAAAAGCAACTTGAAAAATATTTTGGACCCAAGTTGGGTTCTAAATGGACAATTGGATCGTGTTTAGCTCATTTTATCAAGTGACTAGCTGAGAATGTGGTTGAAGTTGTTTTTTGAAGTGTATTTTGTTCAGAAATGCATCAAAATAATATATTTTTATTTTTTTTAAATCATTTTTGACATCAGCACTGAAAATAATCTAAAAATACTATTTTTTTTTAATTTCTTCAACGTTTCAAGAACAAAAAAAGACAAGAAGTTAAACTTGAGTAATGATTGATCAATCAATTACAGGCCTAGTTTAACAAATGGAATCCTTAAACTTATTTTTTTTCAAAATCTTTTCTTACGTTTAATTTCAATATTGATTGATATATAATATAGTTCAAATATACTATAAAAACGTTATTTTATAAGATGGTTGATTTGAGCAGAAACCCTATTCTAATATTAGGAGGAACTAATAAGAAAGACAATTTTTGACTCATGAGAGTAGTTAAGACGGATGCCCCCCAAGTCTCCACGTGCACTTCTCTTCTCAAGTTGTAAGCTCAAATGTTAGTTAATTAGGTCTGAAAATTGATCAAAATGTGAAACCTAAATAAATAGCAACAAATATTATCAACAAATTATTAATTAAAGTCCATAACAAGATCACCAGTCTCTTCCATCCCAGCCTACAATATTGCTTCATCAAATTACAACTCAATCCATATGGTTTTCCTGCATCCCATTAGGGTTAATTATATTAATCAGGGTCAACTTCCAAATATGAACTCAAGAATCTTAATTTATTAACAAACATCAGGGTTTGTTTTTTTCATTTACTAGATGCTGTATGTATAGGTAAGAGTATGTGTACGTATATGTAGTTATAACTGGGCTATCAAAAATAGAAAAATAAAAAGAAATGCTAGGTGGGTTATAAGTAGACGTTGTAGGTTAGAAACCTGCAGGGAAGATGTTGAAAGCAGAACGAAATTCATCCCACCAAGCAACCTCGCCCTCTCCCTTTCTCTTTCTCCTGTTTTCTTTCTCTATCACACACAAACACAAAGATCTATGCGTAGAGGTGATTACTTATAGATGTTTGTCAGCCTAGATGTTGCATCAATCGCTCGTACAGGTCTGTCCAAACCTTCCTACTCTCTAACGGATCGAAAACACTAATTCTCTGCTCCCATCTTCCATGATCCCTCTTTGTTTTCTCTGTGGAATCCACCTCCTTCATCTTCCGATCATCAAATTTGCCCTATATTTAAGCACTCTCTGGCTAGCTAGCTAGCTAACCAATTGATCCATCTCTTTAAGTTTTTAGTTACAGACACATATATGTTTTGCTACCTGATCATCATCTTTGCTTCAGCAAGAAGAAGGTGCAGGAATTGAAGGAGAGAGGAGCTGGTGTCCGTGGATTGAGGTGCATGGTAGTTACTTTAGCTAGCTAGGGTTCATATATATCTTCCAGTACTGTGAACATATAGAATCTTGTCATTCTGGTTCCTGGGTTTGGGCTCTTTAGTTGTTGTGTTTATTTAGAAGATCAAATATGTGTAGTAGAGGCCATTGGAGGCCTGCTGAGGATGAGAAACTTAAGGAATTGGTTGAAAAACATGGTCCTCATAATTGGAACGCCATTGCCGAAAGACTTCAAGGAAGATCAGGTGAAAAGTTAAACCTAACTAACTGTTATTCTCGTTTTAATGTTTTTTTTATACAGTTATGCAGAAATTAAATAACTAGGGTACGAAATAGCTGAAATATACTTATAACTAATGGAAATTGAAAGAGAAGCTAGCTATGATTATGACTAATAACTAACAAAAACAAGTTTGAATGAATTGAATCAGGGAAGAGTTGTAGGTTGAGATGGTTTAATCAGCTAGATCCAAGAATCAATAGAAGCCCATTTACAGAAGAGGAAGAAGAAAGACTAATTGCTTCCCACAGGATTCAAGGGAACAGATGGGCAATTATTGCGAGACTTTTCCCTGGTCGCACCGATAATGCATTGAAGAATCACTGGCATGTCATCATGGCAAGAAGATGTAGAGAGAGGTCAAGACTTCATGAAAAAAGGGCTGCTCAAACTTTGGTAAATCATCAAAAAATATCTTCAAAACAAGAAATGCACAATATTGATTGCGAGACGAGGAACGTTTCTTCATTTTCCAAGAAATATTGTGAAAAATATGACCTACATCCTTTGGTTACTGATCACAGCCACTTACAGGCCTTTTGCAAAGAGTTCTACAATGAAGATCCGAGCCATTGTAAAGGTAAATAGATCGAACTAGCACTATCATCATCATGATATATTATACAGCTAGCTAGGGTTCTAGTTTTTCTATATTGATCATATATAAATATTTATAATTAGTTCTCATTTTCCCTATATGTATGCTAATTGCAGATCAACGTCGGCAGATTGAGTTTTATGATTTTCTCCAAGTAAACACTGATTCCAATAAAAGTGAAGTGATAGACAATGCAAGAAGAGATGAGGAGGAGGTAGATCAGCAGGGAGCCATGGAAAATGATCAGAGCAAGGCTGGTGTTCCATTCATCGATTTTTTCTCTGTTAATGGCAAGTCCTCGTCATAACACAGCTTGGTGGTGTCTCCGACGAGGACCAACAGTAATCATACAGCTAATTACTCAGTTGCCTTGTAAACTACAACTGCATTGACCAAAAGAAATATTTAAGGAGAGAAAATCGTGTCCGTACGTATATAGCATGTAGGGAATTCTCAGGGAAACAAAGTTTTATGCAAGTTGCTAATGTAAGTTAAATGTCAAGAATCTACCTTAATTTGCTGTTTACTATTCTAGCATTGTAAAACCACATCACCATTGTAGAGTGCGCAGTCCATGCTTACCAGTGCTACCTTTTAATTACCATTGATGATTGAAAAGAATAATAATTTATATATTCGTTAATTTTAGAGTTTGTAGAACTAATCGAGGTGCAAGCTGTCCCGGACACCAATGTACACCAATGTTAATATAAAAAGAACACGAGTTAAGAGTTGATAATAATACGCTATCCTATAAATACATGCATGCATAAATGTGTTTGTACATAATATTTATACAAACCATACCACCAAAAAACTAGTAAATTTTATTCCATGATTGCTTGACTAGTGCTTCTTCTTCTTCTTCTATTGTAATTAACTTCTAAGGAATTATGGCATATTTTCTCTCTCTAGAAGTATATAAATGCATGTATTTTCTGATCCCTGGATAATTAAATTAAGCTGTATAATTTGGTTTGAAAATGAAAGGAGTTTGCATGGATTCAGTAAGCAGGACGTTCCTGATGAAATGGAGTGAACCTAAAGGGCGATGAGAAGAATATATAGATGAAGATCTTCATGTATGCTGGGATATTAATGTTGTTTGATCTGCAACCTCTAACAGCTACCGTCGATATCTAGCTTGAAACTTTATTACCGAAATGATCTCGTATATATTGATTGAAATCCAGAACAATTAGTTAAAATTTAAAACATAGGAGATGTTGTTTCCAATGTTTTGAAATAATCATGGATATAGTTTTGTTATCACAGCATGCATGTAAGGTTCCTCAGGTTTTTCATACGAAGCAGTTGGATATGGGAATAAGATATAGATGGAAACTTATAAGCCTTTCGGTTTCTCAGGATAATATTAAGATCGAGAATACCTCTATTCATTTTCAATTCATTTGTAACTTTCATTCATGTTTGATGAATTCTTGATGCTTGAACCTCATACTGACATGTATAGTTATTGAACTATGAGGCTGTAACGCCGTGCCGCAGCTTTTGCTTTTTTTTTATTTTATTTATTTATTTTAAATGAATATGTTTTGTTGTTTTTAGATCATTTTAATGTGTTGATATCACAAATAATTTTTTAAAAATAAAAAAATATCATTTGGATGTATTTCGGCACAAAAGGCACTTTAAAAAGCTACCACAACAACTCTCCCAAACAGACTCTATATATCTCACTTGAAAACTTAAATTATTAGGTAAGACCCCAGTGTATAATTTATATTATTTGTAATACACCCCTAAGCAAGCGATAGTCTTTTGCGTTTAAAACTTACATAGGTTCACACTATTTTTTGCTTGATTTTTATCAAATAGAATGAGGGTAGTGAGATTCAAACTGGATCAACAATGTTCTGATACCAAGTTAAGGAACCATTTCATCTAAAATTTTAAGTTATTAGGTAAGACCCCAAAATATAATTTATATATACATTTCTTTTATGGGGAAGCAGTTTTGTCTTTATATATATATATATATTTATATTGTTTTATTATTTTATTTATATATACAAAAATCATAACTTGGATTGATGTTGTAAACTATGTCATTTCTATTTTTTTTTTTAAAGAATGTTAAAACATATGCCAGGGATCGCAATAATTGGGGCATAACTTGCAAGATCCAATAATGCCATCGAATTAAGATAATTTACAATCTTACGTAACTAATTGGAACAGCAACATGATGATCTTGAACTGAAATATTCAAGCAAATTAAAAAAGACTTGGCCCATGATGTTATTCTTCAGATATGTATATCTTAAATCTGTTTTCGACATGGTGATGCTTCTTCATGGGGGTGTTTGAGAATGTGTTTGAAAAACATTTTTGAAAAAAAAATTTATTTTGAATTAAAAAAATTGTGTTTTTAAATTATTTTGATGTGTTGATATCAAAATTTTAATGTATTTTTGAATGAAAAAAACTTTCAAAAACAACATCAACCACACTTTCAAACAGACATTTCAATTTGGTATCAGAAACACATGCATTAGTATTGGATAATATATAATCAAGGACTTAATTTAATGAACAACGATGATGTTTAAAGCTCCTGATCAAGGAACTGGATAATTTAAAAGTACTCGAAATGTTGCAGCATATTTAGGACTGGAAATAGCATTTTGAAGAAAATTAATTAATCCACTTTTATGTAGCTTATAAGGATTAGCAAATTAAGCTGATCATCGTAATTAACCATCACCTTTAGTGAATTAACTACATATTGCAGAGCAAATTAAGAACACCAAGCCAGGCTTAACGCAACCAATTAATATTGATTATATCTTTTTGTCTTCAAGTGACCTCTTTTGCCTCTTGGAGCCTGTAAAGGCATCTTTCCTCTTGGGTTATAAAAAAATAAAGGATGGAATTGAAATGTTATAATAAAAATCATTACCATCTTCCTCATCATACAATCGGCCTAAACTAAGATATGTTTGGAAGTGCAATTGCGGTAGCTTTTGAAAGTGCTTATTGTTTAGAAATACATCAAAATAA
>CM063599.1:2586825-2613250 GCA_032356905.1 Salix exigua
ATATATATGACACAAACAATGAGCGAGCGTGGGGTGTGCACTGTAGCGCCTCTCACAGTTCACTGTGGATTCGCACAGTGCACGCCCGGTTTTGTCCCTCGGTCGCGCGGCGTGAGGGGCGCGGGAGGCGGGGGTAAAACCGGATTTTCGTTATGGATTTTTTTTATTTCCATTTATGAACAGTGTATTGACGCCAGAGTCCCTGGTAATAGGACAAAATAATGTCTACAGCTGAGGGGCATCAACGTCATTGCACGAGGTCGGACCGGTCCGGTCCGCCGCATATTTTGAATATTTTATTATTTTCTGAAATGGTTAAAGACGAGTTTAGCCCCTAATAAGACAAAACAACTATTTTCGGTCAAGGGACAGAATGATAATTGTCTCTCTTTTTAAAATTAAATATTCCGGTTTGACAGAGCGTCCGCTGCACGCGCCCTACGCTGTTTTGCCTCACGCCCTCTTCTGGCGGCGCGTGCGGCGGCCTACAGTGTCCAAAAAAAGTCTATCGGATGCCAGAACTATGCGCCGCCGCGTGGTCTTCCTCCCGCGGTGGCGCGTGTTACGGAAAAAAGTCCGTGGACGCCTCTAAATAGTAAATACACACACACACACACACACACACACATACATACATATATCATGACTATTAAAATATTCATCATATTTTTCGGTAGGCTCGATCATGGTGTGCATTAATTGTAAGAGAATAAGATAACTAGTATTTTACTCGCTCAATTGGGCCCTACAAAATACATTTTAGTGAGTATACAAGTTTTCTTAAAAATTGTATCTTTGTTGAATTTATAATATGATTTTTAGAGAAAAAATTAAAGAGCCATGCTGGTGACATATATCAAGTTTTCTTAAAATCAATGCTTAGTTTTGTGACCTAAAATCAATCAAAAAATGATGATATTTGTTTTTGTTTTGTGATTTATTTTATGTTTTTCTTTGCTCTTTTGCTAAAGTTTTTAATTTTTTTATTCTTTTGGCTAATATGTTATAACTTCCTATTTACCTAAAAGAACTTTCAATTATTTAATTTTTTTATATATTCATTTTATTATGGATAAGTTGTTGAAAATAATAATAACGATTATTTTAAAATATGTTAGGCTAATTATTTATATTGATATTTGTTTAATATTAACACGCTAAAGTAAATAAAAAATGAATTATTTTTTTAATCTCGAATTAATTTAATTTTAGTGTTCCAAAACACTTTTAATATAATAATATCAAGAACAAATCTTAAAAAATATTTTAATTTTTTTAAATAAAAATCAATTACTAACTAAAAATATATAAAGTCATACGTAGATGAAACATAAAACACATAGGGGATAACAAATCACTAACAACATAACATTCACTATACATACATAAGAGAAAGTTGCAGTCTGATTTCACACCATCAAAGCTAAACTTACTTTGTATTTTATAGCAAATTGAATTTAATATAGAAATATATAACAATAAAAATTAAAAATTAAAATTAAGAGTATAGATATTGATATATAAATATAAATATAAACAAAAAATAAGATATCCCAGAGAATAAAAAAATTAAAAGATAAAAAAAATACAAAATAACAAATTATATATATGACACAAACAATGAACGACGTGGGGTGTGCACTCGTAGTGCCTCTCACGAGATCACTCGTGGATTCACACAGTGCATGCCCCGTTTTGTCCCTCGGTCGCGCGGTGTGAGGGGCGCGGGAGGCGGGGTAAAACCGGAGTTTCCTTTGGATTTTTTAATTTTTATATATGAACAGTATATTGACGCCAGAGTCCCTGGTAATAGGACAAAATAATGTCTAACGCCGAGGGCATCGGCGTCATTGCACGCTGATCGGACCGGTCCGGTCCGCCGCATATTTTGAATATTTTATTATTTTCTGAAATGGTTAAAGACGAGTTTAGCCCCTAATAAGACAAACACAACTGCTTTCGGTCAAGGGACAGAACGATAATTGTCTCTCTTTTTAAAATTAAATATTCCGGTTAGACAGAGCGTCCTCCGCACGCGCCCTACATTGTTTTGCCTCACGCCCTCTTCTGGCGGCGTGCGGCGCCCACGATGTCCAAAAAGTCTACCGGATGCCAGAACTATGCGCCGCCGCGTGGTCTTCCTCCCGCGGTGGCGCGTGTTACGGAAAAAAGTCCGTGGACGCCTCTAAGTCTGGGGAAAGAAGGCGGCGACGTTTCTCTCTCTCCATGGTTTCAAAGTTGCACTTTGGTCCTACTACTTTTAATTTCAGGGTTGTTTGTTGATAACGCAATCAATTTGGTACCAAAGTTCTGATTGTTTCAATTGTGTCCTCTGATTGCAATTGACAATAAATGCAAGTTGCATTTCAGCCCTTTGACTTTGAATTGATTAATTTATGCCCTGGATATATTCAATTCAGCCCTTATAATTTTATTTCTTTTTTATCCCTACTTTATTAATGTATATATAAGTGTATTTCTTTTTTATCCCTACTTTAATAATAATAATAATAATAATAATAATGAGTTAATTATTTTTAATTCTTTCTCTTTAGTATTTTTTTCCCTCCCAATAATTTGATAAAATTTTGTTTGCCAATAATAGCCATGGTAAAAAAATTTTTATCTTTTATTAAAATTTCGAAGATATTTTTAATCTTATATTTGAAAATATATAATTTATACATACGTTACAAACTCAAATCAAAATTTTAAACATATTATCTCTTAATCTATAATTTTTATTTGTTTCTATCATATAAATTGATCATTGTAGATTTAATTGTATTAAATTATATACAAAAAAACTACCCGCGGCAACGCGCGGGCAATTATCTAGTATATATATATATATATATTAAAATGAGATAAAAAAAAATTCTTGCACAGGGCAAATGACACGTTATTATTATAAGCTAATACGTAAGCTGTAAGAAAATACAACACAGGCCTGTGGGCTGTCATGTTGTCTGGGTAAAAGTCGGCCCCCCCTTAACTCATAGAAGATTTTCTTGGTTCTTCCTTACTCTAATCTACAGTCTCACGAAGTCTTTTCTTTTGTTCTTCGCGTCTTCTCCATTGATCGATAAAAAATCCGAAATGGGTTCTCGAGGAGTAGCAAACATGATACTGTCGCGAGCAAGCAGGATGAAAGCAAAATTACAATCATCACTAGAAGCAAGTCTTTTGGAAATCGAAGACGTATCACACCAGCACGCAGGCCATGCTGCCATGAAAGGGAATACTGCAGGGGAAACTCATTTCAATGTCAAGATCGTGTCTCCTAAATTTGATGGACTTAACCTAGTAAAGCGTCACCGCTTGGTTTATGATGCACTCGCGGAAGAGTTGCAGTCTGGATTGCACGCTCTCTCCATAGTTGCAAAGACTCCACAAGAAGAAGGAGCAGCTGCAAAAAAGTGATCCAAGCGAGGTTCTGGGCTACTCCTGTTCTTGGGTTTTGTGTTTTTTTAATTGCTCCAATTCTTTTTGAATGTCTTGCTGTAATTGGGTACTTCGATTTTTTTTTTGTCTTGTCAGAAGATAATTGACTGAATTGATTGGAGATTTGATTTTTGAAGTGGATGGGATATTGGGGTGTGATGCTTTATGGAGTTCTTGACCTGAAAAATATAATCTTCTGTTTTTTTGTCAAGAAAATTCATAGAACATTGAATTTGAATTTGTTGCATTAGCAGACTTGTTACAATTCGTTTCCTTCATAGTTGGTCTCAGCACTGAGGTCTTGCCCACATGATCCTTAAACCAAGACAATTTATATGTACGACGGTATAATTTTGTTAATGCTAAAGTCGTGGAATTCTCTTCCTAACAACTCTTTATACTCTTGTCCTTCTGCGTTGTCTGGATCCCATGAGTTTGCCAATATAGCACCTTTTCTTTTGAGCCTGCCCATATTGATGATTACCTTTTCATGCTGCTTGCATTATAGCAATGGAATGGTTCTTTTTGAATTGTGCACTGTTGAACTTGATACATGATAGTTACATAGTCATTAGAGTACCTGGTCGGTCGTTTGTTCTTTCATCTTGTCATGTCCGTGAATTGTTTGCAAAGACATAGATTAGCTGATGATCTCTAATTTATAGCCCCGGTTTGTGATTTCCCTGCGCTGGCTTCCACTAGAGAATCAGTTAATGGTCGGACTACCAACTTTTATTCCAATACAACTTCTTCATAGTAGCTTGCAATGATGATTAAGCATTTATATGGAGGTTCAGCATTGTGGTTGCAAGATATGATTTTTTGAGCTTTTCTTTTTTCATTTCCACTGTCTCTTTTGTACCTCACTGAATTCTATTCAACTAATCTGGTTGATAGGGAATAAATATTTGATGCACTAAATATTTGCAACTGAATGGTAGTAACCTGGAATCCTTCAAACTCTCAACCTCCTCTTTAAAGGAGAATCGCAGCAACAAGTTCTGCACATATGAATTCTTCATCATCAGAATGTTCATTAAAGCAGTTCTTTAAGTTTTATAAAATCATGATTCTTCACCGATGAAAACATCATCTACGCATGCAAGTGATATTTTAGAACTTTTTCTGTATTTGATATGAGATTGAGCATGGATAGGCACTATTATTGCATGTCTTTACAGTTGCTTGTCAATTTTGTGGCGGGAAATCTGTCCAAAATTTCTTAAGTGTAACATGGCTATTGCTCAAGCCAATTAGGATAATTATACATTTCAAGGTTAGGGAGGCTAGTTTAGTTTGTGTTAGTACCAAATGTTAGTGCACTCAGTCACTAATGCTGTTCCAATGAACTCTTTATCAGAATAATTTAGATGAACTTCTTTGCCATGCAATATGTTGCCGTAGCCTCTTGAAGTTCCAGGAATTCAACCAAAAATATTATGAATTTGCTGCAGGCCGTGTCCATGATGACAGAATACATGCTTAGGAGTTGGAAGTTGCGGTAAGCTTGCTTGGACAATTGGAGAAACTTGGCTTAATAATGATCCATGTCACAGCAAGCATGCCTCATCAGTAATGGGTTAAATAATGATTATTGTTTATTTTTACTTTTGACTACTATTTTTGTCTGTTGGAAAGATATTCCGGTGTGCGAGAATCATTAACCTGGGATATTTCTGTGGGTTGGAGCTTAGTCAGTGTTTCGTTATTTAGAATTTTGTGGTCGATTGGCTCCTCATCATGCATTACTTTTACCAGAATTTATTCAATATAATACTTGAAAGAGCTGGGGAGGAACTGCTGCTTTGGTATTCTCTCTTCACTGTCATTTACTTGTGATATAGGAATTAGAGAATAATATAAATTATATTCTGAGGTATCACCTAACAGCTTAATCTTTTAGGTGAGATGATTCTTAATATAGTATCAGAGTCATGTTGATTCTGCAGTCACGAGTTTGAATCTCATCATCCTATTCTATTTGATAAAAATCAAGCACAAGATAGTGTTGGTGTTTGCAAGTTTCAAGCTGAAAAGGTTTTCACTTGAGTGATGTATTAGAGAACAATATAAATTATATTATGGAACCTCACCTAACATTTTAAATGACATTGAATATTAAAGTATAGACCAGGTAGAATTTTCTCCATGGGCTTTAAGTTGATGTCTCGTGAATGGGATGGTGAGAATTGTGAATCATCCCACCGCGAATTACTTTGTCCTTCCTGCGAATGGTCTCATTGGTTCCTCTTCATGAATTAAATCTTTCCTTGACTGAACTTGTTGCAAATTCCTAGCATGGGAGATGCAGTGAAATCTCAAGGAAAATCAATGGCTCCAAAACACAAAACTAGGTTCAATCATTATTCTTCCATCAAATCCCTAGCTCTTATGTATTAAAATAAAAAAATCATGAAGTTGGCTTTGTCGGTTTTTGTTCTAGTTTGATTGGGTCACTAATAAGTTTATTTAAGTTTATTTAAGAGTCTAGTTGAATTGTTTTTCAAATATTTTTTCATTTATAAATGTGTTAAAATGTATTTTTTGTTTACTTTTAAATTATTTTAATATCAACACATCAAAAATATCTGAAAACATAAAACACATAAAAAAAATTAACTATAAAAAAACGTAATATCAAACATACAATTACAAGTTAATCGTCAAATTATCTAAATTTAACTAGGTTAATATTCAAAATGATTCAAAAGCAAATTATCTAGACGGTGTTTGGCACTTTGTTTTAAAAGCTCATCTGAAAAAAATTATTAATTTTTATTTATATTTATATTTTTTACTTTAAATTAATTTTTTTGATGTTTTTAGATTATTTTCATGTGCTGATGTCAAAAATAATTTAAAAATAAATAAAAATACATTCATTATGATATATTTCAAAACTAAAAATATTTTTAAAAACAAAACATAATCATGTCGGCCTACAAATTCAGAAAATCATTTCAAACGATTGGAAACAAGTTCAAAGAGAAACCCTGGGGAAAAAAAGAGAAGAGAAGAGAAAAGAAAAGGTAGAAATAGATAGTAAACCCATCAAATTCGAAGGTGCAGCGCATTTTGTTTGGTCCGATCGCCATGCTAATTTTAAAAGGAAGAAATATATGATGGTAGGCAGGTAGGAATTTGCCGCCAAATATTACAGCGAGGAGCCTACCAAATCAAAGCTTGCATTTGCTGCCGTCTTTTCAGCTTTCCCAATCATTCCCTCCTTCAATTCTGTTGGTCACAAGAAAACCCATATCACAAAAACTCTGAAAAACAAATCCTCATTTAGCATCTCTGATCCATTTTATAGCTTTCTCTTCCCTTTTTTTTGTGCGCGTGCATGGCGTATCTTTCTTGTTTGATGGCTGGGATTGGATTCGGATCATAGGGGACACATATAATCATCATTTCCTTAAAAAAAGCTGAAGGAGGCAAACATGAACAGCAAATCCTCTGTCTCCAAGGAGCTTAATGCCAGGCACACCAAGGTCTGCTTTCCTTTTTCACCATCTTCTCTGTCACTGGTTAGGATCCTCTGTTTTAGTTTTGTGGGATCATTGGATTTGAGTCAGGATTTAATCGATTTTCCTTCTTCTTTATCATCTTTTCTTGCTCTGTCTAATAACCCCAGCATGCATTCAATTGCCCTTCTCATCAGGATATTTTCTTTTCTTGTTCTTGTTCTTCTTTTTCCAACTATCCATTGAATTCGTTTCAAAACATAGCTGATTAAGAAGAGCAAAGGGTCTCACATTATAATCTTTTATACTGGTGTTATAATACATAGTAGTTCTCTATAATAGGAATGATACGAACTTTATTCACCAACTCTTGCAAATGATAATTGGGTTTGACGATGTCGAAAATTGAAATCCATAAGGAGAGGACTCAAAAATATGTAGATGAGAAGAGTTAGAAACAGCAGATTCTTAGACAAGATTCAAGAGTAAAGTATCAACCCAGATCAGGTAGAAACTGCATCTGGTGTCTAGATTTTAGAAGTAACATTATCATTGGAGGGCAATACCAAAAAACTGGGGACCTCAGAATACTTAAAGCTCACTCTTCTAAGCCATTCTGATAATAAATACTACAGAGAGAATAGTTTTTGTTTATAGAGTTGAAATTTATATCGACGTCCAGTTTTTCTCTGAAATTGTGTTCTTTTTCCTACTCTTTTAAGCAGATATTGGAGGGCCTTCTTAAGCTGCGGGAGAACAGAGAATGCGCTGATTGTCATAGCAAGTACACATTTAAGACCCTTTCTTAGCTTCAGCTTAATCAATTTCGCTATTATAATGTCCTGAACCTTATTATAATTAGGTTTCAATCCTCATCTGGTTTTGGATTAGGCTGTGTCATGCCCTGGCCACTTTTAGAGATGAGCTAGAATCTTTGTGTTTACTTTCAATGGGTATTGGATTAAGTTGCAACATGAGATCAAATTCTTAGAAAGCACTCTGGAACCTAATTTCTGCAGAACTCGTATATCCAGATATGGAGTTTTGTGATTTTCTCTTATGCTTTTTAGCCTCTGCTTTTAGTCTATCCATGAGAAAGTTACTGTCTTAAAAGAGCATAGTGAACTGGATTATCGTGATTGATGGTTCTCATTCTCTGCTAACTGTGTGATTTAAGTCAAAATCCTGGCGTGCATGAATTTTTTTCACAAGTTGGAGTAGTTTTGACATTCTGATGATGCAAAAATATGGATGTATAGAATTTCAAATTACATCTTTACTTGTCCAAGAAACAGCTGAAGTTTGATCTCAGAATTTTGTCTTTTCAATCTATTTCTCCCAGGGCACCGCGATGGGCAAGCGTGAACCTTGGAATATTTATATGCATGCAATGTTCAGGAATTCATCGGGGTCTTGGGGTGCATATTTCTCAGGTTCGTATTGCTATTCTTTCTTTTCTGGTGCATCTTTCGCCCTCTACAAGCAAAATCTAGGATCTTTACCTGTATAGCAATTTTTTTCCTACTTTTGTTATTAGCTATTTCATTTTTATTGCTATACATTATTTTGTTGTCTCCTCACTACATCACGTCAATGGCTTGTACATTCTGGCCTTGCGAATAGGTACGGTCTACCACACTGGATACATGGCTGCCGGAGCAGGTTGCTTTCATGCAATGTAAGCATATCTCACCGCTGTTACTAGTGAAATGAATCGCGAATCAATCATCTGTGAATGATGTAGTTTCTCAATTCAAACATAAGTTGTTTTCATGACTTTTTCCTCTGTGAATGACAGAAAAATTTAAGATTTTGGTACAAAAATCTGACTGGTAGTTTTTGTTGCTATTCATTAGTCATCAAGCTTCCCTGGATAAGAACCTCGAGCTGATAGTTTACAGTTTAATGGTGGAAATGCTTTTGATCTCGTTTGATTTGGAGTTTGTGTGATGACCATTACAGCATAACTGTTATTCTAACCATTTTTATTTAAACTTGTTTGTGTAATAGCCGTGGGTAACGGGAGGTCCAATGATTACTGGGAAGCAGAACTGCCTGGAAATTTTGACAGAAGTGGGACTGACAGATTTATCCATGCCAAGTAAACCTGCTACTGAAGTTTGTCGTGAGCTGTATCTGAGAACAAGATTTCCATCTTGATTAACTCACTTTGAATTTTTCCAGGTATGGGGAGAAAAGATGGGTTTCAAGAAATTCAAAACAACCAGCTCAAGTTTTCAGTCGAATTAACTATAATAATGACGTGCTTGTTGAAGGTGAAGCCAGTAGGGTTGTTCCCAGGCAAACACGGCCACAGTCTCTTGACGAAGAGAGTTTTTCCAGAATCACAGCACAACTTTCTCCTCCATTGACAAGACCTCGTTGGGTAATGTTCCTATATAAATTGCTGTGAAACCTGCAGCTTGATGAATATTGCAAAACAAGAGAAAACAAAAAAGAGCATAGGATTTAACTTAACATTGTTCGGAAATATGCCTACATGAGCGAGGAGCTTTGATTTCTCTATATATTGAAATAGGGTTACACGGTATGCATTTATAGTAAATCCTAAACCGCCTAAAAACCTAGTGGCAATATAAATCAATTATTATGAGCTAGATGATTACTTGTTAGAGAATAATATAAATCATATTATGAGACCTCACTTACAAGCTTAAGTTTTTAGGTGAAATGGTTCTTTAACATGGTATCAGAGCTTTGTTGACCCAGCGGTCACGAGTTCGAATCTCACCACCCCCATTCTATTTGATAAAAATTAAGCACAAGGTGATGTGGGTCTGTGCAAGTTTCAAGTCCAAAAGGCTTTCACTTGAGGGGGGTGTTAGAGAATAATATAAATCATATTATGGGGTCTCACTTACAAGCTTAAGTTTTTAGGTGAGATGGTTCTTTAACATTCTTTACCAAGATATCAGAGTTTTGTTGACTCAGTGGTCACGAGTTCGAATTTCACTATCCTCATTCTATTTAATAAAAATCAAGCACAAGGTAGTGTGGGTCTGTGCAAGTTTCAAGTTCAAAAGGCTTTCACTTGAGAGGAGGGTGTTAGAGAATAATATAAATTATATTCTAAAATCTCACCTAACATCTTAGGTTATTAAGTGAGATGGTTTCTTAACATCTATCAGCCACAAACTACAATATAAATCTTCATATTGGCGATTTAAGCTTGAGAGAAAACTCTACCGGACTTGCATCTTAGTAATAACCTGAAAATAATATGTAAAAGAGCATGGGAGCTAGAATCTTAATCACATTCTAAGTTTGAGGGGGTGTTTGAGAGTACTTTTGAAAAGCGTTTTTGAAACAATTTAAATTTTATTTTTATTTTTAAATTTAAATTAACAAAATATGATGTTTTTATATCATTTTGATGTGTTGATGTCAAAAATGATTTAAAAAAAATAAAAAATATAACTTTAATGTATTTTTGAACGAAAAATATTTTCAAAAACAACTACAACCACACTTTCAAACAGTTAGTTACTTATGCTATGTGAATAACCTTACAATCAAACCCTATTCAATTCTTGTCTAATGCTACGATGTAAAATGGTTATCTATAAGAATGGTATTCTAATTATCTATAGAATGTTTAAATAAACAAAAACAATGCATGAGTTTTAAAGCTTGCCTATTTTTTCATATAGGCTTCTTTGGACATGAAGAGCGATCCAATTGCTTTACCGACACCAAAGGGACTAACTGAGAGCATAAAGAAGACCGATGGTCCTAAAGATCTCTACAGCTTGCTTTATGTAGATGATACGAAACAAAATATCCCCTCCATGGAAACGCCTTCGAGCTGGGCAACTTTTGACTGTAAGTATACGGTATATTTGTTAATTATTATTAAAAAACGTTATCGTCTACAAATTTAAGCCGTTAGTTGAAGTCCCAAAATATGATTTATATTTTTCTAACACATTCTCTCGAGTGAAAACTTTTGGAGTCTGAAACTTGTACACAGGCTTGCACTACCTTGTGTTTGATTTTCATCCAATGGAATGAGAGTGGTGAGATTTGAACTCAGTAATCAGCTTGGTTAACAAGGCTCTGATAACATGTTAAAGAATCATCTAATCTAAAAACTTAAACTATTAGATGAGACTCTAGAATATAATTTATATTATTCTCTAAAACTATGCTACGCTAAGTGAACATCTTTTTATTGACATGTAGAAGCATTTTGATAGTTCCTGAAATTAATTGAACTGGTGGAATATATTGTAAGAAGGAAGATTTCCACGCTTAGCTGAGCATTCTCCCCTCGAATTCAATCTTTCTTTCTCTTTTTCTATTTTGGATGAGATGTATTTTAATTTCTTTGAGATAAAACGAGATGGTAGTTCTCTGCGATACGAATGGATCCTCTATTTGCAGACTAAGTTTGAGCTGGTTGTTCTAGACGATCTTGCTTAAAGACAGCCTCAAAACATGTTGATCCTAGCCTGAACTTGATGCACCGCTCTTGATTCATCATAAAACTAAATCATCAGGATAGACAAGCTCTGTGCTAGACTCTCATACCACAATCTGTGGTTGCAGGAAAAGATGTGCTGTTCAAGCAGATGGAGCAGCTTCACAGCTGATCAAATGGGACCATGGCATCGATTGCCAACTAGCCATTAAAGTATAAATCACAAGTTTATGGACTGAAGTGAACATTTTACATATCTTCAACAAGGTTTTCTCTCATATTTTGCCAAATTTGGCACACCCCTTTTCCTATAGGAGGTGCCATAGGTGTAGAAGGAAAATCATTTCCTGGATAAACATCAAAGTCTGCCTGTAGCTGTGCAAATGCTGACATCCTTTTCTGTATGCCAAAGCAAAGGATAATGTACCATTTACTTGCAAATTGTTATTGTGATGTTCGGTAAAAGTTGTGGTTTCACCCTTCATTGATGATTTGTTCAAGGATATTTCTTGGATGAGAATCGAGTTGTTGAGCAAGAAATTGTACAGGTTATCCCATTTCGTGTTTGTTTGGAAATGTGGTTGAAGTTGTTTTTTAAAGTGATTTTTATTCAAATATATATATCAAAATGATTTTTTTATTATTTAAAAAAGCTATTTTTCACATCAGAATATATATATCAAAATGATTTTTTTATTATTTAAAAAAAAATATTTTTGACGTCAACATATCAAAATAATCTTAAAAAATAAAAAAATAATAATTTAAAATAATTTTTTTTCAAAAACACATTCGATAATTTATTGGGTCAACTATTTTATTAAAACTATTTGTTTCCTCATTTTCTTTTCTTTAGTGTTGATTTGGTCGGATTTGAATCCAATTTATCCGAGTTAATACTTCTTTTTTTGTTTTTGTTAAAGTATCTCTTATTTTTGTTAGCCAACGTAATGTTTTTAATTGAGATTATTGTTTTTATATATGATAAATTTATGTTCAAAACACATTTAAATAATAAAACATCAATTTTAAACCAATTTTCATGAATAATTTATTATTATATTATTAATTTAAAATCAAATGCATAATAATTGTGATTATTGGAGATATCGAATTAACGGACTCTAAGGAGTGTCCACTAACACCTGCACAAATATATAAAGGTACTTTCTTTTCCGAACCCAAGAAAATTAGTTTTGTTTTTTTAGTAAGTATTAATATAAAAGTAATACGTACAATTCATTGTTATATTTTGTGATGGAAATATTTAAATAATAATAATAATAATAAGGAATCCTAATCCATATTTATGATAATTGAGAAACTATTAGCACGTATAATTCATTGCTATATTTTGTGATGGAAATATTTAAATAATAATAATAATAATAAGGAATCCTAATCCATATTTATGATAATTGAGAAACTATTAGCACATATAATTCATTGTTATATTTTGTGATGGAAATATTTAAATAATAATAATACATATTTATGATAATTGAGAAACTATTAGCACATATAATTCATTGTTAATTGGAAAAAATCATTATAAATTTGATATTACCAATAAAATCTTGGTGTTGCAAAAGGAAAACACTTTCAAGTATTGACATTAAAGGTGTGAACGTAATTGAGAAGATAAGCCCTATGTATTATGTAAGATAATAAAAACGGTGCCCTAGGGCTAAAATATATATACTTATTGCTATATAATTTTTCCTCAATATATTCTTTTTATTTTTATTATTAAAAAGGATAAGCATTGATTCAACCATGGCAATTCATTCCATTAACCTAACAGAAACTTTTTTTCTTTTTCTCAATAAAAAACCAGCAGAAATTCAATGCTTTTCTTTTATTTGCTTGCCCTACCTTTTCTTTCGCAGGGCTCCAACCCTAAGACCACGTAACCTTAGATTTCTCTTCTTGTCTTAAAAAGTCGATCGATGAGGCTATTGGCAATGATTTAGGGCATCTTCAAGGATGGAATCTGTTCTTTTGCTTGATGCTGTCTGCTTTGGGATTGTGCTTAGGACACACCAGCACAAGAACCATATTGATGTGTGTCTCGTAAACAAGGATTTCTCGGAAAAGACAAGCCAGCCCAGAGTTGGGCACTTCTCGTTGTTTAAATTATACATAACTTACAGGAATTTTGAGTTATTTTTTATTAATATTATTGTTTTTGTTATTTTTCGTGTATTTTGATTAATTTCACAAGTTACCATATAAATATCAGTACTTGAACCTAAAATCTTGGAGCAAAATTACTAAATGGTTTGTATTTTTTTGTATTTATTTGACACCTTTTTTGGGCCATGTTGTATTATTTTTTTTGTTGTTAGTGTATAGACTAAAAGAAGTGTTGTCAAAATCAATTTTTTGTTAATAATGTAAACTCGGTAAATTTGTTTACTGATTATATATATATTGATAATTCCAGTTAAAATTTAAATTATATGAAATCTAATAAAGAGAATTAACAGTATTATAATAAATTAATAAAAATTTGTGTCTTATGCTTTATTGTTGAGACGGAGACAATTAATTCATATGACCAATTTTCAGGTGTAACAAACCTCTTCTTTATTTATGTCTTCAACAATAACATTCCCTTTCTATCTCCTCTTTTTTAATATTTATTACTATTAAACTTAAATATTTTAAAAAATAGCTATAAATTAATTTTTTTATTTTAATTTATAATGAAGATTGGATTTAATAATATTATAATAACTTCAATTATATAACAGGTTAACTTGAAATTGGGTTGATTTAGAGCTTGGGCTAGTCCAAGTTTTAGATAATATTTCCAATAAATGTAGTTTTGCATAATATTTTTTGTCCATTTTATTTTCTTCAATCAATTTAATTTGTGTCTCTATTTATGTTTTTTTCTTGAATAAAATAAATAAATTTAGCAAACATAATTGGATAAATATCTCTGCTTATGAGATTAAATATCTTGATCTATATTTGTCTCTCAATTTTTTCATTTTTATTTTTTGTTATCATTTATGTTTTTTAAACATATATAATTCTCAATTTATTTAATTACATGTATGCGTAAACTTTTTATTTTAAATTTTTTTAACTACAAAAACATATTAAAAAAAAATACATAACCCAGGTGTCTAGTATGTGTGTAAATTAAGTAAATGATTTGTTATGTTTTATATATCATTTTTCCACAGCAATTTATGATCGAGTAATTTATTTACTAATAATAGTGATGATTATCTCAAAAATTAATAAATCACTCACTTCATTTGCAAACATATACCCTTTCTATGATTTGTTATGAAGTAAAAAATATTAAAAAATATTTTTTTAATAAATTACTCGATTGCCATTAGATTAGCTAGTGAGATTCACCATTGGTTCCACGGCAAAATCAAGATCTAATTAAGATTTAATAAATTGAGATTATATATATATATATATATATATATATATATATATATATATAATTTCCAAATAGTCTTCCACGATCAACCCAAGCTAATGAAAAGAAAAGCTAAATATTATGGTTCTTGGCGCGCTTTGCTCATGACCATGTTACACCTTTTTTGAAGGGGGTTTCAATTTATTTAATTTAGCTGTGATTTTTTTAAAGTATTTTTTATTTATAAATATATTAAAATAATATTTGGGAATTTGTCATATCTTCAATGTATTTTTGCTGTTTTGGTCAAACATGCTTTGATGGAAAAAAAAGTAAATTAAGGCAACTCATGTCATTAAAATATCTTGACACAAAAAAAGTAAATAAAGAAAAGACAAGGAAATAAAAAGAGACAAAAGCTGTGTTTGGTTGGGGGGATGGAGACAGAGACATCTCCATGTTTATTTTAAAATTATTAATTTATGTTTAGAGTATATACCTTTTTTTTTGTTTTGAGTTAATAACTAAATTCCATCTTAATTTTTATTTTTGTTTTGAGTTAATAACTAAATTCCATCTTAATTTTTATTTTTGTTTTGAAGGCAGGCAAGAAATTTAATATCAAAGCACTTATAACGGTGGTTGTTGAATGCCAACAAAGGATAATATTCTAAGTTGGTATTTTGCATAAACAATTTGCTCTTCCCCAACAATCCTCAAACTATAGCCAGTCCAATATTGTTTCGTGTTTAAGATTATATTTTAAAAATATTCTTTTAAAAAAATATTTTTGTATTTTCAGAACATTTTACCATGTTAATATTAAAAATAAATTTCTAAAAAATAAATAAAAAGTAATTATTTCTATGCATATCTAAACAAATTTTATTTTAAAAATAACATTTAGCATGCTTCCAGACTGGCTCGTTGATATAATTTCAAAAGTATTTTTAAAATACAGTGTCGGACAATCTCTAAGAGATTTGTTTTCCTGTGATCTTATACTCGAATCTTGTGGTTGCTAATATGAATTACACTTGAAATTTATATAATTATTAACTTTATACCAATAGAATTAGTAAAATTACATATAAGCTACACATTAACATATATATATATATATATATATATATATATATATATATATATATATATATATCAAATGACTGACGCTTCCTTATTGAAGAAAAACCCTCTTATAAGTTATAATAGATTACCACTACAAGGATAGGGCGCCGCCTGGTGGTGACCCACCAGTAGCACTACTAACACCACCAGGCGCCACCACTTTGGTGTTTAGTGGCGACAACTCTATAGTCTCTTATTTATATGTAGCTTCTACCAAAAGTGAGTATGTGACAGCTTTAATTATTTATTTATTTATTTTTGACAAACACTTTTAATAATAATGAGAGTAAAAATACCTCTCATGGTAATATTACCCGATAATTAATAAGATATTAACATGCCGAGATTAGTTTTTTTTTCTTGGAATATTTTGGATTAATTCTGTAGATTATAATTAAATCTTTTTTTATTGGGAATTAGGTAGAACATCAAAACTAGACTGATGAATTAACAAAAAAATATTAATTTCTCCTGGTCTCTTTTAATCAGGCATCATTTTTTTTGGGTGGGTGGGGGAGTGATCTTCTTCTGTCTTCTCTCTTCCATGTCAATAACCCCCCCACCTAAACTATAATCAAGTTTTATAATCTAGCACTTGGTCAGAAGTATGGTATTTAAAAAATGTTTTAAAAAAATCAAGTTAATTTTCATATATCATATTGAAAATTAGCTCCATTTTAAATTTATTTTAGATTCTAAATAAAATTATAAAATAAATTCACTTATTTAATTATTCTTGCTGAAAAATTGTCAAAACATGGTTAAGGAGCACATTCAAGATAAAATTAAAAATAATCTTAATGGTTATAGCTTTGATAAAATTTAATCTACACTACAAGTTTTTTAAGATGAAATATTAACATGATTTAAATAAATTGACTCAATTGAATTTGATCACAAAAAACTCTCAATTTGTGTTTTTTTGTGAAATCAAAAATCCTCTAATTTTATTTGTGAGTTTCTTACAACGATTATTTGAATCGGTTAAGTGATTGTTTGAAAATGTGGTTGTGGTTGTGGTTGTTTTTTAAATTATTATTCTTTCAGAAATGTATTAAAATTATTGTTTTATTTTTTTTAAATCACCATATACCATATGAAAATGATCTGAAAATATTAAAAAAATCAATTTAAAATGAAAAAAATAATTTTTTTAATTTTTTTTAAAATATTTTTATTACATAGGTTCAAACCCCAGAGATGATATTATTAATATAACTAAAGGCATCGGCCAAATCCACGATAAGTTCTTGTGGATTGGCAATTTTTCACATGTACTCAGCGGAGTACATGTGCCTACTTTTTAATTTCCTTTTTTAAATTCTTTTTTCTTCTAAATTTCGTTTTTCTTTTTAAATTCTTTTTTTCTAAATTTCATTTTTTCTTTTTTAAATCCTTTTTCATCTGCCCTTTTTTTTAAATTTCGCTTTTTTAAAATTCTTTTTTCTAAATTTCGTTTTTCTTTTTTAAATCCTTTTTTCTTACAAATTTCATTTTTTTCTTTTAAATTCTTTTTTAATTCGTTTTTCTTTTTAAATTCTTTTTTCCTAAATTTTGTTTTTTCTTTTTTAAATCCTTTTTCTTACAAATTTCGTTTTTTTCTTTTAAATTCTTTTTTAAAAATTAGTTTTTTCTTTTAAATCTTTTTCTTCTAAATTTTGTTTTTTTTCTTTTTAAATTCTTTTTTTTTACTAAATTTCGTTTTTTTCTTTTTAAATTCTTTTTTTTTCTAAATTTTGTTTTTTTCTTTTTAAATTCTTTTTCTTTTCTAAATTTCGTTTTTTTCTTTTTAAATTCTTTTTCTTTTCTAAATTTCGTTTTTTTCTTTTTAAATTCTTTTTTTTTCTAAATTTCGTTTTTTTCTTTTTTTTAAATTCTTTTTTTTCTTACAAATTTCATTTTTTTTTCTTTTTAAATTATTTTTTTTAATTCGTTTTTTTCTTTTTAAATTCTTTTTTTTCCTAAATTTTGTTTTTAAATCCTTTTTTCTTACAAATTTTGTTTTTTTCTTTTAAATTCTTTTTCTTCTAAATTTAGTTTTTTTCTTTTAAATTCTTTTTCTTTTCTAAATTTCGTTTTTTCTTTTTAAATCTTTTTTCTTCTAAATTTTGTTTTTTTCTTTTTAAATTCTTTTTTGCTAAATTTCGTTTTTCTTTACATGTGCCTGCCTTTTTTTTTAATTTCGTTTTTTAATTCTTTTTTCTTCTAAATTTCGTTTTTCTTTTAAATTCTTTTTTCTAAATTTCATTTTTCTTTTTTAAATCCTTTTTCATCTGCCTTTTTTTAAATTTCGTTTTTTTAAAATTCTTTTTTTCTAAATTTCGTTTTTCTTTTTAAATTCTTTTTTCTAAATTTCATTTTTTCTTTTTTAAATCCTTTTTTCTTCCAAATTTCATTTTTCTTTTTAAATTCTTTTTTAATTCGTTTTTCTTTTTAAATTCTTTTTTCCTAAATTTTGTTTTTTTAAATCCTTTTTTCTTACAAATTTCGTTTTTTCTTTTTAAATTCTTTTTTTAAAATTAGTTTTTTTCTTTTAAATCTTTTTTCTTCTAAATTTTGTTTTTTTCTTTTAAATTCTTTTTTACCCAATTTCGTTTTTCTTTTTAAATTCTTTTTTTCTAATTTTCTTTTTTTTTTCTTTTTTATAATCATTTTTTTTTCTTATAAATTTCGTTTTTTTCTTTTTAAATTCTTTTTCTTTTCTAAATTTCGTTTTTTTCTTTTTAAATTCTTTTTTTTCTTTCTAAATTTCGTTTTTTTCTTTTTTTTAAATTCTTTTTTTTTCTTACAAATTTCATTTTTTTTCTTTTTAAATTATTTTTTTTAATTCGTTTTTTTCTTTTTAAATTCTTTTTTTTCCTAAATTTTGTTTTTTTTGTTTTTTTTAAATCCTTTTTTTTCTTACAAATTTCGTTTTTTTTCTTTTTAAATTCTTTTTTTCTTCTAAATTTAGTTTTTTTTTTCTTTTTAAATTCTTTTTCTTTTCTAAATTTCGTTTTTTTCTTTTTAAATCTTTTTTTCTTCTAAATTTTGTTTTTTTTTTCTTTTTAAATTCTTTTTTTTGCTAAATTTCGTTTTTTTCTTTTTAAATTCTTTTTTTTTTCTAAATTTTGTTTTTTTTCTTTTTAAATTCTTTTTTTCTAAATTTCGTTTTTTTTCTTTTTAAATTCTTTTTCTTTTCTAAATTTCGTTTTTTTTTCTTTTTAAATTCTTTTTTTTTCTAAATTTCGTTTTTTTTCTTCTAAATTTTGTTTTTTTCTTTTTAAATCCTTTTTTTTTCCTAAATTTCATTTTTTTTAATCCTTATTTTGGAAAGTGTTGCTTTTCGTTTGTTTTTTTTGGGATTTTTTAAATCCTAATTTTAGAAAATTACTCTGTAAAAGTTGTTTTCGTTTGTTTGTTTTTTTAACTTGGATATTAATGACTGACTTACGGCGTATCATGATTAATCTCCGGATCTATTTTTTTCCTTTTTTTTCCACTTCTATATTTTTCCCTTTTTTCCACTTATATTTTTCCCCATGACCGGGTGTCCGGAGTTATTTTATGCGTAACATGATTTTTTCATATTACTGTTTAAAAAGGTGTTTTTCCCTTGCATTGTTTATTTTAATAACCATGCTTTTTTTAATAATAATGTTCACAGTTCAATACTTGTGTGAAGAAGTGTTTCGTTTTTTTATTTTAATCGGGCTTTTTATTTTCTTTTAGACACGGGTATCCGTTCATGACTTATGCGCACCGACTAATCTTTGAATCCATTTATTATTATTATTTTTATTATCACTTACATATTTTTTTCATGACCGGGATCTCCGGATTAGTTAACAGCGCATCATGATATTTATATGTTTTTTATTTATTTTTGTTAAAGTTTCTAGGATATTTTTAATCTTTCATTAATTATATGTTACGATATTTTTTGGATATTATCTCATACGAATATATATAGGGATAAAAAAACATGACCTTGGATTTTTTGAATAAAAAAAAATTAATATCAGTATTCTTAAATACATTTACTATAATCGTATAATGAATAAATTGAATAACATAAAAAAAAATTGTCTTCAAATTTTAATTTTGTACTTAACACAATAACAATACCAATAATAATTTAATTGTTTTTCTTGCTTACTCTTTTGTTATTGTTTTTCTCTCTCCATATAATCTAATAATTTTTATTATTTTGATGATGATGACAATGATATTTTTTAATTTTCTAAAATTTTCTAGGATAATTTTAGTCTTTCATTAATTATATGTTCTAATATTTATTGGATGTTATATATATATATATATATATATATATATGGAAAAGAAAACATGACCTAGGTTTTTTGGAATAAAAACATTAATATCATTTTAAAATTAATATTGAAATTTGGTACTCTTTTGTTTAGATTTATTTCTTAAAAACAAATTTATAGTATTTTCATTTTTAATATTTTAAATATAATATTGCTGGGGAAAAAATAAACTAAAAAAAAAAGTATTTACGTAGGTTATCTGCAATTACAAAATATACGCATCACTTTCCATTTTGATTACATAAATTTTATCAATTATAACTATACTAAATAAATATTAAACTAATAAAATACAATACATATAAAAACAATAAATTTTTTACATAGATAAAAAAAAACCGCCGCATCACGCGGGTATACCGCTTCGTAATAACTATATGTTATATTGTATCAATCAACCTAATAATTTATATGGATTCCTATTTTTTGATCGGCTAGTGGGTGGTAAAAGGCAGCGTGACATGGCAATCACTTGTGCAGCGATGACTTGTGAGCTGGTAGAGCGCCGAATGTGAAAGCGGCTTTCATGCTAATCTGATTACATTTTTAATCAGCCGAACTAATTAAAGAAGATCAACTAGAAAACGAACTCAGTGTATTTATTTATACTAGAAGCCCCACTCTTTAAAAAATATATATATTACCGTTACAGGTACAGATGAACGACTAAGATTTAATTCATTTCAGATTTTTATAATATATACATATTTAGACTAGAATTCAAAATATAGTGTGCAGATAACAAGTCAAGTTTTTATAAAAAAAAAAATACATGTTATAACTCGAATTCAAAACATGTTGTGCATGCAACCGTTCATCTAAAAAACTAACTCAGTGTTTTGTTAGAAGCTAATCCATGGTTTGAATTTTACTGGGTGGTTAGGGTTGAATCAGGGGAAGGAGAGTTGCAAGAGATTTAAGCGTTTCTCTCCTCTTTGCACTGTGGTCCTCGGTCTGTCCCGTATCACTTCCCCACCTCTTTTATAAATCTCTGGGCTGTCTTGAATTTCTTCAACATTAATTCAACCCGAAAAGTTATCCCACTCTCTCTGTGCAACTGGGAAATAAAAATGCAAGATCTCCCTGCAAGATCTGCAGTTTCAGAATCTCATGTTTTCTTGAAATAAGAGATTCTGAAGCCAGTCCAACGTTTTCCCATCAAGATTGATCCTTTTGTTCTTTATAGTGGTATCTTGTTATCACATCTGCCAAAGATTTTTGATGAACTGCAGTGGTTTATGCAGTTTTGGAGAGTGCCCTTTCTTGGTTCATGGGATTTTGCTGAAAGTTGAAATTATTTCATCATCTTTTATTTTCAGTTCTTTCTGTTTGAGGAGGAGTTTTCATATTTCTGATACCTAAACTTGTGCAATCGATGGCCAATCTGTTTGAAATTTCTCCTTTCAAAACAGGAAAATTTGATACAACGATCTGGGCTGTAAAGCTGGTGCTTCTCTGTGTAGGGATCGTTTCAACTTTGATCTTGTTCAAAGTGGCTGTAATTCCTTGCGCATTTAATCTAATCCTCTCCACTCTTCCTGGCGCATGGATCTCTCTCCGTGGCTGGTTATCTCCTCCTTACATCTATATCATCCTCAACTTCATCATCATCACCATTGCTGCTTCCTCCACATTTCAACACCCAGCCCCTGGCCCCAGCACCAGATTATCCCATTCTAGTTCTAAGAAACAAAAAGGACAGAACAGAAGTAGCCCCGGTGATCTCTGGCAGGAGCATGACGTGCAAGAAATGGAAAAACAACTGGATAGAGCTTTGTCTTTTGAGAAACTCTTCGGCTCTTCTCAGGATTATTACTCTCTTGAAACTTTCTTGACAGATTCTGGTAAAGTGTTGCAAGAAAAGACGAATACAGACACATCTAAGGACTCTTGCCTGACAGATTCTGCTAAAACACAGCGAGAAAAGATGGATATGGCGCCATTGACACCAGAGGCAGATCAGCAGAACACCCTGGAGGACGCATGGACATTAATTATGGAGAACCAAGGGAAGGCACCAACTAGGCAGTTAAAGAAGAACACGCCTCCAAAGGTGTTGCAAAAAGCCAACGGGATGGTCACTGCCGCTGATGGTGGCGGCGGCGATGAGGATCCGGTTTCTTGCGCCATGAGAGAACTCAGAAAATCAGATACATTCAATGATTCTGTGTCCTTGAGGAGGGAGAAGTCAATGAGTCAGGATGAGTTGAATCGACGAGCAGAAGAGTTCATCAGAAAGTTTAATTATGAAATGAGGCTCCAAAGGCAAGAATCCGAACAGCGGTTCCGGGCAGCGGTTCGCGGCGGGGTTTCGTAGTTTGGTTCTCATGAATCAGCATGCTAAATGATACTGATGAAAAGATCATGCTTCAGTTTCTATTCCGGAGGTAATTGCCATCTAGGCTGTGATTACTAGTCAGTGCTGTGTGTTCGCCATGTTCAACAGTTAATTTCTATTGTAAATACTTAGATTTACTTCTCCATAGCCGCTGCCTACACCTTATTCGGATAGGGTGCTATCTTCCAAATTTTCTTGTATTTTTCGTGTTTTGAGTTCCCAAATATCTATATCCATGGTTAGATCAGTGAAGTGATTGATCGAAATCAGACATTTGAGTGATTGATCGAAATCAGACATTTGATTTAGAAAGTGTTTTTTTATTGCATTATAAAAACGTTTTTGAAAAATTCGATTTTTTTTATTTTTTATTTTAAATTAAAAAAAAAATATTTTTAAATTATTTTCATATTATCGAAAATGATTTTTAAAAAATAAAATAATATTATTTTAATATATTTTAAAATAAAAAACATTTATAAAATAAACATAATCACACTCGGAAACAATCACTCAGAGGGTGTTTGTTTTTATGGTGCAACCGGAGGTTACAAAAAAACTTTCTATTCTAATGTTTGCTTAAATGTTAAAAGCATAAATTTAGCTATACCCTGTATAGTGAGGGTCTGTTTGGTATTGCGGTTGTTGTTGTGGTTGAGGTTGAAGAAAAAAAACAGTTTCATAAAAAACACTTCTACTGCGGTTCAAAATAAACTGTGAAGTGTTTGGTTAAAAGTGTGGTTGAGTTTGAGGTTAATAAAAAACAGTTTCGTATGTTTGGTTATCGTGTTTTTCATATTGTTATCAACTTGTGAAATTACTTTAAAGAACACGCGCGCGCGCATATATATATATATATATTGCTTTTTTTAATATTTAATAATTATAATAATAAAATATAATTAATAATTCAAATAAATTAGACACTTGTTTTTATTCTTTCATCAAATTACTTGTAATTTCATTCAAACTAAATCTATATGTGAAGGGTTCTTCGATCCCAAAACAATTATAAAATATTATTTAAAATAAAATTATAATTACGAGACAAAAATTATATTTTTTTATAAATATTATATATGGTTTGCAAACACTATAAAAGAGGTACAGACTGTGTTTTCAAGTACACCACTGCTGTTAGGATTGAAAATAGTTGTTTCTTCCTTGAACATGACGCCGAATCTTTCAATTAGTTTTTTATAGGCTCTCTAATTTGTATTTACTGTAATTTGTCCTTTACAATGGCGATCCAGGGTGGTGGAACAGATTCTATTTTAAAATTAATTTCAAAAATATTTTTATTTTTTATATTAAATTAAAAAAATAATTATTTTGATGTTACTGTTCAATATCACTTCCATTTACATGGATACAATAAGAGATTTAAAAACCAATCGACAAGATTTATTTAATGATCATATTGTTAATGGGTCGATTATTTGATGAAAACCAAAACATAAATCTCTTGCTCTCTATACAAAAAAAAATAAAATCAAACACGCATTGCAGTCCAATGTTCGTATCCAATTGATCTCATCACCGTCGCTAGTATTGACTCCACCTTATTACTTTCCAAAAATATACTTGTGAAGAGTTCATATCATTGGGTTACCACCATGCACTGAAGTGGATCACGATCGCTCTAAATATTCATGTTCCACGCATAAATAAAAATATTGTGTCACAAATTATGAAAAATAAAAAAAAATATTTGGATTCAAAATTAACCTTCTAAATATTCTACCATTTTATAAAAATAAAACAAAACTTTTATTTATATTTTTGAAAATAAAAAAGTTTTGACTTCTCCAGAAGAAATTTTTCTAAAGTTTATATCATCCTCCTATCTTTTTTTATGCGGGGAACTTTATTTCTCAGAAAATGCACTTTGTAGGTCCAGCCAAGTGAATAAAAACTTGTTTGTCTCAGATTCTTATAATGAATGTATATCCTGACTCGAACTCGGGATCTGATGTGCAGATCGTAAGCTCTCAATTATCACGTCACGTAATATTCTCATATCAATTTCTTGATAAAAAAAAAACTTCCATTAATATTTTTTGAAATGGGAAAGGCTCAACTACTCAATGATAAAGCTTTTTAAAAATTATGTCATCATTGAGTCAATTCTTTGATGATCAACAAACATCATGCAAGAAAAAAATAAAAACCCAAATAGTCACACATCATAACACAAGTCTCATAATAATTAATGAACACGTCCATTTATAAAAATAAATGTTATATTACAAATTAATCAAAATATATAAATGGATGCATCATGTTTCAAAATCGACCTTTAAGATCGGTCAAAATCAACTTGAAAGCATTGAAAACTGATATGGAGGCGCATGGGCTACTGGATCATGAGTTCTTCCTATTCCTTGTTACAACACATGATGTAATGTTTTTTATTTTTTAAAAATATTTTTTTATATTAGTATACGAAAATGATATAAAAACATTATATTTCGACTAGCTTTAGCAAAAACTGAAATTATATACTTAGAGGATGTTTGGGGTTGTGGTGCAGCTGAAAGGTTGCTAAAAAATTAAGGATTTTGGTGCTTGGTTAATTTTGAAAAACTGAAATTTGGCCATGGGACCTACCTAATTATTTGTTAAAACTCAACCATGGTTTTGACAAAACACTTCAAAATTTATTTTGAATCGCGGTTAAAATATTTTTTATGAAACTATTTTTTTTTTAAATCTCAACCACAAAAATAAAATCAATACCAGATCATGACCCAGATGGGTTCCCACCTTAGACTTTGCAGTTGTCTAAGTTTTGGTCTTCAGGTTTGTTTCTGTAGTTTACTTTTGCTATGTCATCTTTACGAACCTAACCAGTGAAGTGTAGCCGGTGGTTCCTTTCTCTTCCACAATAAAGCAAACACGTCATCTACATTTTCTGGGTGAGACCTTGAGAAATCATTTTGGAATTTAAACTTGCAAAAATCTATCAATATCTCCAACTTCTTGTCTATATATCAAAACCCTAAAATCATATCGAAAATCATTTCAACTAAAAAATATAAGCGATGTTTTTCTAGTGAATCATGGAGAATCACTTGTAAAAATATTGCATTATTTCATAGTTAAATAAATATTCATAAAAACAAAATCAATTACTGGAATTAAAGAGAGAAAATAAAAAACAGCAATAAACTTGCATTTAGGGTATATTTAGCATTGCGTTTCAAAAATATTTTAAAAAAAATGATTTTTATTTTATTTTTTACTTTAAATTAAAAATAAAAATATATGATTTTAGATCATTTTTATATGCTAACATTAAATTTTTTATAAGAAAAAACATTATTTTAATAAATTTTTGAAACAATTTAAAAAACAATTTAAACCGCATTCTGAAACAATTATTATGATCTTAACAATAGCTTTGAAAACCCTTTTCATTCGTTCACTTGGCTAGATAATTATGCCTAAAAGTATAGTAGCAAACCATTTAAATATTCTTTTCTTACAAATAAACTAATTAAACATGGATAGAAATAGATTACATTTTTTATAAAGATCATAACAATATCTATTTCGAAAACAGAGCTCAAGGTACATTTACTAAATCAAAGTCTGTTTGTGCAAAAAAAAATTCTAAGTTTTTTATGTGTGTTTTTATGTTTTGATATATTAATCTTCCAGCCACCAAAAATCTCTTTTTTTATAAATAAACGAAGTAGCCCAAACAACACATGCGAGGTAATAAAAAATTAAGTTTTTATTTTTTTATAACCGGAGTGTCTGGGCCAGCTTGCGCGCATCACAACTAAATCCCCTGTCCCACTAAACATCATCCTGCAAGTCCAATGAGCAGGTACGGCATCGCGGGGGTGACAGGCGTGTCTGGCGAGGCTTGAACCTGGAGTAGGAGGAAGACAAACCCCCTCTTTG